>LATX02000244.1:0-372933 GCA_001466705.2 Moniliophthora roreri | reverse complement strand
GTCGGAACACCAGACTATACTGATGCATGTCAGTTACCCTCTTGGTAAACTGATACAAGGTTCTTATCAGAAAACACACCTCTTGCATTAAAAACTAAGCTCTTCCTAGCTTTTATTTAGATCTCTGGTTTGGGATACAATCTCAGGTCTCAACTAGCCTGTGCCTCTTGCACAACTAAATAAGCTAGGGCCCAAAGTGGTTGAAAAATACTGATTGCCAGTAGCTCTTCTACCTGAACAACAATGTCATACACTCTGGTAATTGGTGGGCAGTATCTCTTCTGCTTTCCACCTACAAAACATGTCCCCTTTTATACCCTACAACATAAATAATCTAATATATCTGTCACACATACAAATAAAACTGAGTTGGGTGCTAAATATTATATAAACTGAGCTGTGTTTGGTAATTTCTCTGTCACAGTGTCCAATTGTAGTCAGGCTTCATAGCCATAAACTCTTTTATTCTTTTTCTATGACAATTGCACAGTCTCCTGACACTAATTGTTTGCAATTTCCTCGATCAAACAGCTCTCCTTCCGACTCCATTTGAAAATATTATACTTCCATGCCACTCCGCATGGTTCCTTCCTTCTCTGTCTATTGTCATCTGCTCTGTGAATGCGTAATATGCTTCCATTTCTCCTCTAAAGTGTACGCGTAAGCTCAGCCATGCTATCTTCTTGTCATACAGCTTTGTCTTCCGCTTTCTGTGATACAGGCACCTTTCCAGTGACCAATCATCTATTTCATTTGTCTAATTTGATATCGGTATCTCGAGTATCCCCCGCTGATAATTTGTCATTCTCTGTTTCATATCTGTTTCTCAATAATATTCTCATTGATGTATCATCAAAGGCTTTTATTCTTCCTTCAAGTAAAGTGTGGTTTGAAAATATTCCCTTTGGTAAGCTTTCAATAGAGAGATGTGATGTGGTGTGGTTCCCTACAGGTTTCGGGATGCTCCTCTGTATTCAGATTCACTGTTTATTTTCATACTAGCAGTGGTTGGGTACCCTTGTATGGCCTACCATCAACCATTACTCTGCTAATATTTTGTATCCTTCTCTACTACTCACTTTGACTAGCTGCTCAGGGCTCACACTAGTTCTCAATTCCCTTGTATATGTCATTTTCAACTATAAAAGTGCAAAATATTCTCTATTTGCGTGCGAAATAAAAGGTAAAAGTTATGCATATCACTGCATCTTGCCATAACTCAGACCACACCACTGAGCCCGACACCTACACCACCTACCATTATACCTATGATCATGAGGAGATGATCCACCACATCGAGCGACTCTGCACTCTCTGGCACAACCCAGCTGACAAAGGAGATCCAGACTTCTTGTTCAAGCCCATATATGTGGGTCTTCTATGGCATCTACCACTTCAGCAGGTCTCTCTCCCTGAGAAGAAGCACACAAAATACCTCAACAGGGTGCTATCTTTCATTACCAATTTTTCTGGCCATCAATGTTGCCTCCTCACAGTTGAGAAGCTTCATAGTACCTTGTGCCATTGCACTTTCATGTACCTAGAAGGGTGCTCCTCCCTCTCATCTCTTTCCAACTTCATGTCAAGATTTAAAGGCAACAAATATCTTCTCTTCTACCCACCACATTCAGTCATGGCAGACTTAAATTTCTGGAAAGAGGCCCTATCAGATCTGACTTTCTACTGCCAGCTCAACCCTAAAGGTCCTATTCAAGACCTCAGGATCTACATAGATGCTTCCACAGACTAGGGTGTCGGTGTTAAGATCGGGGACCAGTAGGCAGCATTTGGCCTTCTCCCAACATGGAAGGTCCCAGGTCAGGACATCTGCTGGCTAGAGACATTAGCCATAGAGCTACTGGTCTACTTTCTGGAGAAAATGGACATTCAGTATGCCAATCTTCTTGTACACTCTGATAACCAAGGTACCATTGGGGCTCTCAACAAAGCATACAGTCTGAACATATTTATCAATCACTCAATCTGTCAAACTTATGCAGCACTCAATCTGCTTTTTATATCACTTCAGCTGCAATACATTGAATCCACTTCAAATCTGGCAGACTCTCTCTCACACAGGGAGTTGGGTCCTCCAGAATTCTGACTACCCCTTTCCTTCAACATTCCAGAGGAATTACTTGACATATTTTTTTATGAAGAGTAACCTATTCTTCAGTTATCAGTCAGCCCATGCCAACATGGGTACTAGAGAACCATGCACCCAGGTCAAACCCACTCCTACAATTTCATCATCTGCTCATTGAATCTCCTTTCTTACTGGTTTACCAACAAAAAACTCTACTCTTATTAGTACACCTACCTTTTCATCTCAGCTTACACCATTCTCACAAAATTGACACCCATAGCTTCCCATACCTCTACAATCCCACCTTCAGTTCTTCCACCATGCTAATTTGTCTAAGATAAGACTAGTGGAAAACTATCCTGAAGATAACCTCCCAAAAGTCTAACTCAGGCTGTTGTACAAGTGTGGATCAGTGTGATCAGAGTTGCCGCACTTAGAATGCCAGCAAAACTCTTAGCTAGGTTGATTCTCTCTTATTGAAGCAATCTACTTCAATGGTGTTCACCTCCAGAGGAGTATATATATGGTTTTAAAAGAGTTTATATCACAAACACACACACAAAACACAAAGAACACAGTGCACAAAGCACAAACACAAGAGCTACAGTCCCATACAAAGACTTGGTAGCCAATATAGTCTGACCCTACAGAGTTCAAGACTTCCTTAAGACAACTACAGCACACCATGTACTGGAAAAGGTTCTAGACCAGTTTCTACAAAGAGCTTAGTGCAGGCACACCTCTTGCTAAGACTCTAAGTGTGTCGCAACCTGATACCCAACACAGGCCACACTCCAAGTGCCCAAGGCTCCTTCTTGGTGTAAAGTGTCTCTTAGAAAAGTGCTACAACACACTCAAGATGTTACTCTTATCTCTTACAACGCAAGTTTGTTATCAGATTCTATCTCTCTGGAGTCACTCAGAACCAATCTCCAGGGCCTGAAGTGAGGAAGCAAAACTGGAATGGCACACAAATTTATATATCAAACAAACTCTTCATGTATTCACAATCAGAGGGGGCAGAGTTACTTGAGTATATATGAATATCTAGCTGTCCTTATATATGGTCCAGGGAATATATCTACAGAAAATTATAAATAATGTCTGATAATTCACAAAATGATAAATGAGTGACTGAGATACTAAACAAGGGAATAATCGGATGTCACAGAGTCTGGCCACTAGGGTATCCAACCATATCCATATGGGTATCTACATCTCCAGGTGTTCTGGACTCTACAATTTGTATTTTCTCTTTTCTAAGTCAGGTATCTATGAGCAGATGGCTGTATCTGTCCTGTTTCTTTACAGCATTCCCCTTTCTAGTATCCGCACATCGAAAGGGGTCTAGATGCCAAAGCTTCCAAGGTCAGAACACACTGTTACTGTTTCTATCTCCTTTGACAATGCACACTTGGTCTTATTTAGGACTTCTTATGCATTAGATATTCTTTTGATGTCTCGTTATATCTGTCTGTAGGTAGTAGATGTCCTTCAGAAGTGATTTCCTTCTTTCTGAGATGACTTTATACCTAGTTAGTTTATCTCATATTGTTTAGCCACCAGGGAACTCTTTATTAAGAGATTGCCTGCTTTGACTTTGATCCATATATTGACTTCAGAGGAGGATCGTTCTGTGATCGTTCCTGTTCTAAGTTGTCTTTCTGTTCTGATGTCTCCTCTAAGTACCTCTGTACTGTTTGACTGCATGTTGCACCTTGCAGATGTCATAGAAAGGTAAAGTAGAATTTAAAATCCCATTGATAGCACTTCAAGAGCTTGGTTAACTAGCCAATGTGTTCATTGGGCCATAGTTAGGTTCTCTACAGGTTTCGGGAGTGATCTGTTTTGGATCTGATACATAGATAAGTCAGAAAGTACAGCNACACCAAACAAACTCTTCATGTATTCACAATCAGAGGGGGCAGAGTTACTTGAGTATATATGAATATCTAGCTGTCCTTATATATGGTCCAGGGAATATATCTACAGAAAATTATAAATAATGTCTGATAATTCACAAAATGATAAATGAGTGACTGAGATACTAAACAAGGGAATAATCGGATGTCACAGAGTCTGGCCACTAGGGTATCCAACCATATCCATATGGGTATCTACATCTCCAGGTGTTCTGGACTCTACAATTTGTATTTTCTCTTTTCTAAGTCAGGTATCTATGAGCAGATGGCTGTATCTGTCCTGTTTCTTTACAGCATTCCCCTTTCTAGTATCCGCACATCGAAAGGGGTCTAGATGCCAAAGCTTCCAAGGTCAGAACACACTGTTACTGTTTCTATCTCCTTTGACAATGCACACTTGGTCTTATTTAGGACTTCTTATGCATTAGATATTCTTTTGATGTCTCGTTATATCTGTCTGTAGGTAGTAGATGTCCTTCAGAAGTGATTTCCTTCTTTCTGAGATGACTTTATACCTAGTTAGTTTATCTCATATTGTTTAGCCACCAGGGAACTCTTTATTAAGAGATTGCCTGCTTTGACTTTGATCCATATATTGACTTCAGAGGAGGATCGTTCTGTGATCGTTCCTGTTCTAAGTTGTCTTTCTGTTCTGATGTCTCCTCTAAGTACCTCTGTACTGTTTGACTGCATGTTGCACCTTGCAGATGTCATAGAAAGGTAAAGTAGAATTTAAAATCCCATTGATAGCACTTCAAGAGCTTGGTTAACTAGCCAATGTGTTCATTGGGCCATAGTTAGGTTCTCTACAGGTTTCGGGAGTGATCTGTTTTGGATCTGATACATAGATAAGTCAGAAAGTACAGCTTAGACACCTCTGTATAGTGTATCCTATAGCTCTTTGTACTTTCCAAGGTACTATAGCTTCTCTAAAGCAATGACTAGTAGACTGGGCTTACTCTAGTCCTTATTACCTGTTATCTTGTGTCATATTAAAGTGTTCCAGATCAAAAGTAATGTAAAATGAATAAAAGTGGGTCTTTTCTAGGTTCGACATATTAACGCTCATCCTCACCCCCTCAAATACCTAGACCACCCTGTCAGGGTAATGATATTTCACTCAACTCCTTTCACCCTAAATGCCTGGCCAAGGAATATATTCACAAGTGGAAGACACCATACTTATTCAAGACATCTAACCAAGAGCAAAAAAAAATATTCTCTCACTCACAGCCAAAGCTACATCTGGTGGTCTAACAGACTCAACAAAGTCTACATATGGCACCAGCCTTCTCTGTTTCAACCAATTTTGCAATAAGATGAAAATCCCTGAGGATCAGTGTATGCCAGCTGACTCTACACTAATAGCTGTTTTCATTAGGAAGTACCTTGAAGAACAAGGAGGTTCTACTGCTCACTCTTGGCTCTCTGGCCTTCAAGCATGGCACTATGAGCATTAAGCACCATGGTGTGGTGACAATCCACAGGTAAAATGGGCCCACATCACTGCCAACCAAGAAGGAGCCCATCACTGTCAAGAAGCCCACCCTTCTGTTTCCTACACTCATATGAAGGTGCTCAAGGAGGCACTTGATACCTTAAAGCCTAAGGAGGCAGCTATATGGGATTGTGCTTGTTGTTCACAGTATGGCTGTCGACGTCTCAGTGAGACCACAATACCTTCCAAAGAGAAATTTAATCCAAAATTCCACATAACTAAGGCAACTTGCATCGATTTCAAACCTCTTGAAGATGGCCATTTCTCCTGTGCAGTAGACCTTCCTTGGACAAAATCTACTTGCAAGAAAGGCAGATTAATATCACTTACACCTCATCCTTTCAATGTCAACAGGATTTGCCCAGTCTCTGCTCTGAAGAATCATCTCAAGGTCAACAAAGCCATTTCTGACCCATTCCCTCTATTTGCCTATATTGATGATGATAGACAACCCAAGCATCTCACCAAAAAAGAATTCCTTGATTGTTGCTATTCAATATGGAAGAGGGCCAGTCTATATCAGGTCCAGGGACATAACTTTCATATTGGTGGTGCCATTGAACTATTACTGGCAGGTGTTCCTCCAGAGGTCATAGCACAAATTGGTGGATGGACTTCTCTCACCTTCCTGCTGTATTGGCACTGGGTAGAAGAGATTTTCCCAAAATCTACCTATCAAGCTTACAAAGACCAACATTCTCATGTTTCCACTCGCATTGAACAATTCTGTATCTCACATAAAATTCCTTCCACTTTATTAGACTTCATAGCAGCAGGCAACATTTCCTTTGACAACTTAGACTAGCATCTTCAACACCTTTTCTGTACCAACTTCATATGTCTAGAAATAATTAGATGAATATTGTTAGTCCCTCCCACCTGCTACCCAGATGTTCAGATCTCTACCTCTTTCAGTTCCAATACCTGTACATTATGTGGCTGCTTAGCTTGGGGTTCCAGGACATCTCTACCTCTGAGATAGGATCCTCATTCTGAGCAGGTGGCCAGCCTACAGCAAAACACACATCTTATTCTCATAAGACTTTCCCTTGGACATCAATAGCTAACATCTCATTCCAAGATAAAACTGAGCCTGTCATCAGCAAAAACTGGAGAGTGGTATAGCGGGTTAGCAGGGGAAATGACACCCAATACACATTGCCTATGAGTCTATTAGTGTTGTAACCACATATATAAGACCCTGTTACCATACCTTGAGAATACAACATGTATCATAACCCCCCATGACTGTGAATGAGGGTTATAACTGTAGATATAACCCCAGCCATAACCCAGTTATAACCCCTCATGATAGCAATGGAGAGTTATAACACTGGGTGTAGCCAGAGTTGTAAACAGGGTTATAACCCCTCATAACTGTCATGATGGGTTATAACCTTGCAGAGCCGTTACTGAGTAATATAATGTCTAAGTTTTGCTATAAGGCCTTGGGAAAGTACCTGTAAATTTAATTTCTGGGTGTTGCTGTTGACATCATTTGAGCATGGTGGAGAAAATCAGATGCAAGGTTGGACATGTGGGATCAGAGATTCGGACCCAGCAGCTGGGCTCCTCAGAGTTGATTGTAAGACATGTCATCACTTTTTGACTGGCTTTCACTCATACTTCAACATCATTCAAGTATCCGACACCTCCAATGCCTCTCAACAACAAAAAGACACCCCAATAGCTCATGTGTCCAAGACCCTAAACCCTGGCCAGCCCTAAACTGGTCCGTGCACACTCTTAATTCTCACATAAAGGCAGCCCAAGAATTCCCAACACCCCAACATTCCTTTCTTCCCTTCCACCACCATCTCCCCTTCTTCCTGCTCTTCCCCTCCCCTTTCATGCCCCTACACATGCCCTTCTGACTCAATATTCACTTTCTACAATCTACCTGCAATATATTGACACACCAAACATGTCTTTTTGAGTAAGTATTTCAGCACTTGTCTTTTTCATTGATGATGGCTAATTTCCATTCTATGCATTGTAGAGGCAGCTCAAAACTGGAACTAGCAATTACAACAGTTGGAACAGGAATGTCAGATAGTACTTAGGCTGACAGGTACGTTCTTGCCCAGCTGGTCGGATTAATGATTCTTACACTGGATCCAGCCTGACACCAACATTCTCCTCACCTATTAAGATCTCAGCACATCGGACATATACCCATGCCCATGCCCGTGTCCTGTATTCCAGCATTGTCCTACATCTCTGCTCACTTCACTCTGGTTCTCTCTGAGTTATGGCCCATGTATCACAATCTGTCATCATCTCAATGTGCCGTCTTACCTGGCTCATTGACACTGCAAATTGTGCTCTTCATTGTGTTTGCACATTCTAGAGGTACAGTCATACCTCATTTGTCAGAGCAACTTGCACTGACACATCTCAATAGTGCCACTGATATAAATAACCCTTGGGGTCAGTCATTTTATCTGGTAAGTCCATCCCTGAGACTAATATTGACTCAACTGCTGATAGCTACTCTTTTCTGCAGCCTGACTGAGTCTCCTTGATGTTTTTGGTATGTGATGCTGCAGGTGGACACCAGTGATCCATAAGCCACTATGCTCATCAGGTTCGTTCTCCATCCTTTCCTTCTGGATGAATCAGTATACCAATGATTTCACTAGGTGTTATCTCTTGTGCAGTCACATAGGGGTTCTCTTCATAATTTACATCATTATGTACTCTCATTTGTTACTTCACATGATGAATTTACTTGTGTTCCCTGTGCTTTGCTTTGACACTCAAAGTGTGATATAAGGAATAATATGTGACATATCCTCTGCTCCTGGTAAGAAGTCTAGTAAGTAGTTGAGTCCCTCCTGAGTAGCTATAGTGCTCATTACTGGTTATAACCCCCAATAACCTGGTGTAACCCTCCAAACTCATTATAACTCTTCAAATTTGTTGTAAGCCCTGTTACTAGCACTAGTCTCTGTCACTTGCTATATCATTTGCCACTTGTCATATTACACCGTACATGTTGTATTATCTGCTACTCATTGTATTATCCCCCACCCATCATATCTCCAGCAACTCATCACAATCCTTAAGACTGTTGGCACTGGGTATCAGGCACTATATTATGCTGGAGATCAATTATAGTTGGAGCTATAATCAATAGTGACCTTAATGGGGGATTGTCACCAATCTCAAGGGTCAGTACCCAGTTATAACTTCCCCTGGATTTTGCTGATGGTGAAAGGTTATCAGAGGATGAGATGACATGGAAGATGGATGTGGTCACACATTCAACTCTCCTCCTGTGTCCATCTCGCTGCATCCCAGAAACTTTACTCTCACTGAATTTCACCCACCCACCACATCCCTTCAGCATTTGGGTTCTAGACCAACAACACCTTTTGTCTTCAATTTAAACTGGGCAGGTTTGGAAACTCTTACACTTGAGTCCGTCCAGGCAAGCACATTTCACATTCCATCATGTTTGGGCCCACCTGCCCATCCCATGCCCACCTGGCCAGCCTATGGCAAAACACACATAAGACTTCCCCTCAGACATCAATAGCTAACATCTCATTGTGTTTGGTAGCACTTTGTGAGGCTACAGTCGATTAGTATTACTCGGAAAACTCTGAACGCCAATGATGTCACTATTTCTATGCACCTGTAAGTACCATCCCTCGCCTTTTTATACATATATCCATCCCCAGACCCTACTGCCTAACCCCTAACCACCTAACCCCTAACTGGCACGAACCTCTAAAGCCTAACCGCTAACCCACCCCCTCAGCGGGGGTGCGCTACGCGCCATAGCCCGCTTCGCAGGCTGAAAATGGGCAGATCACGCGATCTCGGAAAAGTCCGAGTAATACTAATCGACTGTACCCAGAACACTTTGCCTCGAGCTCGTCCGAGTCGAGGCTGCTTAATCATATTTTCTACAATCGCTCCTCTTATCTCTCGTCAATTTCCTGGACTTTGCCAGCTACATTTCATTCGCCTACTTTCTGAACACGTATCGGTCTCAAAAATTTCGAATGAAGTGAAACAAACCTCATTCGCCACGGGTTCGGCATCCAGCTCTCATCCTTCGTATCCGTTGACTCGCAGATGGCAAGTGACTACAAGTAGAAAGGGAGACCTCCAGAGTGGTTAGGCGAGGCCTTGATTCTATCCTCACAGCGGTGGATATTTCCTGGGCAGCTGCAGGAGAAGATTTTAAAACTCCCAGAGGAATCAGAAGCTACTCATTCATGGGAAGTATTAGCACTTCTGTGAGCGTGTGGAAAGTCACTGGAAACCTTGGGGGTGAAGACGTGAGTGTGCATACCAGTGGCATAACGTTACAATCTGAGTGCCAGTTATTTGTCCCAGCACATCGACAGAACCCGTGGACCATTCAATGAAGGAGGACTATTCGCTGAAAGGCAAGGTCCGTCGTTTTCCTAATCGACGTGGGGACTCTGCGCGGTCTGATTTTCGTTGCTAGGTTGGCACTTACCAGATTTCGACGATAGTCAATGGGCATCTGGACGTCCCAGCGAAGGTCTACCACGAGCAGGTGTCAGCTTTTATAGGTAAACATCCAGGAAAACCACTTAGTCTAGCCACTCATTCTTGATCTCAGAACCAATTTTGAACTGAATATACCCAAAGGAATCGACTATCCTCTTGCACTCGTCATATCAAATTCAACTATCGATTCACATCACCGTGTTCAGGTAGGCATTCACGGCTTTGAAACACCAAATTTTAATCCTCATCATTGCATCCTTAGTTCTATGTGAATGGCTATCAATTCGGAAAATATGGTACGTGTCGCTCCACTCACCATCTGCGTCCGGTTTGACTCAAATCTTTCCAGTCAATCATCTCGGTCCACAAACTTCATTCCCAATTCGTAAGTGACATTCACCTACTCCCAGTACTTATTCATAATTCAAGGAATGGTCCATGTAGCCCAAGGAATCTTCAACTATCAGGGTCCAAATACACTGGCAGTGTCGCTCTGGGCCTTGGACAGCTCTGGTGCTAAATTGTCCTTCGATCTGAAGTTGAAAGCGNTAAAAAGCTGAATAGTGTGCACGTGCGAGAATTCGTGATTCAACATGTTCAATTTGCAGCTTTGATGAGATCCGCTGCTTTCTCAGCGAAACCATACAAGGTTGCTTGGAGGTGTGCGCTGACTTGCAAAGGCATGGCTGATGCATCTACAACACGAACGTTGGCAGTGTCGTAGACTTTCAGCTGAGCATTGACAACGCCTGAATACATTGTTAGAGTAGGATCGAAAAGAACTTTGCGGCAGACCTACCTCCAAGACTACGCTTCATCATAGCAGCCGTACCAATAGGATGGGCCACAGGACTGAAATTGTTATTGATCCAATTCCTCCAGTTAGCATCAGAACCTCGGTCGGATCCATCGGGTACTTGTCCGCCCGGCGTTGTTTCACCATTAGACAAAGAGCTGGAGATTAAGAGTCAGGAATGAAGATAGAATCATTTGCTTCTTTTGCTGACCTCAGCGGCGGACTAGTGAAAATGCGGCGAGATAGTCTCGAGGCAGCGATTTGAACGTCCATGTCCCAATCGACCGAGAAGTAATTTACTCGGATTTGTGGTTTTTGGAAGGGATTTGTCGACTAAATTAAGTTCAGAACGATCCGGAACGGGCGGAGCGGAAGTGAATTATGGGACTGACCGTTATCTTGACCGTACCACGGCTGAAAGGAAGAAGCTGCCAAATGTTGAGACTGACCACACTGTGGAATCATAATTAATACGACCCATTGACTGAAGACAGGAAAACTCACTCAGGCCATCCGGTGTTATAGAACAGTTCAGCAACCGGCGCTACATGCACATGAGTATCAAGAGAATCGCTTGAGAGAGTGATCGTATTCCACCGTTGTTGTTAATGATCAAGTTGGCCTGGACTTGGTATATTTGCTGCAAGGCGGAGCTACTGAGAGCCGATCCTGCTTGGCTATTCGCCCAGTTTGCCAAATTACTGTTGATTTTGTTGATGCTATTCTGGGCGTTGTTACCGAAAAGTTGACGGATGTTCGGATACGCGATGCAATTAGAAGGGCCTTCGCCTTGAGGGTCGAAGCCTTCCTTGCCTCTGGCACCAAGTGCAGACATGGTCTGTCAAGACGGTACGACGGATGAATGGAACTTCGGGCCCGAAATCAATCAATGCCCACCTGCTCTTGGAGATTCTTGCCGACGGTCTTCAAGTCAATTAACGTGTTAATACCCAGTGGCCCCAGAATGCTCGAGTCACCGATACCGCTTAACTGAAGGAGTTGAGGCGTCTATTGGGTGTAAATAGGCGGTCAGTGACAATGCAAAGACCAATGGTCACTATGCTTGAGCTGCTCACCATGATAGCGCCAGCAGCAACAATAACTTCTCTCCTGGCGGAGGCGGTATACCTAGTGTTCCCGCCGCTAGCCGGAGCGAATTCGATGCCAGATGCTCTAAGAGGGATGCTTCCTGAATTTGCCCAGTTGATCTTAGTAACCTAAGTACGATGATTGACGTGAGGAAACACGAAGCAGCTGCAATAAGGGATATACCTGGTGTCGTGTAAGGGTTACCCATGTCGTTCTTATGCCTTCCACTGGACTCAGATAAGCCTCGGGGGCAGAGGAACGATGATCAGCAGCATGCCAATTCATCGTCTAAAAGAAGATGGTCAGAATTCTGGGCCAGTGAACGACGTGAAGTGAACGCACAAAGGGCGTCATGGACACACAGTTGGGATTTCCGCCGTTAAGGTCCGGGCAATGAGTCATTCCAGTCAAGCTAGTGATAGTGTCGATGAAGGCTGGTTGCTGAGGACCTCCATACATGGCGTCTGGGAACGTAACTTGAACTGGTCCATTGAAGCCATGGTACGCGTCGTTTGCTTGAGCGCCTTTGTCAGATTGCTGTTCATTTGGACCGGAGAAACCCTCGGACTACGGACATATGAACGTCAATGAATAGAGCGAAAAGTGATTCAATGCACCTTCTTCATGTAGTTGAACATTCCATTCCAATTCCATCCCACCCCCGCTTCTGAGGATTCCAACAAGGTCGACCAGGCATCGTATTGAGCAGCAAGCCCTGCAGTTCCTTGGTGAAAATGATGACCTCTCAGGGATGACGATGTTCATACCACGGGTGTAATGTCCTATAGTTCTTTATGAGAATGATGAATTTTAGGAACAACAATAATCATACCTCCATTAATTGATGAGCTACCACCAAGGGTCTTTCCACTTTGGTTGCGAACATCAATCATTGACTGCGTGAAGTAACTGGAAACCAGACTCACGAAACCATGGTGCCATGTTCTGTTGGCCACTGCCAGTCCAAAGATGTACCGAATGCTTGACCATACGCGTAAATGTCGTATACCCGAGAGTCACCTCGATCGTCTGCGCCGGCCTCGACGAGAAGAACTTCCGGTCTCTGCCAATCGTGCAGCGACAGTGGTACCTGTCAAGCCGCCTCCGACAACGATGAAGTCAAAAGTTTGACCATTCGCGACCGAAGGGTCAGTGGTCACCCCAAAGGCGCGTTTGCTAAAAGGAGGAGAAGCTGCAGCACAAATCAGGGTGGCAGCACCCAGGAGGAGACGAAACATGGTTAAAGTGATGTTTGAAATAGCGGCTCTTGTTTATATAGCGACCTAGACGGTGAAGCCAAAATATAGTCGTCGGAAGTACCTTAAAATAAATGATCCGGAAGGGTCGAAAGCGAGTGCGCGCTGATTAGCGCGATGGCTCTGTAAAATTGGTGGTTGTAGGTACCTAACGGGTTCACGTCCCTACTCGTTATCCATGTGATGACCGCTGCGATGAAGCAGGACAGATTTGTCACCATCGGCCATCTAGTTCCCGCTATCTCCTGTGCTTGTCCTGTGCAGAAAAATGGTAGTACCTGATTCCTCGAGAGCGGGGCGGCGATAAATGTCCGAGTGGGGATATGATGGTGGGCAAGGAGTATTTTAGCGCTTGAACGGCTATGGATGTCTTGGCTGTCCCATCTTGGGATCGTGGCAACCAAGTTACAAGTCCCTGTGTTCGACTGCAAGTTGGTATGTCACATCGTTTTCTCCTCGCTTTCCAGACGTTTCATTCCGAATCTGACAAGACCGACCGCTTGACATTTCGAATGATGAATGATGCGCAATTCGCGGACCGTCATACCTCGGAAACGAACGAACTTCCGGCACATCATCGCCATTGTATCATAACCTCGTGTGTCGTTTTTCAGGCCTTCAGGTCTCCTCCGTAAGTAAAATGGGCCGTCTTCCATTGAACCTGTTTTGTAGCAAAGACTTCGGAAATGTGTTGGTTGCAACTTACTATGACTCAGCCCCGAGATTTCATAAGGGCTGTCTCTTCCATCATCCTGCAGCTCTCTAGTCACCAGTTGCCATCAATATTCATGTCATTGAACGTAAAGTGAGGCTCGCTCTTGGTCCAGCTGACCTCTATCGTTTTCAAGGGCTGTATCTGGAGAGACAGGTCACCGTACAATTCGTGTCATTGACTTGTAGCAGTAGTGATGTGGGGTGCCCATAACGTAGGACTAATGGGCGGCCACCACGGGCCAACAGCATGTTGGACATGCAGAATCCAGTTTCTATTTTGAACCTACAACATGCAGCTTGAGGTGGGAGCGCGGATGCCGGGATAAACGGGCCCTCATGGGGTGAGGTTCGAATTCTGCACTTACCGAGACTGCTCAAGTAGAGGATGATGTCCACCTGACTGGACGTCGACAGTTAAGACTGAGTATCACCCAATCTAGCCAGAGTACCCATTATTTCTGTTGTGTTCAATGTATCATGGGTTACAGATCGATGAAATGAAAACTTATGTGATTGATTGAAGTTCTCGATAACGGGAAGCTTGGGAGGCCTTCCAGTTGGTAAGTTGAATACCTACTGAGCCCTTCCATCCGAATGCCAGTGAAGCTGTTCCCCCGACCCTTCATTTCCAACCTGTCATCTCAAAATTGTGGCCCTGATTCTCGATTAAAGGACATGCTGAAGAGTTGCCGAGGAAGACTGGAGGAGATATGATGTCGACTTTGAGGCCTTGTGGTCGAATTTGTAGCTCCGAACGACTATATCTGTTGCAAATACCATTGATAAGGAGAGATGGATGAGGAGTGTGTGCTAGCATTTCGTGATCCTGTGCTGGAGAGGATGGGGAAGAGGCAAAGCCGGGAATGCAGGTTACGGCAAGTATTTGTTCCAAACGGTCACGTACATGTTCTCGCGTCATCGACGAAGCTTCCGTTCTAATATTTGCTCTGTATCTGCGCAAGGTCACCAGAGTACGAGACTCTGGCTTCCGTACACGGTCGTCTGGCACTCCACCTCAACTAGCACTTGACAAAAGACTAAATGAATGCCAGGATGCAGTTTTGCGGTTATAGAGAGGTGAGTGGAGTTTTTGTATGAATAAAGCTATGTAACACAATCACAGACGCGCCATCTACGTCAAGTGCAGAAAGCTATCTTTCCTTGTTACGACAGATGGGCACTCGACTGCCTTACACAGAGTATCAGTATACACTCATATTCGACGCTTCAAGCTCAAGAGCTCAGGAGGGTTCGACGATAAAAGGTTCAGGCCACTATATATTGGATGTCCTTGCCTTGGGTCAAAAAACAGACAGAGGCGAACTAGACCTTATCGAGATCCCCTCGATCCAACTCACTGCTTTGACGTCACTTTGTCCTAAACATCAATATTCGCACAAGCCCTAAAACATTGCCCTTTTCCTATAACCGTCACCATCTTTGCCACAACTCAAGCACCAAAGTAATCATTGACTCATGTCGGCCCCTTTACCTACCTCGCCCTCTGCCCTCAAGAAACTCGAGAAGCAAATTGTCCAAGAAGGAAAGACAGAAGACGCCAGCGTCAAGCATGCTTTGAAGGATCTCGCTCATGTTGAAAAGTCGGCGGCGAAAGCTGAGAAGGTACGTGTGCATTTAGAAGGTCTTCACACGTTCGTACTGACCACGCCCTTTCCAGGCCGTCGACAAAATGTCTCATTCAGTCCACAAGGCCATCAAGAAGGAAGATGCCTCCGTCAAGGCTCTCAACAAGGCAACCCATCAACACGACGTCGCCGTAGGGAAAGTTTCTGCTGCTGAGAGAGATCTACAGGTGGGTGCGATACTGACGCTCGTTTCAATGATTTCCTTGCCAACACTCTTCGTCAATAAAGGCAGAAAAGCAACATAGTGTTCGCCTTCAGGAAGAAGTTGATGAGAAGAAGGCTCGCGTAGAGGCATTAATAGCATCTCAAACTCAACACAAGGTGTGTATCCCGCTGCCACTGCCTGTCTCGCCATTTCATCGCTCCCTGATCACGCCGCCCATGCTGATTACTTTCTCTCTCTCTCTCCTCCCCCCAGGAGGCGCGAGAGGCCCGTCTCGCCGAAATTGAACAGGCCAAGGATGGTGGTGATGTTGATGGTGTCGTGCAGGCACCAATGATCTAGAACTCTTTGCGTGTTTGGTTGCAGGTTTCTGGTTCTTGCACTCCGTTGTAAATTTAGTCTTTTCCTGGAACTTGAATAGTAAATAATATCGCTCCGGTGGGGTCTCTTGTCGTTCTGTTCCTTGTATGCCTGTTACTTGTGGCTTGGGACCGATGCTATGAAATTACCGCACGGATGCTTGGAATTTGGGATTTCAAGGAGCCTCCGGGGAACGATCTTATCTCGGAATGAGGCTCTAGAAGCAGTGCACAACTGAAGCTGAGCACGAGAGATTTAAAGAAGGGAATTGACTGGCACTTGCTCAATTGATATCAAGCGGCAGGTTAGATACCACAAATATGTTGTATGTGGCTGGGAAAAATCTGTTCTGTCTGAATATCGTTCGAGTCCACGCGCGCTCGAAGCTTGGGCGCGTAACGGGCGCTCAAAATAACCGACTACACCATCAGTCCATCTGATAGTACGAAGCGAGACGTATACATGGTGGAACAGACTTTCGCATCCTCAGGAAGCTTGATTTTCTAGTTCTTCTGCACGAACAAACCCTTGTGGACGTGATAATCAACTACACCATCGGTCCAGTCGATAATGAAAAGCCAGACATTCATATACAGTATATGTATTATGACGGAACATATTTTCCATTCGTTTTGGATCCGAATCTTGCTAATGTACATTACTACTTCCAATATCCATAAGGCAATATGCCCTTGACTCAGTGCATACCTCCGAGTCCCAGGATTCGACCAGTCAACTCATTGAACACCCCACTCGGATCCAAACATCACATTGCTAGTCCCATCAGTTTCATCAACCAGAAGCCTTGCTCCCTCAGCACCCGCAACCGGTAGCCTTAATCGTTGACCTGTTTCTCCGTGAGGAACGTGGCTGGGAAGAACACCGGCCTGTAGTAACGCGGTAGCATGATCCCACCAGATGTGTTCTAGAACAAGATTCAAGAAGAATTCCTGCAAGGAACCAAACAAGAACGAGCTCACCATGATAAAGCCTGTCACCTCGTACGTTGACGACGCCAACAAAAGGTATCTCCAATTTCTTCCCTGTGGGCGGTACGCCAGGGAGAAGCCAGTGGACGACTCGATCATGCGTGAGTTTGAAAATAAATTCATCTATCTGAGGTCAGGAGCCATTAACGAGTGTAGAAATCTCACACACCAATCACGCGGTCGCTTCCCACTGTCCTAGATACGAGCTGAAGTTTGGTATCTGGCGGATTCGCGAAGATAAAGTGGTCTCTGTAAAAAGCAGTCAAGTTCTTGCGTCCGACACCACCGGTCATCTAGCAAGTAGTTAGTAATGAACATAGCGCACGAAAAGTCCTTGGCTTACTGTGGGGACATGATTGACATATGGCTCAGCAACCATCGTACCCATGGTTTTCGCCACGCTTCTCATTTCAAATTCAAAATAGGTATGCTCTTCCCAGATAGCTTCAATGTCAAATATGGGACTCCCAAGGATCTTGCGAAGGAAAACGAGTGTTCGGCTGTGTGCGAGGTTCGCATAGCCGGGGTTGTAGTCGGCCGAGTGAGGAAGAATAAAGTTGGTCGATGCGTTTGGGTACCGGTTAATGGTTATCGATGACGAAGATGATGTTTGAAGTTGGCCTGAGGTTGTTATGAGATGTATGAATGAGGGAACTGAGGGAGTAGGATCGGGAAGCGACTCAGATACGATTGCGACGAGGCATGCCAATCTGCTATCTCCCTGTATGCATTCAATAACGACAGAAAGAATGCTTGAGTCGTATACTAGAAAGAAGTCAAGCAATCGCATTGAAGTAGATACGTGTCGTACCATAGACAGCAAACTTTTCTCTAACATCCAGCTCTTTAAGTTCCAATAGTGCATTCACACCTTTAGCCAGAGCATCGTAGACGTTGGCACTTGTGCTAGCTCCCGTGACGCCTACAACTGCAAATCCTTCCTCGGCCCATTTCTGAATCGGTTCAGGGTCAAGTGGTTTGGGTTTCTGTGGTGTGGGGCTCTTGACCAATGTAGGTAGAAAGGCGATCATACCTGGTCCTGTACCTCTCCGAGTTAAAGGAGGTTGCAGGACTACATTACTGCTTAATTGAATAAGAGGTGTAGAAGGCAGAGGGACCTCTTGCTCGTCCGCAGAGTTTGGGTCGTAAAACGAAGGGGCCATCGTACGCGCACGAAAGTTTTGGGATTTCGACCTGGTTCTTATCTCGCGACAATATGATGTTCCGGTGCTACCTTTGGCTGAGGAATTTTGGTTCTCATATCGTCAGATTTGAAATACATCCTCACGATAGACAATGGGCGCTTATTCTGTCCTCTTTCTTCTTACTTTCATAAATGTCGTATTCGCGGCCGGGTCTACAGTCTCGTCTCATGCTCTCGTCCCATACTGTCACCGCAGATACTCGGTGATTAAACATCGACCGGGTTTGATAGGATTGAAAACCAAATTACCCACAGAACGAATCCTTCAAAATGCTAAGCGATCTTTGGTTCCACAAGTAATTCCCCAGCTCCACGCATCTAATCACTACACTCTCATCTTCTATGACCGCATCTTCTGTCTCTGAGAGCCTCACAAATCCCAACTACCGAAAATTGCATGTCGCTATTATAGGTGGTGGGATTGGCGGGCTAGCAGCCGCTGTCGCGCTGCGTCGCGCTGGTCACCTAAGTATGTACAGTAGCAACTAGTTCATCTAATATTTGCTCACAGACTTTCCTTGCAGTAAGCATCTATGAACGTCGGTCCTTTGATGTTGAAGTTGGCGCGTCGATTTCTTGTGCCGCTAATGGCACCCAGTGGCTTCGGGAATGGGGAGTAGACATTCCAGACATGAAGCCCGTAATCCTTGTGCGCGCCATCGCTCTTTCACCCTTTGTTTTTTGTTCACAAGCCTCACAGATGAAACTCGTCATGCGTGATTGGTCTACGGGGCAAATATTGAACCAATACAATCTGGACAACTACGAAAAGGAGTGGGGGAATGTATACAATATGTTCCATCGGCAGGATATGCATGCGACCCTACTGAAGACCGCCACAGACCCCGAAGGCGAGGGCGAACCTTGCACGGTGCACATTGACCACATGTAAGCACTGTTCAGGGGCCTACCTTGGCCTCATCATGTTTATCAGTACATTCTACAGACTTGAATTGGTAGACTATGAAACTGGTACTGCCAGATTCAAGAATGGGGCGGTTGTGAAAGCAGATTTGATTGTGGGCGCTGATGGAATCCGGGTGCGTAATCTGATACTATCTTTGGATTGTCTTTGACAATCCCCAGTCTGTCGTGCGAAGAGAGCTGGGAATTGTTCCAGATGTCATGTCTGCCGCTCAAACCTGCTATCGCTGTAACGTTCCACGCGACGTCATCGATAAATTGGGTCTCGTCAAGTATTCATACGAACCGGCAATGTAAGTACATCAAATGCACAAGTGCTCCAGCTGATGTTTGTTCCGCCCGGATTCCTAGTCAGTTTTGGGGTGGTATGGAGGGTAAGAGCCGAGACGGAGTGAGATCAAAGTATTACAAGATCGTCATGTCGCCCTGTTCCGGAGCAGAGACCGTCTCTTTCTACTGTAAGTGGTCATGTTGGGTTTCTGTTGTCATATTTCTGATTTTCCGACAGGTTTTATGCCAACGGAGCTCACAAAGCACCATGAAGAAGGATTTGTGTTCGAAGAAGTTCCGGTTTCGGATATCATAACGGGGAAATACGACGAGTTAGACCCAGACTGCCAAAACCTTCTGAAGAACTCGATTGATCGTATGCCCTGGAGATTGTATGTTCACCAGCCTTATCCTGTACGTTTCCAGCTCGAGAATCAGTTATCATTCTTATGCTCTGCACAGCATTGGTTCAAGGGAAAAGCCTGCATTTTGGGCGACGCCGCACATCCCATGATGCCGCATCAATCTCAGGGTGCCTGTCAAGCTATCGAAGATGCAGCTGCGTTAGGAATCATCTTCTCCTCAAGGTATCAATTCACTCAAGACGTTGAATCTGGCTTGGCACTATATCAGAGGATTCGAAAACCACGAGCCACCAGAGTACAAACCGCATCTGTTCGAGCGACAGAGAATCTCAACGAGCGAATGGGCTTCACGAGTCTGACTCCGCATGATGCGACGCTTGCAGCTGCAGAGGGAAAGCTAACCAGTAAGTAGAACTGTAGTTGCTGGTTTGCCGAATCTGACTCGTCGTTCCCAGTCAACGAGATGAACAGCTACAAGATGCATGATCATGTCGCCTCAGAAGTAGCAATGCTCATCAAGGAAGAGGGAACACCGGCGTGGTCTCCGTAAATACTGTAGTGCACAATATCTTGGTGTAGACTGTTCAAGTTATATGACCGTGGGAACCACATTTATTGTACGAAGACGCGTCGCTCTATAACCTCTAGCTTTTGCTCTCACTAGCGTGCGTTCATGTCCGATTGCTGTATCTTGCCTCACAGATTCCGTGTGACGCTCAGTCTTGATACTGCTACAAAACGGTGCTTGGAGTTGTGCTAGGGAAAGTCCAAGGATTCAATGGTATGTATCTACTTTTTTCTTGCACAAGTTTGAAGCTCTTAAGCAGGTCTTTTGCGACCCAGAGAAAAAGAAAGAGCAACGCTCCTGAATCATGATGCCAGAAATTTCATAGCAACGTCCATAACGTCAACACTGCGCAGTTTGAATGACAGCATACAGTATTCACATTTGCGTACTCAGCATCTGTGGCCCACGAAGCAAAATGACGGCCATCCAAGACCGTCACTCACCAAGACGCTATTCAGGACCGTGGTCACGATGATCGATGATTGTCAATCCCTGGACAGAATTTTGTGGAAGCATTGTCCACATCTGTTGATATTCAACAGTTCAATAAATTCCCCGTGTGTTGTCTCTCGAGTGACCGAGTATCATCCAGACGTCTGTTCGGAAGAATGTTCACCCTGTTTGGATTAAAGGTCGAGAACACCCGCGGCAGGAATCGGGACAACCCTCGCCCGTACTGGAGCACTAATTTCGGCATTGCAAACACCGTCTGGCTGAAACTGTTGAATCTTTGTCACTCCTCCATGTGCCTCAAGAAAATTGTGGGCGATGCCCCCGACACCCCCGGAATTGCGTTTATAAGACGGTGCCAGGTATGATTAATGCTATTTTTATTCCCTAATCTTCACCTCACGCTCTTTCATTTCCCTCTCATCGGAATGTGGCACATTCTCTTCGCCACCTTCCTTCTGCTCTCTTCTACTTCAGCAGGAAACCACTTGCCTGTTAGTCATCTTCACAAGCGGTCTCTACGGACAAGGAACCTCGTTACCGGTGGATCAATAAAGGATTCTTACGATTTTGTCATTGTTGGTGGAGGACTGGCTGGACTCGTCCTGGCGTCCAGACTGTCTGAGGACTCCAACACCACCGTACTTGTCCTGGAAGCTGGTTTGAGCGGTGACGAGGTTGCGACTCAAATCAGTAGGTCCTCATTCATTTTTTCGACTGATTGTGCTAATCATTCCCCAGATGGACCTGCAAACACATACTACAACTCTGTCGTGGGTAGTCAGTACGACTGGTCGTATACGGTTCGTCATACACCCAGATCAAGGACAGCGATGCTGATAACATTTTGCAGACAGCGAAACAAAGCGGCCTCGGTGACCGCACCATATCTTGGCCCCGCGGAAAGATACTGGGTGGTTCTTCTGCAATCAATGGCATGTACTTGGTCAGGCCCTCGGAAATTGAGGTCAACGCCTGGCAGAGCATGGTCTCCGATGGAAGCAATGCTGCGAGCTCATGGAGCTGGGATGAGTTCTATGCTGCCATGAAGAAGACAGAATCTTTCGATCCTCCAAGTGACGACATTGCGAAAGAGGCCGGTATACAGTATGACGCGTCTTTGCATGGGACTGGAGGACCTATTCACTGGGGATATCCTGGATAGTGAGAACACTGTCATTATCTCGTCTGGTTCTATCTGACCAATCCAAAGTACGTTCCCTATAGTAGGAAGCTGGACTGAGTCTTTAGCTAACATCGGCATTGAAACTAACAAAGATGCTGCCGGGGGGAAGAATTGGGGCGGCTTTATCACCGGATCTTCCATAAATACAGCCAACTGGACTCGCTCTTATTCACGTTCCGGTTATATCGATCCTCTTCCTCCTCGATCGAACCTTGATATCCTCACAAGTGCCACAGTGACAAAGATCCTGTTTGATTCAAGCAACGCATCTAACTTGACCGCTACCGGTGTACAGTATGCCAGCTCCGCGCAGGATGAAGTCAAAACTGTCAAGATTAACAAGGAGGTTTTACTCGCTGGGGGCACCATAGGCAGCGCTCAGGTACTCATGGTTAGTGGTGTCGGCCCACAGGATGTTCTACAAAGTGCTGGGGTGAAAGTCCTTAGCAACTTGCCAGGAGTCGGTCAACATCTTCAAGATCATTTGGTGAGTCACCCCCCGTGGATCGTGCCGATTCCGAGATATTCATCCTGACGTACCATGGCAGAGCACTGGTTTGGTTTATCAGACACCAGAGGGTACCTCAACAGCGGGTTCTATGCGTGCTGCGGGTGGTGATTTCGTGGTAGGTTCATCGACATTCTGACGCCATAACCATCTTAATAGAATCGACCAGAACTCCGCGCTGTTCCTATCATACATTAATTCTGCGACAGCCTACGTGAATCTGACTGGTTTGCTTGGTGCCGATGGTGCAGCCTCAGTGGTCTCTGCTGCTAAACAGGCCCGTGATTCTTCCTTGGGGAACATTCCGAGTCAGGACTCTGGCGTCCTTGATGGCTACAAAGCAATATACGACGTAACCACCGACAAACTTTATTCCAGCGAGGTTGGCCAGATCGAGCTGTTGCTTAGTATAACTGGCGGAGGCATTATGATACAAGCCGCAATTCAGCATCCTCTCAGGTGAGCGCTGTTAGTCTATATCTCTAGGCCAAGCACTAATATCTCCTCAGCCAAGGTCACATTTACATCACCTCCCCTTCTGTATTCGACAAGCCAGTAATTGATCCAGGCTACCTGACGCATGATGTCGGTGAGTGAAAGACTTTGTTGCTTGTGACTTCCACTCACATACTTCCTTCAGACGTCACCATAATGCGTGAAGGGATGAAGATGGCTCGCCGTTTAGGCCAGACAGAGCCCATTTCGGGTTTCCTCGGCAAAGAAACCTCTCCGGGTGACGGTGTCAACTCAGATGAAGAGTGGAATAACTGGTTGAGGGGCGCGGTTGGGACAGAGTATCATCCAACTGGATCCTGCGCGATGCTTTCCAAGGCACAAGGTGGTGTCGTTAACGCTAAACTGCAGGTTTATGGTCTAGGTATGCTCCGTTCCATTCACATACCGAGCCAATGACTCAAGCTTGAAATAGCCAACGTTCGAGTGGCTGACGCATCTGTCTACCCATTCGAATTTTCATCCCACGTAGGTTTTCTGCTCTCCTATATATTTCTTATCGTTCATCATATTACACAGCTCGGTGCCCCCACCTATGCGCTTGCTGAACAGGCTGCAGCACTTATTCGAGCACATTACAATGGGCTCGAAGAATCGCAGAAATCAAGCTCAGACTCTCCGGCATCTACTAGCACAAACAATTCGAGCAACTCAAATCGTTCATCCAGTAATTCTAGCGCTACCATACGTGCCTCTGGTTTGATTTACTGTATAATTGGGTTCATCGCTGTCCTTGTCACTTTGTAGTTTCCCCTTCTCGTTCTGGACACTTTTTGTGGACTTTAATCTGTCGATCACTACTGTACACTCTCTTTGCTCATACACCAATTATATTACTACTTGACGCTCGCTGGTGATCTCATGCTTGTAGAGTTAAGCCGAAATACAATCCTCGTTTCGAGGGGTAATTAGGCCGTTTTCCCTTTACTGGTCCTATGAACAAATTTTGGAATGAAATGAGTTTTCATGATGAAAAGGCGCTAGTCGCGTCATGCTTACCTTCCTCACCTCATTCAGCCGTCCTTTGCTCGCAAGATATGCTGCTCCCGAATCCGCCCAGACTTGATAATCGGTGATCTTGCATTCATCGTCAAAGTCGAGCATGTAAGCGAAAGTTTCATCCCAACTTTCACTGGTACTCTTCCAAGTGAACTTTGCTTTCCCTTTGCACGCCACTCGACTCGACTCCGTGTCCACCACAAACTCCGAGAATTTCATGTTTTCATAGGAAAGTAAAGACGCGATCGTCTCGAAATACGACTTGATGGCATCCATGCCAACATGAGGCTTTCCTAGGAAGGGACCCAATGATGGTTCACCATGTTCGATGACCGAGGGTTGGTGAGTCAAAGTGAAGTGTGACGTGATGGTTTCAATGTCTTTGTTCTCTGCGAAAGAGTTACAAAACGATTGGGCTGAAGATAGCAGTCGAGTTCGCCGTGGTGAAGTCATTAGAGAAACGGGAATGGATGTTGGGCGGATTTTTGAATGGATTAGGGAATTCTGTGAGTCGGAATCAACGATGAAGTCATTAAACACCCACATCTGACCGCCTCGACCTACTGCTATTGGTCCAGATGCAAAGGCAAGTATCATCAAACTTCCTTTCACAGCGTCGCAGCGCAGCGCTGCGCATTCAAGGTCGACACAACAACCCCGAAGATTCACAGGGAGAAGCAAGAAGAGGGGGTCGGATGGAGCGCTCAGGATTTCATCGGCGGAAAGCTCGCAGATCCAGAGCAAGGTCGACAATACTAAGGCTTGACTAGAACACGCCTTCGAGGAACATGCATGAAACACTTGGATTAGCAGCACAACCCTGAGAGCACCCTTGCATGCACTTTACACGTGTTGGCAGCGGATTCCTGGTTCGCAAGACGAATTTCCGACGGGAGCATTTGTTCAGTATCGACCCCATATTCGATCGATGCACGTGGGACACCCTTATGCAGCAGGATGGACTTGTCCCAAGTACAGCTATTGTAGTGGAGAGCTCAGAGGCTGCTTTTCGGTTTCCGGTTAGACTTGCATTGCTTTGGTTCCTTTACCGACCCAGTCAGCCTTTGTCGCTTGAGTTCGACGATATAGTTCCTAGTAGCCAGGGTATGGTATACTGGAAGACCCTGCCACCCGCTTTATTCGCGATTTTTGTCGCACTTATGACACCTTTCAGCTTGAGCCATGCTTGGACAGGCCACAGACTATATATGAGGAGGTAGACAATCTCTTGATGATAGTATCTCGCTCATCTCAAGGTATTTGGATCGAAACCCTTATGGGTCTGTTTACTGCTCGCTGAACGCATCCCGGCCTCGAGGTACGCATAGATCACCGGCTGGGACCTCATTGCTTACTGACATTTTACG
Organism: Moniliophthora roreri; assembly: GCA_001466705.2. Taxonomy (NCBI): domain Eukaryota; kingdom Fungi; phylum Basidiomycota; class Agaricomycetes; order Agaricales; family Marasmiaceae; genus Moniliophthora; species Moniliophthora roreri. The sequence goes on along the minus strand of LATX02000244.1, from coordinate 347,569 downwards.
CATATAAAGGTACCCTTTCCGCAACTTATCTTCATCGAATTCGAGTCTTTCAACTCTTCTTTCCACTATACCGATCCCACTTCAGCAATGGCTATGGTCTTTCCCGCCTACGATGCTTACGACTCCTACGGACACCTTCCACTATCTCGGCGCCAGTCAATGGTCTATGGCACTTCCAGCTATCCATATTCTAGGCAGGGGATATATCCTGAGTCGATATATGGCTACGAGGTAGCGCTTCTCACCCCAGAGAAATTGGCTTCCGAACTGACTTCACGAATGCAGCGCGACATGTACAATGGACCGGGGACCGTTGCTTTAAGCCGCAGAATGAGTACCGGTATGTTTCCCTCGCTCTCAATGCACTATAACCGTAAATCTCACTGCCGCCAGCATACAACGACGACATGTATTACCCAGCATCTCGACCACCGTCGGCCATGGGCATGCCTCGTTCCCGTCGTCATTCAACTGTGTCCACGGTGTCATTGCGTGCACCTCCCCTCGACGCATACCGTCGTGCCAGTTCCGTCCAGATCAAGTTCAAACGACGGGGCAGTCTGCTAGCAGGCGTTTCCCTTGCAGAGGCTCAGTCCCATGTTCGATTATCGTCGAACGACTCCTATACCGCATACGATTTGCATGCAGATCGACGGAATACGATTCTGTTAAAAGTTAAAGTAAGTCCTCGATCCTTTAGCTGTAGGAAAAGTTTACTCACGAGACATTTCCAGTGGGCTGGTTATAACTCATTAACATACGAGATACCTCTCGATTCCTATGATAGACACATCAGCTTACAGACGTTAGCGAGGCGAGTGTCCCGAGCGTGCGTACATTACTTGCAGGTGGGTATCCTTTGCTGGTGAAGAACCATCGATGCTGACCGTGTTTTCCGGTAGGTTAATGCTATTCCTGTCATGTGGGACCGAGTTGAGTTACACCACCTCGAAGAGCTGTCTTATGGTACATGGCAGCCAATGTTGGCTGTACGATAAACCTCCCGACAGCTCCGTCTTCCGCATCTATTATTCTCTATAACCTATAACTATTTTGTTTCTATGGATTTGTCTGGATCTGTATGTCCTTGTCGCAACATTAGGACGCTCAGAACGCTATTCTGGTGACGGGGTAAAAATTTCGTCTATAAGACGATGGCTACGAATCTTGTACTTGAATGACAAGAATCTCCACGCTCTGTGTATCTCAACTTCCCCTCACTCGACTCGGTTTGATATCGTTCGAATGGGTTGAAGACTCCTTTTCTTCCTTCGTGGTGACCTCGGACCAGTAGCACATACGTAGCTGCAGCCGATTTATGATTCTCTAGTGTATCTAACATAAACATAACTTTATATAACGTTCCTATGATATGTACACCTCACACCCCGCAATACAATGACTCCTTTACCGTTACGTCGTGAAAGGATTACATGAGCAAACCGCACTTCTCACAACAAAACTCGCCATACTCCCGACCATCAACCCTCCAATGAGACAGAATTGTGAAACGGTAGCGGCAACATCAACATCCTCCCTCTTTCCTTTAAGCCGAGGGTTATGTTCGAGTGATGAAGCAGACATCAAGCATAAACTCGACACGTAGCCATTTGACAGCCCGAAGGCGAATAGAATGAGGAAGAACAAGAAGTCGGAGTTGATGAGGGGCTGTGAGGGCTCCGCCGAGGGTTTAGTGACATTGCACATGAGGAAAAGGAACACGAATAGCGTTCGGGATAGGGATAAGGTGAGCAACTTACGCGCAGACCAAATTAAAACTTGGGGGAAAGAACAAATGTATCGGCCGACGAAATCTCCGAGACCAAAAGTGAGGAAATGAATCGAGGTAAAGAGTAAGGGATGTAGGTTGGGGTTCGTTGGCTGAATGGAAGCGGTGATCGGCGGGAAAACAGCCTGTGACAAAGTAAACTCAATGAAAAACTTGGGGGACGTTGGATGTAGAAAGACGTACGAGTGTCACTATGAAAACATAAGCGACCGCCACTTCATAGATGATATTTGTCTTTGCTACTCTTATGATCCTGGTTTTCTCGATGGACGGATCAGATCTTCCTCCAGATACAAGCCCGCGTCTCTCGTCTGCCCCATCTCTACCAGTCTTGTGTATAACTTCAAGGGATCCTGCAACGGCATGATACTGAGGCATTCGGGTTAACCACCATTGTGCTACTACGGTAACAAGGAGGAAAACGGTCGAGAGTCCAAAGAAGATAAAGGCTGCACGTTCTTCGGGATTCTTGTCGCGCGAGAGTCCTTCAACAGGCCTCCCTTCTCTCTTTACTGATACTGATGCAGAGGCACTGAGAACCTGCACTGTGCTGACTGCAACTGCAACGGCAGCCTGTCCTGACAGCATGGCTTGCACAGCCGTTGGCCCGAATAAGGAGGCCACTGCGATCACTGAGGTCTGCAGGTATGACCCGAATGCAGCCTGTACGATGCCATTGAGGATCACAAAGGCGAAGAAGGGACCTGGGCTAATCTGGACCAGTGTACTGAGAGTGAGGAGGAAGCACAGTACTGCTAGCCATAACAGGGAAAAGATAGTCTGACGGGAGGGCGACGACTAGTTTCAAATAGATCAGTGTTTGCAACGCGGCCTTAGAGCTAAGGAAACATACTTGTTTCGACGTTGCTGTAGCATGTGCAAGGAAAAAGAAGTTCGCACTTGTGAAGCTTATGGAGAAGTATGAACTGAACGTCGATCTTAGCGGTGAATCCTCGAGTCGGGATAGGAAATATGGGGTTGCAGTGATAAGTGCTGTTGAAGAGAAGGGTCTGTTATCGAGCCTTAACAGATAAAAGGGCAGACGTACCATTCCATGGCAGTAAAACTGCGCAACCCAGGACAAAATGAATCCCTCGTATACGCGCGTCAACGGGTACTGGAGCAAGCGGTTCTAGTTCTTCGTCCAGGTCAATCGGAGGGTCTGGGTCATGTTCAGATATTCGAATCGGATTCGAAGCTACTGGGGCTTGTGGAATTGCATGATACAAGGCGTCGGGAGACGACGACATGGAAGTCGTGGAAGTAGAGTCAAAGCTCAGCGCTGCCAGCAGTGCAGCATGCACACTGGGGCGACTCAATTTGGCATCTTCCTACACAGGACCATGTAATAGCACCATTTCTAATGATTAATAGAGCATCGATATACGATAAAGCAGTACGTAGTATTATGACACGCCATCCTTGGGAATGACCTGGTTGGGAGCCTCCTTCAATACCAAGGCCGTCAATCTCGCTCTCTGCTTCTCTGCTTTCCTGGCCTTCCTGCGGAACTTTCTCTCAAGTCTAGCCTCACCTCCACGACGCTGCCACCTAAGCTTCCTCAATTCCTTCTTGTCCTCATCAAGTCTCAGGCGCCATTTCAGCGTAGCCTCAGCCTTAGCCTCTCCAGTCGTGCGCCCGTTCAAAGCTTTAAGCTCCTCCGCAATCATTTCCTTCAACAGTGCCTTCTTCTGCGCCTGAGCTGCCTGCCAGCGCTTGAGCTTCTTGGCACGGGAATGAGGATTGGCGAATTCCTTGTGCAAATATCGTTCGAGTGCTGGCTGCGTCTGCGAACTCGAGCGCGGACTGTATATGGAACGAAGGAATTCTTTTTCGGTGGGTGTTCTGGGAATCAACCCCTTCAGAGTTGGGCTGAAGGGAGGTGGTTTGTAGGTGACTTTTGTCACTTCTTCCTTGGTGGTATCGTATGAGGTCGCTGTTGGAAAAAGGTCATTATATTGCACACATCTTCAATGCAAAGATACAACATACGATTGAGATGAACGCGAGGTTCAGGCTTCGGCCATGGTATAGGTATACGTTGGCCTTTGAGGTGAGGAATGACAGGAATTGTCGCCGTCGCGTACCTCTCCCATTGGTAGCGATGTAAAAATGAGTTCCAGACTGCAGCGGAGGCACCTATCCGCTTTGCAAAAACACTAACACGCAATCAAAAACTGATTTTTCACATATGAAGGCTCAAGACGCACGGAAGTGACCTGGGCTCAACCTCCCCCTTTTTTGGTGGAAACTCGTACTCTCCTAGGTAGAGCTGGCATCTTGAGTAATGGTAGTTTTTGTTTTTACGGTCCTGAGCATCGGCCTCACTCTCCTACGAAAGTATGTATCAGAAACACGAAGCATTCTTCAGAGACAAGTGGACACTTACAACTTGACTTTGCACCCCACGAACATAGACTCGATTCCTGAGCCTATTAATGGCCCTCACTTCCTGCACAAGCCCCATATCATCTCCCAGAAGTCGTATCTGGTCACCAGGAACAATGTTCCAGTATTTTATACGGTCTTTGTGGTGAGCAACTTTCTTGCTGAACAGGACCGGAATGGGATCGTTGAGTCTGCGTCTGAGGCTTTTGGTGACGGGGAGTAAATGACGAAAGTTGGTTGTCCATGGAATCCTAGTCACTGCATTGACAATGTCCCACTTGTAGAGCCTGTTCAGCGGCATAGCAGATCAAAGACGTCTGCTAGCTGGCTGGTGGACCGTGAAGGAGAATTATGTCACGTGTTCACTCAACGCGTCCTTCCGGCGAAGAAACCCGAAGTTCAACTCAAGCACCCGTAATAAAGGGTGTATTGTCATCATACAGATACACGAGTACTAAGATGTACAACAAAGTCAACGCCACAAGTATTTGGCCTGCGCTAATTACATCGTCCGTAGAAATCAACTTGTTGGCCTTGAAGTTGCCCAGGCAGTGGTAGACGAGTTGGGATCATCAGATTCCAAGGTCTGTGGAAGGAAGCATTTGAATTAGGTTCAAGAACCGACCATCGTCATTGAACATACCTCCAGCAGCAATCCTAGCACATCATCGACTTCCGAAGTTGGCATACCACCGCAGCCAGTAGCGATCAACTTTCTATAGTCAGCCATCCTTCCGCTTGTTCCGGCCTCAGCTTGGAAGGTGACCAGTTCGTCGAACAGTTCTTTCCTGCGTTTTCGATGACGGGTAATATCTTCACGCAAAGCGTCACAGGCACGTTTGAGAGCTTCAGGATCTGACGGTATGTCCGCATGCAGCGCAACCAAATCTGATATGTCCTCAGTTTGAGTATACGCCTTCCTCTTGCCCTTGGTCCTGTCACCGCCTTCTTCAGGTTCACCTTCGAGCTCTTCTTCAACTCTATACGTGGCTGTCGCGGGTGTCAAGGCTAAAGCGCCATTGGCTGCCTCACGGATCGTCCGCTCTCTTGTCTCTTCGTCCTTGACCCACTTCTCCCATCCAAGCCTATACCTGCGCCCCATCCTAGAATGGAGCTCTGTATCCATATTGGTGAGCTTCTGTCTCATTTGCGGAAGTCCCTCAGCCTGCGTCCGCAGGACTGCAACAGCTCTCTGACTCTCCAAGATCTCGGCTTGGATATTGTTCAGCAAAGCATGTGCCTGAGTCGTGTCGCGTTCCTTCTCGCGGAGTTCCTGATCGAAAGAGGCTGCTAGACTGTCCAACATGCTGGTCATGTCATTGACGCATTTTGTGCTAGCCCGTTGCCCCGCAACCGAGTAATGCAAGGGTGGGCGATCGCCATTTGCGGGTGCAAATGAGTATCCTGCGTTCGCATTGGTCGGGGGAAATGCCGCTTGTGCATTTCGGAAGGACATGGAAGCAGCGCGAGAAGTCGGGACAGGAGATGAACGGAACCGTTCGTCCTCGAGGATGTAGTCTTCAGTGCTCTTTCCGTCATGATTTGTGATCTTGGGATCTGCACCGTGGTCGATTAATAGCTTGACCAGCCGTTTGCTTCGGCAACGAGCTGCCATCGTCAGCGCAGTTTCGCCATCCGAGTCCTGGAAATTGATGACGTCGGCGAGTTCTTTGGGGTAATCTGCGAGTCTGTTCAAAATTGTTTCCATGTAGTATCGCGCTGCGTGGGTCTTTCCCTTCGACATTGCCACGTCAATGACATGGTGGAAGACGGTCCGGTTGTAATTGTCGATGTTGAGAGTGGATTTGTGGAGAAGTTCATACAACTCGGGGAATTTGCGAACGTCATAGTTATTCGCGAACATTACGCTGCGCATCAGCGGCGTTTGACCGCTCTTGTTGACCTTGTAGATATCTGCGCCAGCGGTCAGGAGTAGCTTGACGATCCGTATCCGTCCCATGGCGCATGCCCAATGCAGTGCAGTATGTCCGTCGTCGTCAATGGCCATATCGGGATCAAAGTCTGTTGGTGGTGATATGAGAATCTGAGGTACCTGGTTGGTATCCGAGATAAAATACTCGAGGATCTGGTCACCATATGCGCGAGCATCGTTCGCTCCATTCAACTGAAGACTATCTTCGTTTACGTCATCAGTGGAGCGGCGATGCTTGCCTTTACGCTGAGCACCGTTGCTTTGTGAAGGATCAGTGCTCTGAATCGGCGAAGGAGTACGAGAGCTCGACGATGCTTCCGAGGGGGACGGAGAAATAGAGCCATCCTCTGAACCATGCACAGAGAGAGTTTCTTGCTCGGTGTCGGTATCAACCACCGGAGCTTGTTTGCGTGACGACCGGGTATTGACTGATGATGTTGCGGCCACTGATTCCGTGCGGCGTGCTGGTTTGGAGGCGGCGGTTGATACGAGATGTCGAGGAGCAAGAGGTGGGCTCTTTGCTGCAGGCTGGAATTCAATGATGGGTTTGAGGAGATTGTCACAGTTGTACTGCTTCGCGAGTGCCAGACCGCGTTCCAGTGGTATCCAGGTCCCTATACGACGAGGGGCCAATCAGCATTGGGGGTATGCTGTGTCAGAGAGCAACAAACAGTACCTTGGTATTTTCCATAGCCACCTTGAACCTTTTCATGTTCTCCTTTTTGAACTTCACGCTCCAATACTCGAGTACGTTGAGGTTTATCAAAACCAGCGACTTTTAGGATCTGGGTCGCGTTCAACCAAGCATCCGAACGCCTCCTCATGACTGCAACGCCTTTACACATCCTAGACGTGTAAGTAGTATCAGAATGCGTGTATCTCCGTGTCTACCCGTACGCACATCTCATAAACTGGTATACCACTGTATGTGGCCTGAGAATCATAATGAATAAGTGCGAAGGTGAAGGATTGTCAACTTTTGTCGCACCTTGAATATCTGATTGTCCGGCATATTGACGATAGCCTTGACGCGATGTCGTCTGCTCGGAAAAGCGGGCGAGAACTGCTGGAGTCGAAAGCGAAGAAGGTAACCTGGACAAGAGGAGACCACCTGTCACAGACTCACGGTGACACGGATAGGAACAACGCGTGGATAAACAAACAAATCACCGACTCTTCCCCCATGGATGATGAGGACGCAAGTTCTCTTTGGTCTATTAAACCTCCCCTTCATAATTCTTCTCATCCCAGGGACCAAGAACCTATAGAAGTCCAAAAACTTCGGAAATGGCAGGAGGAACGCGTGGCTAGAAGACTTCGCGGGGAATACGAGTCTGCTGTGTTCCAGCTCTCTGACCTGGTGTGATTCACCGTGTTTGAATCCCTGAAAACCGACTAATTTCGCCTCTAGATCAGCAGTAACCTGAAACTACCCCTTCGTATCGCAGACGTGCGTGTAGAAGGCGCTCATAACACTCGGTCGTCATTCCTCGGTTTCCTGATCAACCCTCTCCTTTTTGCTCCTGCCGGGACGACATCGGACGGGGGAGATCTTGAATCCGTATTGCACACTACCAGACACATAGGGGACATACTCAAGAGGACGGATTTATTTAACTCTGTGGAAGCCCGATTGGAACGCGCAAAGGATGCACTAGCTTCGCCAAACGCCGTAGACCTTGTCTTCAAAACTCGCGAGAAAGGTCGCTTCTTTTTAAAAACTTCTACCGAACTTGGAAACAATGAAGGCAGTGCGGTGGGTGGCGAAGTTTATGCCAATCACGGTCGCCCACTCAGTTTTCCTCACAGAGTGCAACAGCTCGCGTCCGAAATGTTTTCGGAGGTGCCGAGACCCTCGAGGCTAGCATGTCCCTTGGGACAACGACCCGAAAGTCCTTCCATGGGTCGTTCTCTGCACCGATAGCTCCCGACCTCGACACATATGCTGAATTGACTGCCTTTGGTCTCCAAAAGGACCTTTCAAGTTATGCCAGTTGCTCCGAGGCATTACGGGGCATAAAAGTGATTGTCAGGGTGAGCTAGGTCAGCAATTTGCTAGTGATCTGATGCCTATTGTTTGACCTACGACCGCTAGCATGGTATACCCACAACCGGGTCTCATGAGATTGCTTATGAAGCCGTTTTGAGAAACATTGGCTCTCTCACACCAACTGCTTCTTTCAGGTGCGGTATCCTGTTGTTCCCTAACATAACAAGATTTTGATTTAATGCACTGCCTTAGCATTCGTGAAGCGGCAGGTCAAACGTCAAAGTCCTCCATTTCATATGCGTATACTCTCGACACCCGAGATGATCGCGTTAGTGCAACGCGCGGTTTCTACACCAAGATCCACCAGGAACTGGCTGGTTTAGGTGGTGATGCTTCCTTCTACAAAGCCGAAACGGAGAACCATGTTTCAAGATTAATAGCACCTGGAGTGGTATGTTACATTTACGTTTTTTATTCATTCACCTTGCTCACGCGGACAATAGTCCTTGTCGTTTTCAGCGTGTTCAGGGTTGTTGTGGAGTCTTGACCGACCAAGTCTTTTCTCTGATCGATTCCAGCTTGGAGGTCCGCTTTCTGTACGATCTTTCAGGCAGAACGGGCTTGGCCCAAGAGATGGGTGTAAGTTGCTCCAAGTATTCTGGGGCCCCGACATTGGTCTTATCCTTCCCCTCAGCTGATTCGTTGGGCGGAGACACTTACTGGTCTACTGGCTTGAGTCTCGTCACCGACCTTCCTCGGAAGCCTCACTGGCCTATAAAGACCCACCTTTACCTCAATGCTGGCCGACTAGACTCCCTCGATAAATGTGTGTAAATCCGTCCTATGAACTGCTAAATTTTGCTGACATGTTACGATTTTTTCTTTTTCTAGCACGTTCCTTGATGGAAAACATCAAGTCGACGGTTGGACAACCATCTGTTTCAGCGGGTGTTGGATTGATATATCGTTTCGATCCAGTGAGGCTGGAAGTAAACTTTGGATTACCCCTCGCTGCTAGTAAGAGCGATGGAACTCGGAAGGGTCTTCAGGTCGGAATAGGTCTAGAATTTTTATAGGCTTTTGAATAGAATATAATCCAAGGAATGGAATCCAAGTTCCGATTTGGTGTATTTCGGACGTGATAACTCGTGACCCTATGCGTGTTATTTACAAATGTTTGCCAAAGCCAACACGAGGGTCCAATTTTGGTTTATTCTTGGTTGTCACTGGGCCCACACGCCTTTTGTGCACCTTCACATCATCCACCCCGCCTCTCCACCCCGTTCGTTGGCGAGCTATGGCACCCAAATGTGAACCATTGTGTTATTTTGGTGACAGGTGCGTGTTTTATATCTTACTCTTCGAGGGAGTTTCTCAGCATGTTCGATTCTTCGCACCTCCGTGGTTAGATTATATTTCACCACCTTCCCCCATCCAGCACCGAATCCTGGTGTCCTGAATAGACTCGCCTCAGACCCGAATCACCGGCCACGCGTCAGACCGCGTTCGATCTTTCCTTGTCCTACTCCCGACGACGATGCAACCTACTATTACTTCACCATCGACGACCAACTCCTCTATCTCTCATTCTTTCAAGATTGGGGTCCTCTCAACTTAGCTATGGTGTACAAGGCGTGTATTTTGATACACGAGCTTTTGGAGGTGCGTTCAAGCCTGCCATACCTACCACTCACGTGCCAAACAAAAACATTCATCGCAACAGGACAAGGATCTCGCTTCTCATCGGCTTGTCCTCTATTCTTCCAGTGATCCAAGGAGGAAAGCTAACGCCGCATTGTTGATGGCTCTCTACGTAGTACGTCAAAATTAGAATATCATTGGCTCCATTCATCATTTAACTACGATCATTTACATAGATGATCGTACAACGACGCGCACCATGGGAAGCCTTCCAACCAATCGCCGAACTGGAACTCATGCCGTTCCGAGACGCGGGACGTGGGCCATCAGATTTCAACTTGAATATTCAGGATTGTCTTTGGGGCGTTTGGAAGGCTATGCAGAATGGCCTTTGCGACATGAATGAATTCGATGTCGAAGATTACGAGTATTATGAGAAAGTAGAGAATGGCGACTGGAACTGGATAACACCCAATTTCATCGCATTCGCTTCGCCTGTCGATCAATATTGGATCAACCAAAAGAAGGAAGCGAATAGTCCCAGCACTGGTCCTTCTACTCGCTCTTCACTATCTTCCTCTACCAACAGCAATCTCGCTTTACAACGTAAATTGCCAACGCCGTTCCTCAATTGTCTAGACTACTTTGAAAAGAGGAACATAAAGTTGGTGGTCAGGTTGAACACTGAGCTGTACGACCGAAATACCTTCCTGGATCGAGGCATCGACCACATGGAACTCTATTTTGATGATGGCACCAACCCGACAGACGAAATCGTCAGAACGTTTTTAGACGTTGCAGATCGTGTTGTTGAATCCGGAGGAGTTGTGGCGGTTCACGTAAGTGATGATTTTCGTTCCGACTACCGATTCTAACATATGATTGTCCTTACATAGTGCAAGGCGGGTCTTGGGCGCACAGGTACCTTAATTGGTGCTTATCTAGTCTGGAAATATGGTTTCACTGCTAATGAAGCAATTGCATTCATGCGAATCGTTCGCCCTGGTAGTGTGGTCGGACCTCAACAACAGTACCTCTATCTCAAGCAACTAGAGTGGTCCAAATGGGCCGCCATAGATGAGGCAAGAAAGCATCAAGCAGCCTTGGCAGCCGCTGCGAATTCTGCACCTGCTCTCGTTACTCCCGCTACGCCACCCGCAGACACAGATGAAGAGATGCCATTGCCCACTACTCCTACGACTTCGCGCAACCCTACCAACATACCTCTACCCCCTGTCACTCCCAGTCGCCACATTGCTGAGGCAGCTGCGAAAGCAAAGGCTATCGCACCGCCCGGGCAGCCTCGGAAGACTCCCAACGCCAAACGACCTGCCCATGACTCTGACGACGAAGACGAAGCCAACGAGTCAGATGATGTTCTGCCAGCACTCGGTGTTGCACCAACACGCACACGGACGACGAGATCCACTGCTGCTGCTGCTCGTGGGATAACGGCTTCTGAACAACGGCCTACTCGTGTGACTAGGTCCACTGCTGGAGCAGCTGCTATCAAGAAGACGGGTACCGGATCAACGGTAGCAGCTTCTCCGACCAAGCAGACGGGTCAGAGACCCAACAAGATACCCAGGCTTGCTACTACTGGGAAATCAGCCGCTCCCACGACTGCCAAAACGACAGCTGAGGTCAAACAGCCTGTCGCACCCGCACAGTCGCGTCGACCTAATCCGCCCCCCTCTCCGATACCGTCCCGGTTACCCACACTTCGCAAACCACACCACACGTCATCGCTGAGCGAAGTGGCTACCAATGCTACCCTCAAAAAGGGTACTACCGCCCCGACATCGGACGCGTGGATGAAAACAAACGCTGCCGCGGTGGTCAAGCCTGGGTCTAAATCTGAGCGGCCTGGGCTAAGGAATGTTAGACGTAGGCGGAGTAGTTTTAGCTCCGCAGACGTTATTGCATAGATCGCTCCTGATTCCGCTTTTTCAGGTCTTCTTTCCTTCATTTGCTTAATTGTTCGTCGGATCCTTCCATTTCCTTGTTGTATAATCTCTGCAATTCTCGTTCGTTTGCATGTAGCTATCTCATCTTTTGATCTGAGTCACTGTTTTCGTCGCATGTACACACAACCATCTCTCCCCCCATCAGCAATCTTCTTTATCTCTGGTGACTCTCCTACATACACCTATTCGTCGCGTACTTCCTGGTGCCCAACGCCATAGTCCTCTGGAATCTTAGGCGATCCGTATACGGGACAGAAGGCCTTCGAAACGGATAGTACGTTATATATTCTTTCTGGGTTCTTTCCTGCCAGAACCCAATGATGGAGTCTGGGCCGTTAGATATACATCTACACGACTGTACTAATTTAATTTGCATGCCATTTACATTGATTCTAGTTCCCATATGCCTACTTCTTTACCCTTAGAGACTGGATGACTACTTCTGTGCCGAGTACTTGTGAACACATTCAAAGAACCACCGTACATCCTCGGGATCCACGCCAGGTGTAATGCCGTGTCCCAAGTTCGCAATCCAACCACCTTTCCCACTGCGGAAGCCCTCACACATCCGTTTCACAGCACTTTCAATTGCCGGTTTCCCTGCGTAAAGGACATTGGGGTCCATGTTTCCTTGTAGGGCGACCTTAGTGCCCACCAGGCGACGGGCCTCGGCAGGATCGATGCACCAGTCAAGGCCAAGAACGTCGTAGCCTGAATGTTCCGCGAGGAATGACAAGGCATGGTTCGCACCTTTCGCAAAAAGTGTCATGGGTACTTCAGGAATGCTCTCTTCTTTAAGACGTCGATGCACGCCCTTGGAGATGTGTTGGAGAGTAGGAAAGGAGAAGAGGTTGAAATCGTGAGGCGAGAGTTCGCCAGCCCAAGAATCGAACACTTGGAGGAGCTAGGCAAAAATGAGAACGATGAATACGATGAAAACGAGCGCTTACCTGTGCTCCAGCCTTTACCTGTCCGACTAAGAAATCTACACAAACATCGGCGATCCTCATGAGAAGTGCCTTAGATTCCTCTGGGTACTTGAAGATCCAGGTTTTTGCTTTTTGGAATGACTTGGTTCCTCCTCCCTCAATCATGTACGCGAAAAGTGTCCAAGGTGCCCCACAGAAACCAATCAGAGGTACCTCCCCGTTGAGTTCCATCCGCGTCTTGGTGAGAGCCTCAAATACATAGCCCAGCTCCTTATTCACGTCGACAACCTCTCTCAACTTCTTCACGTCCTCTGGTGTGACGAGAGGATCCGGGAACTGCGGACCAGGATTCATCAAAACCTCCATGCCCATGGCCTGTGGGACGACCAAGATGTCGCTGAATATGATGGATGCATCTATGAGACCAGTGTATCGTCGTATAGGTTGCACAGTAATCTCTGTCGCGAGTTCTGGAGTCTGACAGATCTCAAAGAATTCATGATCTTCTCGTACTTTTCTGAACTCTGGAAACCAATATCAGTCGGCATCGATACGGAACATATGGGATCATACCTGGAAGATACCGTCCTGCCTGCCTCATTATCCATACAGGTGCGCGATCCGTTTCTTCACCTGCGAATAGCGAATAGTTTGCACTGGGTACTACCTCGATCGCGCTAAAAAAATACCTTTAGCTGCGCGAAGAAAGAGGTCATTCTTGAGTGGAGGAAAATTCTGGGACATGTTCGACAATTCAAGAGTTCTAAAAGCCTTGTAAGTGTACGGATGCGAACGTGAGTACGTTTAGAGTACGTGGTCGATGGTGAGGCGGTGGAAATCGTGATGGCTTCGGCAAAATGTTATCTTATCCTTGTTCCCTGACTGATCGGTGCTTGCCGGCGCTGTCGTTGTCAACGTCCATATCCTGCACATGAAGATTTCCTAGGATCCTCTGCGAAATGTCTATATCAACCCCAACGGATTTGGTTGACGCGTGAGCATACTTCATATTCTCATGTTTCCTGCGCTTAACATGTTTCACAGTTTTAAGAAGTCTGGCGAATTTGACCGACTGCGACGAGAACTCCTCGTTCAATTCCAGAAGAGTGTACGACTTCATCATCATCCTAGTTTAAATTTCCCCTTGAATTGCATGCAGGAAGGCATCGAAGGGTTCAAGGGCAAGATTGAGGGGGACATTCGGTCTTTGTTAACGTCCGACCAGCAGCTACGATATCAACTCATGAATGACCATGGAAAAACTACTGCCCACGCCCACAAGACATTGATGGATCAAGTAGAAAGGTTCTTTGTGGTCCCATTAGATTCTCGAGATGTCTTCTGATTCCTAATTCCCAGATTTCCAACAGTTGAACGCGCGGTGGCCGATGTGAGCATGTTTTCTGACCCTGCATTCATTGGGAACATTCGAGAATCCATTGAGAGGATCTTGAAAGAGGATAAGGGAATCAAAGATACACCTCAGGTCACGTCAACCCCCAGTATGACTTAATTATTATACAGAACTGTTATTTGGACTAAATGATATACCATGCAGTTCATGAGGATCGCAGCCCACACCCCCATACAGAGACCGCACCCGATCCCGAGCCGATCACTTCAACGAACAAAGAGGAATGTGAGGCACCAGATTCCAAGCATGGACGTCAATCCTCGATAGCAGGACCAGGCTCTGATGGAGCCGCAAATACTACCCTTGATCTTGCTAAGGAAGTTCCGGTTAACGCGCCGCCCCCTGGCACGTTCAGCACGAACCCCTCTTCTGCGGATCGAGACGGAACCAGCGAAGAAATTTCGAAGGTGGATACGGTTGCTACCAGTGAAGAGAGATCGTGATGAAAATGGTCAAGGTACACTCGGTAAACATCGACTTACCGACTTACCTCCATAGTATCTGACGACGCCCATCTGAAGATGCAGATTTAACATTAGAAGCTCGCAAAAGATCTAGTTTCCAAACTAGCTTCGGATTACATCGTACTCTTATGTCGCGAATAGCACTATTCTACAAGTGATACATGCAAAAAGTTGGCGCAAGGCTAGACTAACCTAACGTGGAGTTGAGGCAAAGTTATACTTGAGCTATAATAAACATCCGGCTTATGCGGAGAGGCACTAGTGTGCGAAAGATAAATAATCAATATACAACCTCGATAGTAAGAAACAGGAAAGATTCAGAGGAAACGGGAAAGCGGAAAAGAGTACTTGGATAGAGCTAGATCGCAGCATCTTCGTCTTGAATTAAAGCTACCGCCTTGGGCGAACGGGGCTTGATGGAACACTTGAATGGCTTCGGGTGGCTGAAAACTGTCAGACCATGCGATTACACGACAACTGCAGACTTACCTGATTGTGCCTGTAGTTCTGTCATTTACTGGCTCGATGACGATGCCATTTTCAACACACTTCGCTATGTCGAAAACCGCGAGCGACATGGCACAGGATACGAAGACAGATGCATCGGCGAGGTGTATACCTAGTAAGAGTTCATCAGGCAGTTCAACCGGTTGTATGAATGAGCTCACCTGGGCAGATGCTTTCGGACAGAACATGACGAGAAGTTTCAATCTTGAACATACCACAGAGAAAAGCAGAAGCATACCGTCTACCAAATCCGAAACATAACTCTCGGGGGTCAGGCTCAGGTTGACGATCGTAATTGGCAAGGAATCGGTCTGGGTTGAAATCCATTGGATTGGCGTACGTCCTTGGGTCATGAGTAAGTTTCCTGGTGAATAAGTTCGTCGGAATATTCCTGCAGACGACGTAGATTGAAAGCTTACCATATGTTGGGTATCACTAGCGATCCCTTCGGAATGAAATATCCTTCATGTACATCATCCTGCATTGCCCTATGCGGGACGGCTATGATGGCGTTAGCAAGCATTCTGACTGATGGGACTAGAAAAATTTGTACCCAAAGGCGCAACGCTGTTCCACCTAAAGACCTCTTTGACCATCGCATCGATGTAAGGTAGACGTTCGCGGTCCGCAAAAGTTGGCAGCCTGTCATTACCAATAACAGCATCAATTTCAGCCTGTGCCTTCTTAAGGGCTTCGGGATATAATGCCATGGACAAGAAAAAGGCGTAAATCGCAGAAACAGTCTAGAATGACGTTGAGACATGAAGTTCGAAAGTCAGAATGAGTTGTCATACTGTATCGGCTGCACCTTCTCGTCGAGTCAGTGTCGAATAATACCACATTAACGGAATCCAAGAGCTTACCGCTGTACAGAGAAGCTGCAGACCACTTGAGATCAAATTCTTCCTCGTCGTCAAGCTCTTTACTCTCGAGAAGACAAGAAGAGAAGGAAGGGGTTGCCGTACCAGCGGCCTAAGAACAATGATTAGCATAAAGTCGAAGCGAGAAGGAGAGAGAGGTTGCCACAATTTGCTGCTTTACAAAGTTATGAGGTTGTTCGACCATGTCGAGAAGTGTCGAAGCCCAAACTTTTGCCGTTCGTTTGAAGCCAGCGCCTGGAAACCAGTCGGGTAAATGGCGGACTTAGAAAATAACTGATCAGTTCTCGATCCACTAACGACAGCGGAAAGAAACTCACGAGCGGGTACTACGTCAACCAAAAACTGACCCGGCGAGGTCGCTAGTGAGAATTGCTCTGTGGCTAAGTCGGCTAATTGGATGAAGGGATCATCTGATTCTTTGACCTCGTAGCCATGAGAGATGCGAAGGATGACGGTGCCAGTGGTTCTGCAGCAACTTTCAGCGTGAGTAAGCGAGCTTAATCCGAAAAACATACTTGCGAATGTGTGATTGCAGTTCGGACGGGGTCTTGAGAACACGTCGCAAAAATTTCTTTGTTTCAAGCTCTGACGCAGGGTGATACTGCTTCATGGTAGCATGGCTCCCTATCAGTCCATGGAACAGCTTGCGGTAACGACGAAAGCGATCTCCGTAGGGTAAGAGAACGAGTGTGTTCTTCCATCCCACAAGTTCTCCTCCCATCTGGAGGACAGGCCGATCAGAATAAATTGACGATTTCTTGTCGAGCATATCAGAAGCTGCTTTCGATGAGTTGAGGATAACAAGAGTCTGGCCGAAAACTGTAGGCAATCGAGTCAGTCAATAGCGAACGACAGTAAATCGAACCAACCTGTGACAGAGCAAATGTCGCCTGGAAGCACATCATAAGCTGGAGCGGAGAACGAATACATTGAGCACGAACCGTAGGTATCGCCCCATTGAGCAAATGTCAGCCATTCCTTTTCTGAAGGCATATCCAAAACGTTCCCAATGATAGGATAGCCCGGAGGACCAGGAGGATGTGATATTCGTTGTTGAGGCCGCTGAGTGCTGAAAAGTTGTCGTAGGATGGCCAGCCCAACAGAGGCCAGGATAATATCGAGGCAAAAAAGAATGTCGTAGACCGCCATAGAGCCGAGACAGGACGGGAGAAAGAGATGAAAAAGAGAGAGTACGAGAGAGATTTTATACTCAGAATTTTCACGAAGTATTAATCTGGGCTGGTCCGAGGTCGGAATTCTTTTACAACCTTGATGTATTGATGTCACCCCAGAGAAGCCTTCGAGATTGCCGAGTTTTGGATTGCCTGATCGGTTGAAAGCCCTGTCGCACGCGAAGATACCGACGAGGGATCATTCGATACCGACTTCTTCCTCGTTCTGGTGTGGGAACTTGGCGCCATATCTTCAGATCTCCTTCGAGTACCAGTGAAGCGAGGTGTATGTCACGTAGAGCATAGTTTCCGACAAGGGATCTGAGACTAGACCGGTCAAAATCAGGAACGTTAGTAATGCTTAGGGCTTGGGCAGGCGCAGCGCACAGAAGACGGTACCGGCGATTCACATCGCTAGAGAAGATTCGCATGAGCAATTACAGAAACGGTTTCATCGAGCACAATGATACTCGTGCTTATCCTGAGTGCGATTCTGTTGCAGAAGAACGCTGCAGATGGTCAGTGGACCCACAGTGACACCCTCCACGAGGCTAGCCTCGAGGCGTCGTCATACAAACCTTCGTTGGCCGCTTCTCAACAATCAGCAATACACTTGACTAGTCTGGTATCAAAAGATCCAAATAGGCGGCTCCAAAGAGAAATTGGGCCAGCCACGAAGGCGCTTGTGTTGAGATCAAGTTGAAAGTCGTGTGCGCCTGATATGAATGCGCGTGATCTCTTCACCGGTAATTGCCGAAAACCCTCCGTTGCAGTCTTGCAGAACACTGAACAGACGAAAGTGGTATCATTACATTTCATTTTGAGTCTGACATCTATATGCGATCTAAAGCTTTTGCGACTCATGGCAAAAGAGTTTGATCAATTTGTTGGTGCAGGTACCTTCATTCTTTGCCTGGCGTCCACCGCTCACTGGTTTGCGGAGGAATACTCCCCCAAAGTTCGCTTTTCAATATCCTTGAAAGATTTCTCGGTCACAGAGGACTGTTATCACGAAGCCGGTTTTGTTAGCCTCTCTAGTCGAATCACTGAAGCTACGATGAATGGACTCACATTGATGTCCTCTGCTGTGTCAATTCGATCTCGGACCATTTCGTGAGTAGTGTCGATCTTGATGGAGATATTGGCCGGTTTGGACTACAACTGCACAATCAGAGGTGATTCGTTGTGGATACGTATAGATCATACTTACGTTCGTTGCTATATCACGCTTGTTACGCCGAGATTTGGTGAAGGTTTGTAAGGAGAAGGAAAGTTCGCCACCGGTTTCGTCCGTCAGTCCTCTGTCAGAATGTATCAGAGATATGAATCGGGGGGGGATGAAGATTGAGAGCTTACCTTATGCTTTGTCGCGCGTTTAGGGTTGCAAGCAATGAATTAGAATATACTGCAAAGATGATGTCAGTTGGAGCTTCACGGAACACGCATACTACGACATACATCGTCCAAGGCTGAAGTAGAAGGCAACATATATCAAAGTATCCCCCCAGACCAGGATCTGGCAAGGTCTCTCGTTAAGACGTGCACTCGGCCGAATGATCCACAAACGCCTTACCGACAGGAGGGAGGCGATGGCACAGATGCTAGTCAATAGTCCGGTACTGACACTGAACATGATCTTTTAAGAAACCATTCAGCTTAGGTTCTCCGTCAAAACACGATACCCACCAGTTTGCTTATCATGGTGTCCGACCTGTAGGAATAGCAGGAACACCGTTAATCAAGCAAAACGAAAAGAACGTCACTCGTGCATACTTTTTAAAGCCCGTCCTGGAACGATGGAGAAAGAAAAAGAGTCCCGTGGCTATAAAAACATCTGACACTGCTCCGAGTACGTTTACGGTCATTGACAATCCCTACAACCGCGGTCAGTTCCTCCCGCTGCCGTTACGTCTGAACGAACCCTGAGCTGAGTGAGGTCTTCCCAGGTAACGAGCTTCATTCTAGTGGTATTTACATTGAGACCAGGAGAGACCAGTCTCATGCAAAGGTGACCTACGATTTGATGGTGAAGGCTGTAGGTAGAAGTGAGTGACACGGCAAACAGTTCGTTCGAGGTAGGCTCACCGACGGAACACGCTAAAACGCAAGGACAATGTATGACATTCGTCATTAATACTGAAATTTAAAGTTGATAAAAAGTAGTCACCAAACTCTGCCAGTACCAGCGCTCCCTAAGGGCCCCAGTTAGAAGCGAAACTTAAACTTGTACTTTGGTGAACTGACAATGATCGCGGTCAACGGAACGTTCTCTTTGCTCACTGAACCCCAAGATACGATTAGAGACGCTGGTAGGACATTTAGAGGACACTCACGCCTCCAAACCCGCAAGGTTAGGAAACTGCTTTTGCTGTCAGCGACCGTCTCATCATAGGGAGAAACAATCTGATATACCTTTGAACCAGAAGTCCAATCAGTCCCTGTAACAGTCATCAACAGGAGATTCGTGTGGTCGCTAAACTGGGAGAGGTCCCACATTGAAGAGAACTTCTAACTTTTGAAATGCGTAGAACGAGGATCAGTCAAAGCGACGGAAGTACAACTCCAATTACGCACCAAAACACTCCTGGATACAACAGATTGAGCCGCCATCGATAGGTTACAGGGCCGCGGATACGTACCAGACAAGATCGGCTTGAATAGCCGCATTGGTGTAGTTTGTGACCACGTAGAAGTATACTGGACATGCGGCGAATTGAATACTCATTCGTCGCCTGAACAAAGACTAATATCTCACCGGTGTGTGATATCAAACCTTGGTGTATACTGTCTAATATCCAAACAACTAGTACCTGAAGTCCCGAACGTGAATACTTGCGCCGCTCGAGGGAGACAAAACACTTGACCAATAGTTTGATATACCAGACATCCTGTAAAAGAATATGACTGAGCGTTATCGAAGTGGTGAAAGATCGATTCATACATATGAATATCGATTGAAGTAGAACCACGTTTGAACGCAAGATACTTCGAGAAAGAGGTTAATCAATTTGTATTAGCATTGCAGCGGGAGTTCGATCATACCTCCGTAAAGACTGTATTGAGTGCATCAGCAGCCAAGTCAAACGAGTCGAACTTGAAGAAAACGCGCACCACGCTGCACATATAACCCCAATGAAGGCAGCTCCCATCCTGTGAACAGCTGTCAGTCAAATGTCAGTTGCGGGAGAAAGGAACTAAGCAAACGTGTTATCCACGGTCAAATGAGCCTGTTCAGTCGATGTCATGTTGGAGGGAAGGTGAAAGCGTGGAGGATGAGGCCCAAGAAAGAATGGGCTTTTAGTCCTTTAAAAATCGCTATGCAGTTGGAAGAAGCCGGTCTGCTATGTAATCTCAGAAGCAGGTGCCGTACACGAAGGCCGTGGAGCAACGAGAGCTCATGCAGTCGCTACTATCATCAACACTTCGGGAAGCACCTCTTCCTGGTCCGTTGTACGGCAAGTCAAACGTACTACGAACGAAGGTAGTTCCTTGCGGTATCCAATGTCGACCATGCAACGGACCACGACGGCTAGGAAAACATGATACTCTGTCACAGAGTCTCTTTTCAATGACCCGTGAACTGGTCTTCTAAACGATGGAATATGGCTACTACGAATATGCAACTATAGTACACTAACTGAATGTCAGACAAGATTCAATGAAGAGGCTAGTTACATACTCACGATTGTTCGGTGAGCGGCAATAAGCTCCAGAAATGCCAAAAGCCTGAACTACACGCACGAATACGCGTGTATCGTCCATCCCCATATATTCACATGGTGCGCTCCGGTCGTTGCTAGATGGTCCATCGGGTGTACTAGGGTGAGCTCGAAGAACGGTCTTCCACGATGGTTAGCAAGAGATACAGTGACTTCAGGTGCGTCTGGATGTGTACCTGGTTTGAGTCAGAAGTTAGTGACACTAAAGAAGCCTGGAGGTGACTTACACTTGAGAACTCAAGCTAAAACCATCCTCATGATCAAAATACCTCCTTCACCGAGCTCAGGTTGAAGCAAGAGCATGAATGTCAGAAGGCTTTGGTATGGAATCATCCCCGGAGCAAACGTCAGACCGATCCCAGCTGAAACGCGGCGCAAACCCCAGTCTGCTCGAGAATCCGTGCTTACAGCTGGTTTCCACCGGTCGAAGAAGCAAAGTGTGTCCGCATGATGATGGAAGTTCCCGGCTAGGTCTCGATTTGGGTCTAGTCTCCCCTAGGCAGACTCCTGCTCGTAAGCTCGCGAAATAAGAGTCTGCTTGAAATCACGGTCAGTTACCCGTACCTCCCTGTCCGCCTTCCGCAAATCCATATATAGAAAGAAAATAAATCATGTGACTTAACTTTTCGCTCTTTAAGTTTGGGCATTCAACGCGCCGCATCCATCAGTAGCCCTTCGCTCCTTAACTCTATAACCCTATGATATTCCTCATAATGCGCTTCTCTTTCAACCCTTCCACTCCTTCGACGCCCTCGAGACTGTGTCTCCGCATTCTCTTGTCCGACCGCAGTCCCATTAAGGTTGCAGACAATACCTTCAATCCAACTAATACCTCGAAACCTCATCGCCCTCGTGGTCCCAATATCAAACATAAGAAGGAAAGACATCACATAATTGTTGCAGACCGTGAGAACGACGACGTTTCCACGTCTGGTAGACCCAGCGGTGAGGAAACCCTACTACATTCACCTAATACACTGTATATGCAAACTCCACATTCTGGTACTGAAGTTGTGAAGAATGAAAAGAAGAAAGTTCTGGGCAATTTCCAGAAGAATATGACGACCTTCCGAGGAGTTATACGGGATGTGGGAGGCATTTGCCTCTGGAGCGGTCATGAAACGCGTTAGCGTTAATCTCATCATCAATTATATCGGCATTATCTCTAAGATAATCTCATCACGCATGAAAAGCACGTGACATATATTTGAGGTGCCGGTTCGGACCCGGAAAAAAACATCAGCAAAAACCGGAAAGTGCTATAACCTAGCTTCAGGGGGTTATAACCTGGTTATGGCCTCGTTGGTGGGGGTTATGACTGGTTATAAGGGTTATGATACCCTGCAGGTGGATTATAAACCCTGGGGAACTCATTATAGCACTATACGGTTTTTGCTGATGAAAGCAGACTAATTTGGGTCGTGCGCGCTGGTCGGGATTCGGGACCTTCACCTCCTCTTCTCACCGGACCACCCACCAGAAACACTATCCACCGTTCCCCGACAGTTCAGGCTAGCGTCTTGGCACATTCTGAAACGCGTATCGAGTATTGAATTATGCGGTGTCGGGCGGCTTAAGGTATTTTTCATTCCAACGTTTGCGCAAAATCTTTCCTTGAGTTCTTGGCTATTTGTTTCTCAGCAACCAGTTGATAATTGCTCGTATACTACTTCGCAACCTACCACTCTCCAGACCGTATAAAGTCGAAGTGCCAGTCGACGAGTGCGCAATCATTGACGTGTAGATCATTGCCTCTGTGATTTCAACAACGAGAACCTCCATTCGAATCTGAGGATCTGGGCGGTTAACATGAAGCAAGCCTTCAATGAGTCGGCATCATGATTAAGCATCACGATGATGGGTTGAACCAGATGCTCGCTGTCAGTGCCATTCGGACATTCTTCCTTGATTTCGTTCCTCCACTGTCGACGCTCTGGCAGCAGATTGTTCCTTCCTTGAAGCAGGCTTCAGCTTCATCTCGTCGCTCCTTTGACTTTTAACGTTTCAGTTCCTGATATCTTCAGATATGGATGCAAACAGTACGTGAAGTATGAGACGGCCCAAACCGGCTTACCTTCAATTTCTTCCCGCACAGGTGGTAAAGAGGCAGCAGTTCCTCACAATATTATAAACGGGACCCACTCCCAGTTGATCGCTTTCCTGGTCTTGAACATCTGGACTTCCCATTTCGCTTTGCCAATACTTCTTTTCATCGTTCTCGCGAAGAAGGTCCAGCGCCATGCTACATTTGCCAATCTTATTGCTGTATTTATCATAGTTGGAATGCAAGTGCTTTCCCGAATAACCTGTCCATCATCCCTTACTGACATACTCCAAGCTCGTCTAGCCTTCTGTAACTCGCTTACTTTTGGAGCAGCCTTGTCAGTGCCCTAACGACGTTCTGTCAGATTATACGCGGGAAAACATGAAGGACCGGAACCGTCCAAAATACTTTGTCTTTTCCAGGCATCTCTGCTGTATGGTGTACCAGCCATGTACGTCAAAATGTCTTTCCTATGTCAGCTTTCACTGATCGTCGCCACATTTGCAGATCGTCAATCGCAGCCTTCACACTGGTCCTACAGGTATCAGTCATGTCAAGTTGCTATTTTTGAGCCAATGTGTCAACGAATCTTCCACCACAGATGTTCCTTGTCATTCGAGCCTCTTTCTACGGCCAATCGTATCATGAAAGAGACCATGTCTTTCGAACATGGCTGGTAAGATCCACTTCGTTTTATACTCCGCGGATACTAAAAGTCTATTCACTGCCTAGATGGTCGTAGCACCTTACGCAGCGTGGTTGATAAGCATTGTAGTCACAGCAGCGGTGAATATCTTGAATATGATACACGGCTCGACCTCAACTGACAGTCCGTCTTGGTTAAAGGTGGGAGCAGCAAATCCTGAGAACGTATCAAGAGGCCGTCGCTTTTTCTATTGTTCGGTGTTGTCGGATCCCCTGTTAGTCTGACATGTATCGCACTATCGCGTAACACTCACAGTTTCCCAAGGACTGACACCATTATGATTGCAGCCGCTTTAGTCTTGTTTGCTACTCTTGCCTTGGAAGGTAAGCAAACCATTTGGTTTGAGAGTGACGAACACACCAAGCATAACTGCATCACCCTAGTTGCCACAGTCATCCTCTTCTACAAAGGATGGCGTAAAGTCCAGCAAGGTTCATCTTCGAAGGGTATTGAACTCAACCTTCCGCTTCGTATCCTCTCATTCGGGCTTTACTTGGTGCTCTGCATGAGGTACATTTCCTCCGTGATTCCCGAAGCTATCGTTAAACGCCTATTTCTTGGTTACAGTTTAAGTCTACTATCCGTACAAAGCCCAGAAAGCCCAGCACCTGATCTCATTATCGCGTCCGGTAGGTATCCTGCGTGGAGAAAGGCTTTTACATGCAGCTGATTTTAATCCTATCTTTCTCGTGGTAGCTTCTTCTGTCGTAGTCTTCATCTTTGGAACGCAGAAGGTACGTCGTAATGTCGTTGTAAATTGGTGCGTATTTACTGAAGTGGCACGTTCCCGTAGGATATCATCCGAGTCTTCTGTTTCTGGAAGAAAGTGCCTCGGCGCGATAGCGATAACTCCAGCATCGGGAGCGTTGAGAAGAGAGAGCTGACATTGGATTAAGAACCCCGTTCCGTCGGTATTACCTTGCCCATAACAGGGTGTTTGTCCATTCTCGGCTGTAAGCTATTATTTCGTATTTCAGGTAACATTGTATGTATGATTGTACTTGTATCGATGGAAACCAAGTGTGTCCAGAACCAACTCCAGAATGGCGGTAAGTAGGACAAACGTTGCGACGGTGGTTGTTCCGTCATAAATTTGCCGCAATATGGCCGTGGGTTATTGAGTCTTTTTTCAATTTACGAGGTGCTGACTTGAGTTTAGACTCGGACATTTGTTCGGGTTCTATACCATTCAGTTGGTAAACTTTAACAAGCTTGAAGGTCATTCTCCTGTTCAGGTAAACTTTCCTCATAACAAACTTCGCGGTAAGGGTCTAGACTCTTACGTCTGGTGTTTTTGACCTCTTTATTTATTGCAATCGACTTCAAAAATGCAGCAGTCATCGTACAACAGCTAGCTATGGATTCTAACTAACACTATGGAGCACTTGATACATGGTATGCTATAGGAAAAAAAAAGACGGAGAGAAAGAGAAAGGTATATCGTAGAAGATCGAAAGATGGAGTACCATGCTCAAAACCAGAAGAACAGCAAATCGAGTTCAAACTTTGAACATCAAAAGAGAGATTATAGACTTTAAAGAAAGGAAAAGGTAAATCGCAAACCGGAGTCCCATCCAAGCCCCGACAAGAAGTACAATCTGAAGTTGAAAACGAAAGACTCAATCAGCATATAAAACATGTTTGTCCGTCCCATCCATCCACATCCTCAGTTGGCTATCGTTATCCAGCGTAATGAACGTGTTGTTCACACTGTCCCTATACCTCAAATTCGATACCTCTGACCCAAGCCTCGACTGCACCTTCTCCATCAGCTCTGAATGCGTCACTCGAGGATGTACTCGAATAGCAATCAGATCGTCCGCTACTCTGTCAAAGATCTTAATCTTGACAAAGGCGGTTTGGGGGTTTGCTGCTGATATTGAAGGGGTGTTGGCGTTGGAGTGTGAACGGGAACGGCCCGTGGAGGGTGCTGCGGAGCGAACAGAGGATATTGATGGTGAAGAGGCATTATGTGTGGGCACGACACGACTTTGGCCGGACAGTCGGCTAGGAGGTTGATGTGAATATGGTGAGTACTCGTCGGGTAAGGGTGAGTTGGTTCGAGAATTGGGGGAATAGGGTGAAGGTGTGCGTTGGAGAGAGGATGTGGAGCCGTTTCGATTGTGTTTTTGTGAATGAGCTTGAAGACGAAGGCTACCATCTGATGGCCGGCGTTCATCTTCTGGGCGTGTGTACGGGTGTCGGTCATAGGTGCGCCGTTGAGGTGATGGTGCGTAGCCTTCGTCTTCTCCATATTCTGATCCTTCGCTTCGCTCTTCGTCCAGCTTTAGCTTGCCAAGCGTGTCACGAACTTCGTTGTCATATCCATTAGCACCTTCATCCGCGAACAGAGCCTCGATCTCCTCGACCCGAGGATCGGTCTCATTCTCCACGTCACCGGGTTTCAAGGCGAGAAACTCGCGGACCACCCGAGATTCGAGGATATATTTGGCACCAGACTTGTTAAGATTACACAAGGCATGCAAGTATTCATCGAGTTCTCCTCTTCGAATAGCTGTGAGAGCGTCATTGACATGTTGGGCAGGTCCGGGCATGTAAGGCAACATCCGCGAATGAGATGATTCCCGCCCGGCTTCTCTCGGGAAATGGTTGAGAAGGGCAACCTGAAAGTCGTAAAAGTCGTTGTATACTCGGAATAGAATAAGTTGCTTTGCGGGTGGGAGATCTGCGCCTGGAGCTGGATAAGGTTGGAATACTGCGTTGACACGGAACCAGTATTCCTCCATTTCATAATGGAAGGACACGGCTT
This sequence comes from Moniliophthora roreri, assembly GCA_001466705.2. Lineage (NCBI taxonomy): Eukaryota > Fungi > Basidiomycota > Agaricomycetes > Agaricales > Marasmiaceae > Moniliophthora > Moniliophthora roreri. The sequence goes on along the minus strand of LATX02000244.1, from coordinate 321,255 downwards.
CAGCGAATAGGAGGATGCCTTCTGGCAAGCAGTCTGGTGTGGATGTTCGTGATCCGTCGGTCGGCGAGTGAGCCTGTTTGGTTTTAGGGGAGGGTCCTTCAATAGCTATAATAGGTTCTGCTGATGGCGATAGAGGTGATGGGGTTAACGGAGATGACATGGACTGTTGGTAAGGACTTGTGGGCATGGATGATCGGTTTGTTGGTGAATCGATGACTCCAAGGGTGATACTATTTTGTTTGTAATTGAGCATCGCCCTTTTCCAATCTTCGACTCGAGGCAAGTCACCTCTATCCATCAAAGATTCTACATCTGGGATGACTTCGCCGGTGGTGGGATCGTGAATTTCGACAAAGGACACTGGGATTAAGCCTGGTCGTCCGAGCCGTCCAATCGGTTTCGCGACAAACCATTCACGGTTGGATTGAGCGACAACAGTAATGGCATCACCACGTTTGGCGTCCAATTCATCTGCCCGTTCGGCCTCAAAGTCATGTAATACAATGGCATAGAAGACTTGTGACTTGGGGCCTTTGAGTTGTTGCGGCGGAACACCGGCATTTGTTGGTGATAGATTCGGAGACCCAAAAGGTGCGGATCCTAAAGAAACTGACTGAGAGTTTCGGGTGCTAGTGGTTGCAGGCCTTAGCAACTGCCTACGAGTGAATAGCAAGAATGACCACGCACGAAGAAGATTTGTTAAACTCCTCAAACAGAGCTCTCGGAACCAAGCCTCGTGCCCCGGAGACTGGGTTATGAGCTTCATACCATGAGCCTTGGTCGTCAACGTCCCGCAAGACATAGAAAAAGTCGCCCTTCTTGAAAGATAATTCCTGAGGAGCTTGGGATCTGTATTCGGCAGTGGCCTTTATGACTTTCTGAGGAGGTAATATTGCCACATTTGGTTTTGAAACTGAGGGTAGAGGCATGGGGGTAGAAATGTGGTTTCGGACCGAGTCCTTGTGCCCGTTGAGGGACTTGCGGAGGCTCTTCATGATGGGTTGAGCAGAGCAGAAAAGGTCGTCGCAGTCGTGAGTAGTGCAAGATCAAGTTGTGTGTAACTTGTGTGTGTAACAAATTGTTTATTGTGCAGGTTTAGCCTAGTCACGCCGTATCTCCAAAAGGAAATTTTGATCATCATCTTGATCTCTCAGTTCTGGGCCTCTGGAACCTTCACAACCGACAATACCGACACAGCCTATTTCCCCTGGCATCTTGGTGGCATCCCCTGGTGGCAATTCCTGGTCCCATCTGCCTAACTGGCGGAGAAGAGCACATTGGGGGGTGGAGCTACCTTGTCATCCAAATCTATCATCATGCATTGCCGGTTTGTTTCATCATCAGAATTCCTTGCTGGGCTACAAGCTGAGCTATTATTATGACTACTGCCAGCGGCATGCATGCCCAAAATTTCAATTTGGGTCGCATTCATACCCCAGAATTTCAATTTGGTCGTAAGTTTGGTTGGTAACCGTGTAAAAACACAGACAGCGGCATTGTTATTGCCGCGGCAAAAAGGCGGCGGAAGCGCCTGGCGGGAGCAAGTACAAAAAAGGCAATCTTTCGAAGGTCGCTTGTTTGGCTATCAAGGTCGAGAACAAACAATCCCTCGAGACACAACCACTCGTCAAGTCCTTATTCCCCTCAGACACATCCGCTCATCATGGCGGCACGCAAACTTCAAAGTAGGCATCATTATTCTGGCATTCTGCTTATGCTGAGCCCTTGGTTTCTCAGCCGAAATCGACCGCACGTTAAAGAAAGTCTCCGAAGGAGTCGAATACTTTGAGGCTGTATACGACAAAATGCAAGCTTCGACCAACCAGACTCAGAAGGAGAAACTCGAAATAGATCTCAAGACTCAAATCAAGAAACTTCAGCGACTACGAGATCAAATAAAGACGTGGTTAGCCAGCAATGACATCAAAGACAAGTCTCAGTTGCTGGAGAACCGCAAGTTGATTGAGACGGTGAGTGCATTGATTCTTTTCGTCGCGTCCTTACTGTTCGAGTGGTTTGGGAGGATGTGGGACGGGACAGAAGGACGCGTAGTGCTGCGGACGTATGTGGTGCTGACGTCTTTCCCTGAATGATTTTAGCAAATGGAAAAGTTCAAGGCATGCGAAAAGGAGATGAAAACAAAGGCATTTTCCAAAGAAGGTCTCATTGCGGCAGCTCGTCTCGACCCAAAGGAGCAGGAGAAGGAGGAAGAGGTCTCGTGGCTTCAATCCAAAGTTGAAGAACTCCAGATGCAAGTCGAACAAGCAGAAGCGGAAATTGAATCGTTACAAGGCGCAGGGAAGAAGCGGAATAAGTCGAGCTCAACAGCGCGCACAGAGGAACTGGAGCATCTAAACGAGAGACGGAAGTGGCATATTGGTCGTTTGGAAATCATACTGCGTCTACTTCAGAATGGTTCATTATCACCGGAGAAAGTGGTTGACCTACATGAAGATGTGTCGTATTTTGTCGAGAGCAATACGGTTGGCTGCAGTTCATTCTTTTGGTGCCAAACATGTTGATGTGTTTCCTCGTACGAGCAGGAAGAGGACTTTGACGAGGATGATGGAATTTATGATGAACTCAACCTCGACGAAGAAGAGGAAATGTTCAAAGGGCCTGTTCATGACACTGATGATAGTGACGAGTCCGACGGTGGGAGTGAAGGCAGGTGTTTCCCGTGCATTCACGGAGCTTGACCTGACTCTCCTGTACAGACTTACCACCACCTCGGACGCCGAGCAAGAAACAGCAGCATGACGATGATGGTCAGACAAATGGCAAGGTTCATGAAAGCCCTATATTAAAGAAGGCGTCTGCGGCATTAAGAAGTACGTTTTTCTAAATTACTTTCCCTTGTGTTCGCTGACATATAATCCCCTCCTCGTAGAGACTTCTGTGGATGGTAAGCCTCTCTAGCACTAGGAAGTCACGACTCTCGGCCTTAATCGGTTCGCAGCAAAATCTCAGCAGAACAATTCCAAAGCCGGCACTCACCATTCACCGTCAATAACGACGTCAGCACCGCCACCCCCTGCACCGCGACCTCCGGCCCAACTACCACCTATACGATATGCAGCGGCAGCAGCAGCAGCAATCGCATCGGCACCGGCACCTGCACTTGCAGCAACATCAACAGCAACAACGGCGGCATCGACGGCAGCGACGTCGGCACCTTCAAATCCAGCGCCTCAAACCCCGGCGCTTGCATCATCAATACCATCATCTACTTCTACTCAATCAACACAAGATCAGTCGTCTGTTGCGCCTTCATCGCCGAGTATGACACATCCCTCAATTACGAGTCCCATGCTATCATCTGCAGCGTCAGTGTCGCAGCAACCTGATGGATCATTCTATTCAAGTCAGGAATCACCTGCGATATCAGAAGCGATACCCAGCTCAGTTGGTGCCCCTGCTGCGACGAGTAGCCCCTTGGCTGGAAAGAAAGGTCTGTCGGGGATTCATTTATTACTCATTACTATTAGCGACACGCTCAACCACATTTCGTGTAGAATCTGTTACCTCACCTCAAGAAACAACATCTCCAAGCGCAGTGCGTAACATTCATGTCATAACACGTAATATGTCGCTAACTGGGCATCAAAACAGGTGCCTGCAGCACAACCCCCACAACAGCCTCAACAACAGGTTAATGGCAGTAACCTTCAACAGGCAGCACAAGCAGCAGCACCTTCGCCTTTACCGACACAATTACAACAGTACTCTGGTGTTGGGTCGCCTGTACCTCAACAGCAACAGCAGCAGCAGCAACAACAACAACAACCGCAGTTCCCACCTGGAATGAAGGAGCCTCAGATGCTTGCTCCACAACAGCAGAGACCGCCTTCGGCTGCACAAGGACAAGGGCAGGGAAGAATGCCAGGCTCTTTGTCGGATTTGGTTGTCTCATTTGAGGGGGCGAAGCAGAAAGGTTTGTGTTTCGAGCCTACCTCGGTTAGAAAAAGATGGCTGATGAGGCAAAAAGCGGCATTACGCATGCAAAATCTCGATTCGGTACACAAGATGTTGGAAGGCGGGTACGCGAATGTACCTCAGCCGCAGGATACTGAAAAGTCAGTACTCTTTACTCTATTGATCTGATATAATGGCTGATTTACTGATGCTGATCTTCGTACAGACCCAAATATTACGTCCCTCGGCACCCATTCAACACACCAGCGTACTATCCACAACAGCCGAATCCGCTGTTGAGCACACCAGCGATATTCTCGCAGTTGGATGTGGAGACGCTGTTTTATGTGTTTTACTTCTTGCCAGGGACTTATCAACAGTGTGTCCACTATTTTTTTTTTTTTTGTTTCCATGGACTAAATAGGACTGAAAATGGATATAGGTATCTCGCAGCCCGCGAACTAAAACGTCAATCATGGCGCTTCCACGTCAAGTACCTCACCTGGTTCCAGAGACATTCCGAGCCTCAAGCAATAACGGAGGAATATGAGCAAGGAGTCTATGTGTATTTCGATTGGGAGGGGTCATGGTGTCAGAGGAAGAAGAGTGACTTCAGGTTTGAGTATAGGTATCTGAGCGAGGATTGATTGAGCCAAGCAGTTGGACTTGGGTACACAACTTTTTTGAACTTGTACATTCATTTGTTTGTTTCTCACTTTGATTACTTATTTGATGTCTCCGTTTGCGGAGACCCCCATGTTTTGACACACTGTATTGTTACTTTCTTTCCATTTTTTCTACCTACTTATTATGTTTCGATACAGTCGAACCCGACGAGGGCACAAATGCAGATCCTTTCACTGCTGTTCATGACACCTAAGATATGTACTCTGGGCTGCTAACGTGAGTAGTAGGAAAAGCAAGTCGTATTATATGGCAGCACACCCGAACGTAAATTAACTCTACATCTACTCCAGTTTAACAACAGCACCCAGCGCCTCAAACGCCTTTTGCAGTTTCTCAGCGTCCTCCTTGGGGATGTTTTCCTTGAGAGTCTGAGGTAGCGATTCGACGAGTTTCTTGGCCTGTATCCATTCCAGCCATGTCAGACACACCAATAAGAAACAGATACAGAGAAGGAACCCACGTCAATCAGAGTCAAGTTAGGAATCATAGCCTTGACTTCACGAATGACCTTTGGTTTAGAGGCAGCATCGAAGGATTCGAGTTTTACGTTGAAGATGGTTTTTTCTGCTGGTTGTTCCTGTGTATACCGAGCATATAAGACACGCATGAGGTTTAAAGCAAAGTATATAGAACGTACAGCAGCAGGTTCGTCTGCAGGAGCGGCTGAAGAAGCGGCGGCGGGTGCTGCTGCTGGCATGGCAATTTCTTGAATGTTCAAGCGGGACTGCGGTCCAAGATGAGTCAGTATATGCACAAAAACTACTCGAAAGGTCAACGCGCCTTGAGCGTAGCTACCAAATCTGCCGCCTGCAGTAAGGTCAACTGCGAAATATCCTCGACAATTTTGTTAATGTTGGCATCTTTGGAAGGAACATGTTCTGAGGGGGCTTCTGTTGCAAGGCATCTTCGCGATGTAGTGGTTATTCTTGAGGACCTGTTCCCAACGAATGCATTAGAAACCGCCAGGAATTGAGAAGAGTTACAGCAAGACTGACGAGGAAGCGAATGCAGTTCGTGGTGTTCGTGAAAGAGCGCGGAAGATGCCTGTGCAACGACTCTGTGCACGAGTTGGTAAACCATCAAGTGAAACGAAGCAAGAAAATACTTGCAGCCATGTCTTAATAGTCAGAAGAAGAAGAATAACTGAATCTGCGCGTCGCGTTCCGAGTCGTTCGCACAAGAAATTTCTCGGTTTGGTCTTGTTGACTTGAATACCAAAAGCGGCAGCACCCTGTCGCCGTTGTCGTCCGACGCGGAGCTCATCAACAATTTCTCAACGACCACGATGGTCTCCTTCGCTAGAACAATTCGCAACATACGTAGAACGGGGCTCAGGGAGTGGTGGAGGCAGATGCAGTATATTGGTGATGCCAAGTCTGGAAGATTGGTTGGGACTGATCAGTGTGTCTGTTTACCTCTTGTTCTTGCTCTAAACGCTAACTGGAATGGGCGGTTTATAGGTTCGGAAATCGGTACTTTGAGAACATGAATGCAGAGGAAGAAATTCCAGGTCGTCACCGTTGGGTCGACTTTGCTCAAGTATGTGCATTGCGTTCGGAGAAGCGAGTGTCGATGATTAAAACTCTTGCAGCATGAATACCACGCCTCGCAAGTTCCCCCTGAATGGCACGCATGGATCCACCATATTCGTACTTTGCCTCCAACCGAGGACCCCGTTGTAATGCAGATGACCCCACCTTGGAAGGGTGTATGTACTTATTCACTCTTATTCTACAGATCAGCTAAAGTTCTTTTGCAGGAATGGCGTGAAAACCTCACTGGCACTCGTGGAGCCTACAAGGCGTACAACACTGCTGCACCAAAGATCAATGCTTGGGAGCCCAAGACGGCTTTGCGAGCCTAGTCTATTGTATACACATGGTCATAGACAACAGGAAACCTTTCAATTCTACCTCTGTTCGCACGGCAAACGGAGTACCTAGACATCTATGAATGAACCGGGATTGCGAGTCGAGCTGAGCGTACGGCCCACTATGGCATGGTTAACAGTGTGGTCCATTCCTTCGTGATGAGTCTCCTTTTGCTAATCTACATGAGATTGTCTAAAGGTAGCATCCTATCGACGACATGCTCCGCAATAGCCATACTGGAAGTCAATCCAGGGCTCTCTATACCCAACAGTGTCACCATACGTCCATCTCGTCGTATAACGAAGTCCTGAAAGCCTTCACCTGGTCCAACGAGCTTGGGTCTGATACCAACATAATCCGGACTCATACCCTCCAAGGTGACGTCCGGCAAATAACTTGTAACTGCTCGATGCATCTCCGGTATCCGTTCATCAGACGGAACAAGGTGGTGTCGCCAAAAATCCACATTCTCCTCCTCAGTCTCTGACGGAGGCGAAATCCACTCCAAGTCAGGCCCGAACCGTATCTTTCCATTCAAATCCAATGTAAGATGCGTACCCAGACTCGCAAATCCTACTCCGGCCTTTGTATCAGGACACGGGTAAATGAGGTGTTTTATACCTCTAACGCCAGGTCCCCGATACGAGGCATAACTGCCTCTTGCATACCATATCGGTATTCTCTTGTCCTCTGGCAACAGCGAGTTCAGAATGAATGGTGCTGATAGTCCAGAGGTGTTGATCAATGTCTTTGCTAGTATAGCGTCCGTTTGACCCTCTGTGAGCAGCTGGACGACGAAGCTTCCGTCCTCGTTAGAGGCAGGATCAACACGAACGACACTAGTTGCATACGCCAATTCACCTCCCTCAGATTCCATAATATCCTTCTCGAGACTCTCCATGAGTGTGTGGGAGTCTACGATTCCAGTTTGCGGGACCCAGAGGGCAGCGAATATCTCTTTAGATAAAGAAGGCTCCATATCGCGTGCTTCGTCTCCTGATATCAGCTTGGTTGGTAGAACCGGATCGTTGGAAGGAGCGTAAGCAGGGCCCTGCAAGGATTTAGACTTGTTATGCAGGTTCTGAATGTAAGGGACTTGGTCTGCGTGGGCTACGACCAGTTTACCCGTCCGTCTATGAGGAACATCGTGTGTTCGACATCGTTCGTAGATAAGGTCTCGTCCTCGGATACAAAGTTGGGTCTTGAGTGAGTTCGGAGGGTAGTATAGTCCTGGTATTCGTTTTAACGTCGGCGGAAATCTTACGAGACTGAAGTAGCATAAAATACCTGAATGGATGACTTCCGAGTTGCGTGAACTGCGGAGTTGTTAGAACGCGTCAAGGTAGAAGAAGATACGGAACGTACCTGGTTTCTTCTCCAGCTCTCCCATGCCTCTCAACGACATACGTCGATTTTGCAGGAAACCTCTCACAGAGCCTCTGTGCAGTTGCAAGCCCGACCACGCCTATTCAACCCATTAACATATCCTAGTACAAATAGGAAGAGTAGCGCACCTGCACCAACAACAAGATGATCTACTGTGATTTCAGGTGACTGGTCAACGGTAGGATTGGTTCGTGCTGAGAGAGTAATATGCCATACCTTGAACCCATATTTCCCACTAGAGTTCAATGCAGCTATCAATGGTCGAATCCCTTGTTGCATATTCGAAGGTGGGAGTCAAGTTCCAAGCTTCACCGCACGATCTATGTATCTATCTCCGCAATATCCGTGAATCGACCCCGAGTTGACCGAGACTCTGACCCAGATGGGGCGAAGGTGAACGCAAGGGTGAACGTTTGAACCGTAGTACTCGTAGTATTACTAATCGTGTAGCTGGTCTCGCGACGCCTGCTCTCATCGATTGCTCGTCTCTCGTCGGCCCAATCTCAGAACCGACAGGCTACAGCTAGCCTAATGCCAGCCCGTAGCCATATAGGACGAGTCATATAATGAATTGCTTTACAGTATATAAGTACCCAGAGTTATAAATTATGCACTCTATACATTATAGGTCCGTAGCAATAATAGATACTATATCTCCCGTCTCTTAGTGCTCTCCGCCAGTCTCTCCACTGCCCGATGACTCTGCACCCGACCCGTGTCCGCCCATAACCGCACATACCCCATACTTCAATAGTTGTCCGATCTCTTCCTGACCTAGAGGGCGCAATATGAGCACACATCACATATTACCAATGAGAATGAGAATTTACCATCATACCACCATGATATGAGGACCTTGGACGAAGATTTGAGCAAAAACAAAGAGACGAAACAGTAAAGAAACTCACAATCATCGCATAAAACGACACCATTGCTACACCTTCTGCCCAGTTGGTCTTTGCGTCTTGCGTTACATAGTTTACGAGGAAACATGATCCTAGCAGAATACAAATCTCGTACAAATCTAAATCAATCAGTCTCCTGATTTCACGCACTGGAACCCAGAAGCCCAACTCACCGAACAGTAAAGTTAAGGGTCGTCCAGTTATCCACCCCAGAATTACAATGAAAGGCAACCAAAACAGTGTGAACTGAATGGATAGATCGATAGCCCTTGCACGAGCAACTGTCGCAGGAGGCTTTTCCTTCCCTCGTAGAGATTGAATGACATATCGCGTGAAGTAGCCGACCTGTGATAAGTAGAAGAAAATTAAATGAAGTCAAGGCATGTCCAATATAGAAAACTCTCGCATACTTACAGCCACAGCACCATCCGCAGCGAAAGAGACAAATGGGAGGAGAATAAGACCGAACCACCTATGTACAAAATATGCCGGTTCAGCAATGGAGTAGCGATGATGGTGAGACACGCACTCTTCTTTGATACCACTCTCGCCATCTTCCCTAATGAGCTCCACACTTTCCACCAGCTACCTCCACGGTCAGCGTCAAGCACGATAAACAAAAAAAAAATAACAACTTACAAAAATCGCAGTGAGCGACATTAACAGCAAGGTCACAAAGAGCATGGGTATGCATACCCACTGACTGATTTTCGGATCTCCGTACATGAACTCGTCTTCCTCGTCCAGTAACGAGAGTGGAACCTCGATGTGATCAGTTTCGGATTTGGGCGGGTTGTGGACGTAGATTCTGGAGCAGACGTATCTATCGGTCAAGGTATCAGGACAATGTCCGATCTGACGGCAGACCAGGTATACTCACACGAAGAGAAGAATGAACGCCACGCCACGACTCATGCTGAGAAATATCTCTCTCGTCTCGTCGTTGATTACTCCATGACTTGCGCCATCTGCAGTAGCCACATCTGATCCATGGTCTATTGCGCTAAAGAACGCAGCAGGCAGCAGCAGAGAAAGCACGCTGTTGACAGTCAATACTGACTATACGAAGGATTACCAACAGAATCTCACCCTAATAGCAATAAGGTATGATTGAGCTGCGTCAGGTGCGGGTGCAAGTCCTGGTGAACGTCAGAACCATGATAACGCTAAAGAGATGTGAGGCTACAGGGAAGGCTCACCTGCTGGGCTATTCTAGCTCCACCTGTGATGAACGATGTGCCGGGTACGAGGAGGAGGTGAAGCATAATCACGCCAATAATCGTTGACTGAAGAAGCTTTATCCTATGTCCCGTCAGTAAGGTGCATCGAAATACGTGGTGACCGTCACGTACTCGCATTTAATGAGTAGGATGATAGCGAGTGTTGCTTCAACTGCGCTGTTCCAGAATTGCGGCGTAAGTACAGATGAAGAGGAAGAAAGCAACAAGGGCGCACTTGCTCAAAGTGACAACCAGTAAATCACCCACATCCTTCCCAACATAATACGCCATCTGCTTCCCGCCATAGTCCAACAGTCTCTGGAGCGGCACGATCGCCAAAAATGAAACTATTTACCGAATTAGCAAGGGTGATGAATAAAGGCAAAGATACGCGCACATGTGAAAATGATAAGGTAAGGAAAGTGGTTTGTATCATGACTGAAATGTGCCACCCAGGATATCGGGATGAATACTACCAGCAGGTTAACCCCTGCGAGGAAAAGAATTAGCATCTTCTCCAAGTCCATAAAGGTCTCACTTACACGAAGAAAGCACGACTGTCTTCACACTATCCCATATCCCAATCTTTTTCTTCCCTTTTCGGAGAAATCTATGTGCAAATGATTCTTTGGGCGGCGGTGGAGCGTGTAACGAGGCTCTCGATAGATTCTGATAGAGTAGAGATTCACGCATTTGACTCGAACGACTCTGCGTTGGGTGGAGTAATGTTTGACTGGAGGTTGACCACGTCCTATCGTGTCCTGGAGAGCCTGGGTAGAACTTTTTGGCAGTCCGACGTTCACTCAGATTCGACTCTGAATCTATTGAGTTAAAAGTCTGCAAAGGGATCCCAGCCGGAAGAAGGGTCTGGCTTGAAGAAGAACGATGGTGTGTACTAAACGATCCATTTGGTGTTGGGGACTCGGTTCGTCTGATTCCCAAAGAGTCAACTTGGCTGGACGATGTCGAACGATGCTGTAGGCCGAGAGCAAGGTTTTGGGATTGTGCTGTAGCTGCTTCCAGTTCATGGGGGAAGGTTGAATTGCGAAGTGGTGATTCAGTGCGAGATGGAGGTAATTGAGGAACGGGATTTGCGTAATCCTGAAGAGAGCGACTGGATGATGACCTTTGGTGGAGCGGTGACTGTGAACGCGACGCAGACATGGTGGTCTGCTTCTGGGAGTAGAGGGTAGGGCCACGAATGACTTACTCGCATGATATATATTCTTGCGTGTTCAAAGGTGGGCGCTCGCACAAAGATTGAAAATGGATTTAATCCGCCAACCCTGAATGAACGATGCGCTGGTTATGCCCGTTGCATCAGATAATGTGGCGATCCTTGTCTTGGCTACAACGATCAGTGCTAAAAATATCGCAGAAAGAGACTAACCATCATAGCGAGCGCTCGGAGACTTGACCCAGTCCTCGTTCCCAATATCTGCATCGTGAAGCTTTCCGAGCTTCAAAACCCAACCTGACATGGTTCCCAATACTCGAACCTGTTGTGGCGTCCCGATTCGCGAGGCGGAGAAATGTGACCGATACAGCCATTCGACCCTCGGCAAATGACATTCTTGTTGTCAAATACCTCGTTTCGCATGAATTGACGCATATTATAAATGAGGCAACCGACGAACGTTCATCCCGAGGTAGGTACCGAACCGGACGCTTGAGCCTCCGGATGACTGAAACTGGAGATGCAGGGTTGGTCAGGACACGGGATACACGGGCAGAAGGCCGCGCGTTTAGCAAACGAGTCTCTTTTGAATGGGAGCAGGTTGAGTAATACAATGTGCTTTCTGTACGTACAGCATTCATCACAGATTGCCTATCACAATCGCGGGAGGTCTCCGCTAACTCTCCCTCACCTTCTTGAAATCCTCCACCCACCTCTTCTCGTACTCTCCCTTAGACACAACTGCCACTGTCAGATGCCCATCAGTCAACTCTAGGCCATCTGGCTCCTTATCGCCCTCCTTAGCTTTCGCAGCATTACATACATCTCTCAATGACATGTTCTTCCCCACTTTCAACAGCCTTTTCCTCTTCGTACTCGCATACACCACCAGATTCCCATTCACGTACTTGCCCTGTTTATCCCATCCAGGTGAAGGTACCTTTGGCGGAAACATTTCCCCCAGATGAAGAGCAAAGGGTGTATCTTCGACGTATTGGGGTATCACATCGAACGTGCCGTGTTCCGGATACTCGAAGTATACGGGGATTATCAAGGTCTGATATGTGGGATCTTCTGGATCAAAATGTGGATAGTCGTCCGGTTTTGTGTTCGGAGAGTTTCTGAGTAAGGGTGGTAGCATAATATTACGCGACTACCGGTGAAGAGATTAGTTTGGCCATTGGTATAAAGCGAGAAGCGAAACACCAACCCGTAGTGCCATTCTCAGCATCCTTTCCTGCACCTTTTCCTTCTCCAGTCTCTCTTGTTTTTCCTTTTCCTTTCTTTCTCCTTCTTCCTTCTTCTTCGTGGCCTTCTCGAGAAGAACCTTGATATCGCTCTTGGAGTCGTGCGATAACGCGCGTGTACAACAGTCAAGCGCTTCCTCCCATCTCTCAAGCTCGATGAGCGCTTGTGCAGAACGATAATGACCCTTGGGTGATTTGGAATTCACTTTGATGGCTTCGGCACAATCGCGTAGAGCTGACCCATAATTTTCTGGCTTTCTCATGAGTAACGATGGTGGCGGAGAGAAAGGAAGCCAATACACACTAAGGCCCAAGCTTGCAGCAGCACGATTGCAATACAATGCCTCTTTCAAAGTTGGATCAGGTGGATTCGCGTCGATGCCTTGAGTGTAGAAGCTTATGGCTTCACGGTACCGTTTACCCTTGAAATACTCGTTTCCGTGCTCCTTAAAATTTTGTGCAACCTCTTCCCTCTCTCAACAAACAAGGTAGTTGTAGAAGGGACTGGGAGATACACACCATCTGGAGGACCTTCATGCGCGAGCGATTGTAAAGCAGCGATGGTGGGATTGTCTGCTTCATCCTCGGGGAGGGACTTCATAAACAGAGGGATGTTATCGAGTTCATCGAGTTTCTCCTGTAGCGTTTGTGAATCGACAGGTTGAGGTCCTTCAGCCATTTCGACTTGAGGGGGAAGAGCCAAAGGAAATATCGTGAGAAAAGCGATAAAACATCAACTCGGCAGGCATCGACGATTCTCTGTCAAAGACTCCTTACGCGTAGGCGTGCTCAACGTAAAGATGGTGCGAATTCATCCCCATACAGCATCCAGCACCCAGCAGTGCATCCGCTGAGACCACAATTTCAACAATCCAATTCAAGTTTCTGGAGACGCAACTGTGGACGTCAACGTCAATTACATAGGGAAACACGCAACACAACGAAAAGCAGCCGCTCGCAAACCCGAACTTCTGGAATAGCGGGAGGGGTATTCAGTGGGAGATGTTGAAGATCGGAGGGATGCACGTACACAGGCTACGCTCTCACCAAGAGTGGTAGCAAAAGGTTGGGGGTATGAAGTAGATGCACGTCAGGATGCCCAAGGTGAGGGCTTTGGTACTAGGTCTCACACGCTGAACAGAACACGTTGTGGAATTTTCAAAGTTCACCCAGATCATCCCGTGGAATACGGCTTGAATTCAGAGCCCATCACGATATACTTAATAGACTTCTCCCGTCTTCGTCAAGCTGACCAGATCATGTTGATGATCACTGAAGTTGAAGGCGTTGACTTGTCTGCGTGATATTGAAAGCCCGCTGTACAACGCGGACGTTGCCCGATTGGACCCCACCTCCTGTCCGTATTTCATCCGTGGCCTAGGACCCGGTACTAACCACAACACGCCGCCCTTACGATAGTCATCTTCAGGTTAACCCGAGAGACCAACTAGTACAAAGAATTTAACGTTCTTCTCAGAATGATGCTTCCATCTGTGATTCATTTGGGCTCGATTCGACATTATTCCAGACATTCACAGACAAGGAACTCAGATTTCTATGCGGGTCTGCCGGATGCGGACGGTGTCTGCCATATCTACATGTAAGCGTTCCGGGAGCATATTATGGATTAGGACAGGCCAGCCAGGTAAAGTTACAGCATAAGGCAGTGATTTTACTGGGCTGTTCAGGCACTCAAGATCATCTCGAGGACGAGTCATTTCTTTCGACTACACGACTTCCACCTTCCGCTTACACTCCTACACGTCCGTATTACAACTAGCATACAATCCATCCTCCATCGGGTTCCACGCAGATGGCACGTTTCTGGACCTGGACGTGTAAACAATGGGTACGTAGGCAACAACGGACAATTTCTTTGACTCCTTGAATAGTGTCTCGGGGTCCCCTGAAAGAATCGGTATTCAGAAGACAAACAGGGGCAATGTACGTGGGCTGCGCTGCTACCAAGAGAAGCGACACAAAAAAGCTTATGACAGGAAGTAGGTGCATGCTGGGGTAACTCTGCGGGGCTCCATTACTGTATGTTTTGATACTTTGAAAGCCCACCATTTCGGATTTCATGCCCAACTATGGTGTTACGATATTCGCACGTTCGACTTAGGAACCGACGGGTATTGTCAGGACCGCTCCCGCTCTTACCAGACTATACTTGAGCTTCGAGTTGATTATCAGTGAGGGTCTGACTCGGTTATGGGATATTTGAGTATGGCTGACCATACAAGTGCTTACAGGGTGTCCGTTGGAATCGTGCTTCTGTCTGAGGCACTGACATTAAACACTGCAGTGTAGTATGCTACACTCGGTATCCGGGCCTTAGTGACACCCGAACCCAGTAACAACGAGACTGGAACTATCGTGGGATGTATATCGTTTGACGCGATACAGTGTTTCGTACGAGGCAAAGTTATAGCGTTCAAAGCAGGCTCTGTCGCTGTGTACTGCTCGGGGACACGATCGATATCGTCTCTTTATTGTAAGTCAAATCCTTCACTCAGGTTGTATTCTCGTACTACATCCTCAATTCGACTAGCAATCGTGGCAAACGCCGTCTGCACCACAAATGACACAATCCGATCCACGTTTCTTGACCTGCGGGTGAGAATAAGTATCCAGCCCCCTCGAAGTGAATATTTCCTACAAACCTCTTGGACGCTGGGGGCGAGACAAGGCACGCAGCCATCAGGGGTACAAATAACACATTCCGAATCGCGTTTCTGGATCTATAGACACAAAAAGTCGAAGTTCAAGGCGTACAGTCAGGACGACAGGCGAATACAAACCTCGTTGATAGTGAGGGCCTGAGCACTGGAAGAAAAACTATTCAGTCTAGATACGGAAGGGAAATGGGAGTTGGCGTACAATGCTACCAAGAGAAGAGGAAGAGCGTAAAATAGATGCATTTAGGAACTCAGAACTAAGAACTTGAAGCTTAGGGTGGTGAGAATGCTGATGTTGGCTCCCTGAAGACCTTTTATACGCTCATGCCGTCGAACCTTTTTTCGGAACTTGCTGCAGCCGGTGGTAGTCCGCTCGAACGGAACTATGATATCGAGGGTCACTTCTATCGTGGCGTACATTCCGCAAGAAACTATACATGAAAGAACAGATCAACTTGATGGTCAATGGGCGGTAGCGGATAATACGGTCAGCGATGTCTAAAGACGGTCCAAACCGCGCTTGTGAATCGGAATGCTGTATGCAGCGTGTGTTCAGGTACTGATGTATCATTGTTGTACGGATGGCTGGGAAGGACCGTCCACAACACGGAAAGATGCAAGCACCAAGCCGGTCAAAACCGCGTGCATTACACTGGAAATGAAATGGAAGGGCGCAAGCTTCCGTTACAAATATCATCAGAACCAACTCCTGCCGCTGTTGTTGAATCAATGTATTGGAAGGCCTCTTTGAACCCGGGAAAAAGCATTCAAAGTCAACAAAGATTGAGCAGGCTGCAGCAAGCCAAGGTCCTGCGGCTTCAAGTAGGGAAAGCAGGTTGTATCGAGGGCTTGAAAAAAAGAGTTTGGGAGACAAAAGACACGAATCAACGGCCGTCGAAGCTAGATCATGATCTGATCCTTAGTGGTGTAAGATGTGGTTTAGCGACGAGAGTTATACACACGTATGAATTGGCAGAGGAAGGGTTTGTCCGTCATCATCGCGGAAAGCACGTAGTTGGTCTCCTGGTGCAACAAGAGCGGCGAAGTCGAGGAAACTTGATGCGTCCGATGTTTTAAGGTTTAGGGTCTTGCGGTATGCGACATAGGTAGGGTCGAGTTGAGGCTGCGAACAGTTTCGCACGGTTAGCCAAGAGCGGAATTACTCACCGGAAGAGTAGATACCAGTTGAGGGAAGTTCTGCACATCAGTTGGTCGAGTGCCTCCCAATAAACTGGACTACATACTTAAGTAGACGACGAACAGAATGGAGCAATCAGGATTCGGGAGCCGTTTGACTAGTAGACTGCCTACGATTGATAACCCTCGTCCAGTCATTCTAGATTCTCTGTCCTCACACTAGCGTTGACGGAGGAATGTGTTCGGTCAGGAGAATCGTATCGACCTCGATTGTGAGTATTCTTAGAAAGGAGCGCGTAAGGGACATTGGCACACTAGTGATAGCCGTTCAGCATTGTTAGATTTCCATACATAAAACTGCTAGACACGCACCACTAGTACAAACTTGTGTACTTCAGATCACTATTGATGTCAAGCTGCTGTATATCCTTCTGTTTCTCTGCCCCGACCTTGAGAGACGCTTTAGTACAAGCTTCATCCTTGATTCCAACGAGAAGAGAACGAAGAAAAGGAGACACTTTCTGGACTTCCAGTGTATGGAAGTGTCGTGGAACGGTTGATCTTATTACATTAGCGTTACGTGATTCTGCGCTAAAAATAAACGAACAAACCTCTCACGCAGTTTCGCCTCCTACATCGAACTTCTCGATACGCCATCAGTGACAATCCAATCCACACAGAACACAGTTACACAACATCCACCGTGATATCGACCCTCAGACCTGATCGTCACCGAGTCGATCCTCCAACAATCCTCTGTCAAAGACTCACAGACTCATTTGATTAGTTTCAAGCTGGTATCTATGTTGGACCTCTATCTTCATCAGGCCAACTAGATTACGTTGCGTCGACCTAATTTTGGTCAGCCCGTCTAAGGACCAAGGTTGCACCGGTTTCCGCTCGTGCTTTGCTTTCATGGTGATACTTATCAGTATTCGAGCGAAGGTACGGCGGTTTACGATTTAACCAACCTAGGCAATTCATATTCCGCGTCTGTAGTCATGGTGTTCGACAGATTTCTGGAGCACTGGCACGAGGGAGATTTCTTAGTAGTTTTGGTGATACAACAAGGAACGGTAGTTGGGGAGATGCTGTTATGGCTTTCTAGACGGGATTTGAGGCCTAGGTACGTACTTTGTTCCTCAGCATTTCAGCACATCTTAACAGGAAGCAAGGCACTTAACTTAACACAAGAGTCTCGTTAAAAAATACCCAGTGAAGCCCTTTTGAAAATCAATTCAATGTGCTCCTAACATTTGACGTGCTTGCAGTCGACCATGACCTCGATAAGGCGGCTTGCAAAGTATAGAGTTGTCACTGTCGCAGATACGGTATTGACGTATACTTGTGTGCAACATTACCGATCCAAATGGAAACAAACGATATCTCATCTCAATCAGTCTTCAGCTGTATCGATCTCCCTTTCTACCACGTCGATGGAATGCTTGGCTGCCATCGGATTCTCAGCCAACTCGGCGGCCCGGGATCTCCCTCCAAAATCCGCGATGGTCAACGAAAAGACCATAAGAATACAGTGGCATCTTGATCTCCTCTCAAGAACCCACTAAACACTGACCGACCTACGCACTGCGTCTTTCACCCAGGCTGGATCTGAGATTGCTCATGACCGCATCTTACTTTTTCGTATATACGCCTGCCTATTCCGCAAGACGGAGCTTTCATAACTGATGGTAAGGTGAGTAGTTTCATATTCTTTTTTTTTCCTTTGCCGCCTGTCCAATAATAATGGTATCTATATCATAAGCGGAAGTCCAAGATGTGACCAGGGATCACCAGCAACGGCACTACACAAAGGATGCGTATTACCTGCAGACCTGTTATTGCTTTGGAAAAGGAAGCTCGGTCTTTGTGCTGCAGAAAACGAGCCTGTTTACCATGCCAGGGCCCGGAGCCCAACAGAAACAACTCGTAGGAATTTGAGAGCCACCGTTCAATAGAGGATGAAACTGTAGCACAGAGCATAACCTAGCTAGTGTAAACTCGACTAAGATAAAGCTAATCTGTAGTTCAGAGCTTTGTGTTATGAGACGAGCCTGGAATTGCGTATGTCTCTTCCATCGGGAACGAGAATTTCTTGAGTGCGAACACTGATGTATGCTATGCATGCTATCGCATCGTGGAGGAAAAATATGGCATATCATAGCAGCACGGTGTGCGGCAACAGAGGACTCGTAGACAAGGTCCTTCTCCGGAAGGTGGCAGTAGACGGAGGAGTTGGGTTTGTATTCAAGGACACCGACGTCCTTTCAGCGACGGCCCCGCTTCCTGACACCTAATTAAGAGGAGTACTTTGTAACGTAAATGAAATTTGGTGGAATTAGTGCGACTATGATTCGGAGAAAAAACGACAAATGTTTACCTGTGAATATCTGTGCTCTTGCCGTTCTAAATCCTCTGTTCTTATACTCTCCAGTTGTGACGACATCTTGAAACTCATCGGATATTGCCCTGAATCCGTATCGCGGGCGGTATCCCCATAATCCGTTGTCCCTACACTCCTGCCGATGCTTATGCGTACATTAATCAACGTTGGTGCGATGCCCTAAACCTCTCTTAAAATCACGAAGGATAAGGCTAAAGTGGTAACTCACAGCCATAAGAATTGCGATTGGGGTAAGATCGATGGGCACGCCTATGGTGTCTACCTTTTGGGTGAGGACGACGTGCGCTACGAGAGTCATGGGGTATAGCATCCCGGATTCAACGCTGTAAAAGCAAAGAAGTTTCGGTATAGCGGTCCACACGAAAAGACTAGGCACGTACATGACCGTGGCGAAAAATTGATACCGTTGATCAATAGCTTGAGCTTGGAATTGGGTCGCGCGAGACTCTCTCCCCAGCCACCAGATTCTTCCAGCTGAGTGAGAAGCGTTGATATTTGTGAAAGCACAAGCAAGCAACAGCTATATACGCACCCAGAATCAAAGTGAGCATACCGTTTACGGCGGCATTCGCGCAGTAGTACCCGATCTGGAGTTCATAGCCGTGGACAAATATATCCCAATTTGCTGACTGCCGTAAACCTGAAGTTTGTCCTTTCAGTTTCATTCCAGTCGCTATAACGCCTATGGCTTGAGTAATTTGAGCATTGCTAGTTCGTGAAGTGAGCAGTAGTATACGTACTATTTGTAGCGAACGATATGAACACAAGAGGGAAGAGGACGGCCTTTCTTGATGTGTAGAGAACATAGCATCGATGTATCTATTTAGGTGGT
This sequence comes from Moniliophthora roreri, assembly GCA_001466705.2. Classification (NCBI taxonomy): domain Eukaryota; kingdom Fungi; phylum Basidiomycota; class Agaricomycetes; order Agaricales; family Marasmiaceae; genus Moniliophthora; species Moniliophthora roreri. The sequence continues at coordinate 301,796 of LATX02000244.1, read as the reverse complement.
GAGTAAGAACATCGGCTAAATGGCGGGGGTGCTTACTAGGATAGCATCGGCGATGCAGCTTTGCGAAGTTTATCAGACATAGGAGTCGTAAAAGAATTGACCGATTTACTTTGCTAGAATATAGCATACGTATGTCAAGGCTCTAGGTTGAACATACGTTAACTCTGGTATGAAGTCGTCCAAAAAAGCTTTCAACTCACATAATAATGGTCTGAGAGCTACCGTTTGATGTATAAGCATTGAGGGGGCCGAAGTCTTGAGTCTGCACTGCCTGATAAACGACGGTAGCATCTATGATATAACTGGATGCCCTGGCGATTGCTCCCAGATTCGAGATGAAAAATACGGTTGTTGTCCATGCAAGCTGAAGTTTCTTTTGGAAGATGTTCCGACGCTTGCATAAAAAATATGTGGAAAGACCAAATAGTAGCGCGTAGAAGCCTTGAAAGTGATAGATTTTCAGCGATCTCCGAGTTCACCTGGTTGCAGACACCTTTGCCTCACCCGCAACGAATAGCGTAAGCTTGTTCGGAAAGGATTAGTAGGGTTGGACGGAATAGATAGGTCAAAGTACTCACCCCAAATGTAGTAGCAGGTGCTATGATGACAGTTTGAACCGAGAGGATTGAAGAATATGTGCTCGCCATGACATACCAAGTGATAACCAACCCTGTTAGTGAGCCTCGAGCATATGTATTTATACGACCTCGGTACTGGTCGCAATAATCCACTTGAATATCGCACTTCCGCACTTGAATTGAAAGAGACATTTGAAGTGTCAACATAAACAAATCATAAATGCATTAGCCTTGAAGGGTAAAATGAACGTAGTCAAGTGTATTGAACTTCGTGTTGATGGTGGGACCTAATGCGTCAGGCTTGTGTCCAACTTGTCAGTCCATGATAGATGACCGATTGGAGCGGTAATTTCTAGTCAAACGTCGATAGGCGTGAACGTTGAGTGTCAAGGGCGCAAAATTCACGTGACATAGGTGTTCATAAACATTCCCAGGATGAGATCTCGAGCTCGAGAACGTTCCAATGGCCCAGCAAGAATAAGGGCCTGTTTGGTGGCACCAGGACTGGGATCCCGCAGACTCACCGCTTATCACTCATCCGCCCCATCTGCAGCTTTTTCCGCACACAAAACCAATGCACAACGCAAATTTCATCATTGACAGACTTTTTGCAGCCCCCCCTACGTCAAGATGTCTGGAATTGAGGTAGTAATAAACGTTGTACGTGAATGTGGTAAAAGAGGGAAATGAATGTGAGGGATAACGACTCACATTCAAGTTGGACTCACGAGGGGGCGTGAACTGGGTTGTGACGGAAGAGAACGGTGCCGCCAAACACAACTTTTTTCACCCAGACACGGTGCATTCAAAACTGGACCAGCCGTACGGCTCAATTTTGGCATGGTTCCTTCCCGGCGCCACCAAACAGGCCCTAATCCGATCACAACAGAAGCGACATCTCCAAATCGTATTGATTACCCTTACTACCAGTAGGCTTGACGATTACCGCAATGTCGCGCCACCACTTCAACCGCTCGCGCCCGCGGGCTAGAGCCAAGCTAAAACTTTCCCCAACCAAGTTCCTTCATTCCAACTCTTTCGAGTAATACTCTGCCCAACGAAAACAATCATAAGAATGCAGTGGCATTTCACCTGAAAAGAAACCCCCCCCCCCACCAATTTCCGCAACACCTACATAATGCACTTTTCGCTCTCAGGGTCGTTTTTGAATTTCTTCATGACAACATCGTACCTTTTCCGCTGCGCTTATGCATCAGCTACCTCACAGGGCGGAACTTCTGTCATTGACAGTGGGGCGCTTACGGTGAATGACATCGGCCTTTTTTTCTCCCCGTACTCTGGTTTATGGCGCATATTTAATATTTAGAACGGCGCTCTGATTGTAAGGGATAGTCAGGGATCCGTATGTATATTTCTTCCTCTTTTAATTTGTAGCGATCTAAGCTGGCTATAGAAGGACATTCAAAATTTATGTTGCTCCGAAGCGCGCGAATGTGTTCCTTGCCGGTGGTAGTACAGATAGTAGTGGTTATAATCAGGTTGCTGTAGTCGAGTAGCATCTGCCAACAAATACGTAGAAATTGCCCTACTCACGAACTGGGTTTCCTTCTGTTTAAGTGCAGCACAAGGCGCTTTCTAAGACTCGCTCGTCAAGCGGAAGATTGTGTGCTCGTGTATGAGAAGCCGAGGAGACCACCTCCAATAACTCCATCGGAATTGTGTACCATTCTGAGCTGCAGGCATTCACCGCTCCGCGTAGGACAATCCATTGGCTAAACCAGAATGCGGCTCGTGGCCGAGGTACTGATGTACGCCATGCATGCATGTATCATATTTTGAGAGGAAAAGCAAGGTCATAACATAGCAGCATGATGTACAATCTACTCCTGTGCAACAACGGGGAACTCGAAGACGACCTCCTTCCCTGTGAGACGACGGTAGACGGAGGAGAAGGAGTCAAGTTTATATTCGAGGACGTTTGCGTCCTTGGAGTCGAGGAAACTACAGAACAAATGAGATATGATGAGGATTGAGAACCGAGATCGACACGTACACCCTCAAAAGCTTGGACCCATCAACAGCCACTCTCGTCCTCTTTCCAACAATTTCCGTAGGGAAAACCAAATCCTCGAGAATCTTTTCGTGGACGCTGGTGAGAGTCCTGGAACGGGGTCGCTTTTGCTTGACACGGGAGTGCTTGGAGGGTTTGCGGAGCATGCGACGTTGAGCAACGAAGACGACGTGTCTGTCTGAGAATTTCTTTTCCAATTCACGGGTCAGTCTGTAAATCGCAAGGTAATCAATATCGCGTCGATTCAGATAATTCGCACTACGCACCTTTGCTGAACCTTGTGGAAAGCTTTCAGCTGGGGAACAGGAACGAAGATAACGATCGCCTTCTTTCCACCGCGGACATCGACCTCCCGAGCAGCGGAGATTTGCAGAGGACGTAATTCAGCCTTGAGCTCTGGAACGTTGTTTTCGAGGTCAATTAATGCCTGTGCAACACTGACTTCGGTTTCATCGGGAGGAGTAGTGGGTGCATTGGCGGTACGGAGGATTTTGTTGTTGACCGACATCGTATGTAGTTCCTGCGACAAGCACATCCAAAGTCAGTATTTTGAATCCACCAATGAAATGAGTATCATTCGATGCAATATTTCGTTCTCCGTCGAATGGACATAGATTCGAGGAAACTAGAGGCGTAAATGGACTCACCAGGCCTCTTAACGGCAACGATGCTTGAAATTTTGTTGGGCTGCTCGACGACGGGAGTCCTTGCCTGTTGATACAACTTCAAACAATCCGTGGGACAATATTCCTTGAGTGGGTACGTCACAGTGTGACCCTGTCACTGCTCAATCCCTTTTTCTTTTGTGGCGGAAATCCCAAAGCTTCATATTCTCAATAGTTCGCTTTCTCAACCGCTTATATTACATCACTATGGAAAGTATCCTCTAGGTATGTATTCAGAGTTGTCGCTTCATTTCCGTGGGCGGTACGTAGGTCTCATACAAACGAATCCCCATCCTTCCCGGCGACAATAGCTACGGCCATATATCTGATAGATTGGCGGAATGTCAGTCGGTCAGGTCCTCTCGAAGAAAGCGGATGAAATACTACGTGCCTTTGGTGGTTCTCCCTGTCCGATTTTCACCATGCCGACGCGAGGGTTTTGATTACTAGGATTATGCGAAATAGGCACTGCAGCTGTACCTAGGATGGCGAGGAGAAAACCAAGGCCAAGAGAAACACGCATCGTTCGTCGGTGTGCTTGGTAAATTTTGGGGAAATCGTTGAGTGTTTGGATTTTCTGGCATTCTTATCAATCCTTGCGAGCTTACAACTATGGAGTTAGAACCGCTGTCCATCACGCTACGTGTTGCGGGAGGTGATTATGATTCTAAACGAAAATAAATAACGTCTATAATTCGTTTCAAAAGAAAGTTTTGGTCTCAACTGCCTCTCCGCTGCACAGATGGAGTGGTTTCAGCTTAAAGATGTGCTCATTCTAATATCCGGGTTTTTGGTCTCAACTGCCTCCTCGCTGCATAGATGGAGTGGTTTCAGCTTAAAGATGTGCTCATTCTAATATCCGGATTAGTAGGACGCCACCCTGGTAGATGAATGACACGTCGAATATTTTCTCCATTCGAATGCGCAACTGTATAGTGCGATCATCATGGTATCCGAGAAACCATAGCCCCTGTTACATCCACTGCAGTTCGTATGCTCTACGATCTCTGATGCGCTGCGCAAAGGACGTCGCTAGGTACGTTTTGTCTTTGTCGTTTGAATGGCGATGCGTTTAAAAGTCAGCAGTTCCTTGAATTCTATGCCCGTACACGTGTACATCATGATATGTGGATCCTGCAGAATTGGGAGTATTCCTGTGGAACTACTAAAGCCTATAAAGCACCCCTCGGAGTTTCTACTTCACTCAGAACTCATGGCTACTAGCAGTATCACGTATTCCGACATCTTCTCTGTTCAGAACGTCATCATAGGGCCGGCGGCTACATTCGGCGTGAGTTTTGAGTTCTTAGCTATTCCTTCTTGAGCTGATGATTTTCAAAAGCTAACACTTTTTGTCGCCGGTGAGTCGGAGACACTTACTTGTTTTCGGGATCGCTCAACCTGGCGACCAAGGTTTCTACGCGTTACTGTTTGGCCTTTCCACATATTTCCTCATGAATCGGCGTGACATCAACAAGAAACTCCACTTGGCATGGACTTCGGCCGTATTTCTCATTGCAAACCTTGGGGCATTGACCAGAGCATCTAATTACATTGTGGATGCTGTCTTCTACTATGACGCAGTCAGGACTCAGGATTTCGGCCCCCTCATTGCTTATACGACCGGTGGTAGCTCTCAGACAGCTATGCTGTAAGTGTCATGGATTTGAGAATAGCGAAATGGTGAGACTTACGGAAATTACTGTTTAGGACCTTGACAGGTTTATGCTACATTATAGCAAAGTAAGCATATTGATTCACTTCAAGATTTCAATGAAGTCTAAAACCAAAACAGCTGCATCGCTGATGCCATTCTTGTCGGTCCTTCTGTACATGCCAATGTCGGTTTCACTGATCACATTGACAGATTTACCGGTGCCATATTCTCTATGGATCCAGGAAAGCAATCCTCGTCCCTCTCGTATTCATCTCACTCGCTACCAATGGTACAGACTCTGACATCCTACTTCCAATTCTTACTCACATCATTTTAGCTCTCGGTGTCGTAGCAACCTCCATGAAAGTGAAGGCGCAATCTTCCAATCTGGAAAGTGACTCGAATTGGGAGCTTTTCTCAGTGGGTAGCCGGCTTCAGATCGGTTACTACTGTGCGAATGCTGGAGTGAACGGGTTTCTAACTCTCCTTCTGGGTGTGTACCGTTGTCTATAGACCTGAATCCTATGTCAAAGCTTACTCCGCCTCGTCTAGCTGGGAGAATCTGGTGGATGGCTAGAGAAGCTCGTACATTTCTGCAAAGCCAAGTCCACGCAATTGACAGAAATTACAAATCCCTTGCTTCAGTCATGTACGCCTCCCATCTCTTACGAGAGACATATGAAAGCACCATTGATATATGTTTCTTCTAGATTCGAATCTGGAATGCTGTATCCCATTACCCTCATCGTGCATGTCGTTCTTGCTGAAAGTACCAGTAAGATAGGCATTCCCATTGATCTCACCCCGATCGCCATCTTAATGGCCGTACGTTGAAATCTTGGATCATTCGATTCCTGATGCTAACTAATTAAACTTAGGGTATTGTTCCTACACTGATTACTGTGCGCATCAGCATTGGTAAAAGTGTAGAAATGACCAGGCCTAAGGTTACCGCTATTCGACATGACGCAGATGCAAGGGATCCGGGGACTTTTAGGGCGGAACGCACCTCGTCGTCACGATCGGAGAGTATAAGTCGAACGGACGATCTGGAGCAACAAGACCACAAATATTAACGGAGTAATGGACGGTCTCGGATGTATTGGCTGTTAAGCCCCATTGACAGTGTACTCCCCGAGTTTATTTATCAAAATAGTCAATGAGTTCTTATTTATTGTTCTTATTTATTATCCGAGTTCTTTAACTGGTTACGCGATACATCCGATTGAGGCCCCGAGGGGACGAGCAACTAGTCGGATCTGGACTGCGAGATACTCAGCTCTGGATGGCGGGACTGGGACTCGCAGCAGTGACAGAATACCTCGCCATTACCTGCCAATCAGCACGTCGTCCGAGCAACTCTGTAGTACCAAGGCCAGCAAAACCGTGAACCATTCCGTTGATTAAATACAGTATATTGATAATAGACATCATCCTTCAGGCGAACACATTATTCTCCTAGAGTCCTACACCCAGTGCACACCGTTCGACCATTGTCGTCTTTGTGACAACATTGGGCGCTGAGAAATGGTGAAGTAGGCGATGGGCCCTACTCAGACTCAATCAGATTCAATCGCAGGAAGAGGTATGCAAATATACTCACTTCAGTATAGGAACCTGGCACAGAGGTTGGCCCTTGAGTAGCTTCTACGGTGTAGGGGTGATCCTGATCACTTGGTGTAACTTCTGGCACGGTGGGCACCGCGGGCACTGCAATTACACGGATTGCTACGATGAGAAGTCCTAGTGCAGGGGAAAAGTGCATTGTGCTGGCTGGTATGTGGTTATTAATTCGTGGGGAGGCTTGAGAGTGACTTTTTACACGGCGAGCCCTCGCGTTCTTATATGGTTCACCAAGCCTCTACCCCAGCTGAGGCGCCTCCAATGGTTTGTCGCTGGTGAATTGCTTCGAATAATTAATTGTCGATTATCTACAGGCCCACTGCTTTTACTGCACCCGGGTACCAGTCTGACATGTGGGTGGGAGGAGGATCATTATGAATGACAAGCACTGCACTGGCTGTATGGAGCAGGACCTGAGGAAAGCTCCTTCGACTGAAATATAGTAAGTCAACTAGTTTTCATGGAATTTATTGACAATTTACTAACCGTTGCGAAGTGATCATCATTATCCTAAGTGAAAGTGTTGTATTAGACACTAATCAGGACATAAGCATCATGGCATTTCCTTTCCGAGGCGCAACGTCACAGGTCGGTGCAGTTCGTACCCTCGCGGTATGGTATAAACGTCGCCCCTCGCAAATCGGAGCCTTTCTTGTGCTGGTGATCACGGAGACAGTGCGCGATCAAGTCGGGGATCTATGCAGCTCCCGCCAAGGGGGTTGACATCTCTGTTCCCCGCTTTTACACTGATCCAGTTTTACTCCTTATGAGGAGCAAACACAGACTTAGCCTGGGCCTCGGGGACGACTACGTGCATCATTTTTGAATATGAACAAGCACATCCTCGTTATCCATATATGCCATGACTGCAATCATTTGCTTCGCTTTGAACCCGAGACCTGACGATGTCAAGGGGTCCCGATTCATCTCTGGGAAGAACGGGAGGTGGTGCAAGTACCAGAGACTTGGATTTGAACGTCAGGACCTGAAGCCAAGGATGTAGTGGTATGGCGGTCCCCACTACTGATGCCAACATGGACGGATTCGAGACAGTGCCCCGCTTTCGGGAGACTTTAGCGAGAAAACATTATTGTCAACTTTGATTCGTACGCTTTGGAGGAGATTATGTGAGACTGTGTATCAATCCTAATATATATATGAGTGAGGAAAGCCAGAAAGCATGCAGTTGTAAATAACGACGCACCTCGGAGAACCACTTGTTCCTTGATTTTCGTCTTTTTCTGGTTGCCGAGGCCAGGTCACGAATAGCCTCGAGAACCACCTTGACGATCGCAAGTGATGCGTAGGTACGTAGGTAACATAGATGTCCGAGTTTGACCTGCCCTAAAGCGCTTTAAGTAATTTGTTAGCCCGTCGGATCCTCAATGTTCGATCATTGCCAGACCCCAACCCAACTCCCAGCACAGCTGTACAACATGGCACATCAAATTGTCCAAAACCCTGGAAAGGAATCTGTCATACCTGTGGCAGCATCGACAGTCGGATTTGATATGCTGAATGCTAAGGCGCTTCCTTCAAAGTGATTTCCTCACTAGGTACTTGGGGACTCTAAAATCGGTACAGGACGTTGGAAACCGACATAGAAAACGTGGGGTGACCGGCAGTGGACAGGAGTAGGGGCAAGTATTGGGGAACGGAGGTAAAAAAAAAAAAAAAGATAGAGGTAGTGCGCGAAGATATGGAGGCATTGGCTCGCATTTATTTTGGGTGAGTTTTAGCATTTATGAGGGTACCAAAAATGGCTGAAATTATATCTTGATAGACTCGACCCCGTCCAAACATGCACACAAAATTATTAATACTAATAAGTTATCCTGGTATAAGAGCCTTTCGAGGGAGGTACCTCGTCATTAACTTGTGTGATGCGAGGGTTGTTTGGAGTAACATCCTGTGCACCGCAGATGCATAGAGTAGGGCTACGAGGAAACCCAGTTTAAAGGAAATGCACGTCGTGCCTGGTTGATGTTTGGTGGAGGTTGTGTGAGTGATTCTTCAGATCCTTATATTGACGCTTGGCCGGGCCACCTGCAATTACTTCTCCTTTCAGACAGCGTCTATTTGCCTGTGTTCCACAATCAAGCCACCAATAGACTGATCTCATTACAACCTGGTTACCTTCAATATTGTTATTCTTACTGGAGATGGGTGCTGCACAGCGCAATTCCTTACGCCAGCACGGTCATCACACGACATGCGGGATGATGTAACTTCTCGAATCACATCTTGTGTGTAGCAGGCTCTTAGTTGCTGCTATCTCGACCGATGACGTGGGTCGGTACCATCAAGTTCAGTAAACCCTCGGGATATTCGAATATGTCAATCCTTGGCCAGTGTAATTCGACGTCTTCGACTCCCGCTTCCTACGCTGATTCATTACTAGCCTGTGTACCTACCGCTAGCGGATAAGAAGTCCCCGCCCTGGGCCTTTTACATGCAGCCCGTGACTCTTCAAGTAGAGAAACTGTATCATTCTCAGGGTTGTTCACAACTCGGGAGTTGACCGTCCACAGCAATTACTTCCCTATTCTCATGCATCTAACAATGAATTAGATACTACCCTCAAGTATCAGCACGCAGCTTTTTCTCCTGTGTTCTGCCTTTGGAATCGGGCCTGCCCTGAGCGGCTGTGAGTGGGAATTTAGAGACTCAAATGAGCTCAGTACTAAACAGTAACAAGATAGGTTAAAGCAGGAATTGTGGCGCGGCGGTCAGCCGTAGATCCCTAGGCCTGATGCGCTGCATTCTGACGCCGATCAACTGCGACTGTCGGCTTAATTGCCCTAAACAAATCGTTGCTGATTGTTCGACGGTTTGATTCGAAAGGCACAACACTGTATAGTGTAACTCGATCGCCGCTCTCGCCACATAGGTGTACTCTGTTTCGATGATTGTGTCCTTGCTCTAGCGATGCTGATGCGCTAATGAAGATGCATTTGTCTGGGAGCTTTCTTCGATCTAGCCTTATGCACCATACTATACTCGATTGCTTGCAAAACTTCTCGTTCCTGCAGCGAATTGCCCGCGACAAATGGTTGGAGGTGTACGATTAGAGGGGTCGAGAAACAATAACCTTTAATCTTACCTCTTTTGTAGCACTAGAATGCTAAGAGTATATGCGGAAAGGGCGCTAGATTCGAGCCCATTGGTGCCACCATCACATAATATATAACAGGTTGATAGGATCGCGACAAGAATGACTGAATAGCATCGCTGTACAAAATCGGCATCAAGGCGCGTAACCCGCCTTTTTCATTCATGCCATACCGTAGTGCTCGTATCATTGAGAATTTGTCAAGCTACATCCCGAGAACAGTTTCGAAGCAGGGAAATCAGAGGAAAAAACACCGACCTTGTCCTCCTGCACAATAGGTTGGTAGAGAGGTTGGTAGGAAGGTTTTTGCGGGAAGAGTAATAAGTCTTGATCGAGCTGCAATGAGTATTACAGGATCTGGAACTCAAAGGGCAGAGGCACTGCCATGCTGAATTGTGAAACGTACTAGTATACAGTGCGCGGGTCCGCGGCCTCATATCCATAGCACATCTCCCAGAGATGTCCTCCCAGATCATATTGCTTTATCGCTGAGACGGTGTTTATTTGCATGATCAAGCCAGGAATGCCAGCTGATTTGACGTCTCAGTTTTCCGTGATACTTCATTCGCACCCGGAGTCGGCTGTTCGGGTTCCGGAATGACTACATACTCCATTGTAGAACACGCGTGTCCGGCATTTGGCCTGAAAGCGAGGCATCGAGCCAGAGGACGGAGTCGACAGGGGCGCGAATAAGCCTCTCATACACCACGCACCCAGTGAGATACCAACAGGGTTCTCGGAAAGGCGTGTTTAGCAGGAGATTGTTCCTATGTGCACCTCTGAGGAACATTGTGGTATCTGTTGAAGCGTCTGCAAGTCAGAAGAGATTAAAGAGTACAGCTACGCGCCTTCGCCAAAAAAATTGATAACTTCTCTTCTTCAGTTCCATCGCGTTCCGAACTTCCGAGAATGTATGTCGGAGTCAGAATGATACTAAATTGAAAATGGCTTGCCGAAGAGCAAAACGGGGACTATCGTGATCAGGTTGAGGATAACACAGAGCCCTAAGAATTCGAGACGGAAGAGGTAGTTGCGAGGGGATGGTTACTACGTATCTCGCAAATGGCTGAGAATTGGAAGCCGACATCCGGACCGGACCGGACACCTCAGCCACAGGGTGCTCGGCGCTCGGCGCTCAGACTCCGATATGCTTGTGCACCTCCGCCAATATCCGTCAGCTGCTTCGTCAACACGCGTCGTAATTTTTTGAAGAGAACGGGTCCCGGAGTGATCCCTATGAGATGGAAGGTGGAGAGGTCTCGAGTCGTTCTAGAGAGTTTGGTACCGCTAGAAAGGAAAATCTGGTGCGTCTAGCTGTCTTGTCGTTGATCAGGGATGTTCACTCTCGTCGTTTCGTAGTACAAAGGTCATAAAAACCTGCAGTGAGACCTAATAAAATCGCCACCTATGCACCAGTCTCCAGGCCGTAACTTTCATGTATAATGTGATCGCGTTCGACTTCAGTTTCCCCTTACAATGACACCAACACCTGCTATTCAACCCTGCAAACCGACACCATGACTCAATGTCGTGCTAAAACCAATGGCGTTCTTCCATTGGATTGAGAATCACCTCATCCTGGTATCAGCGTTGTCAGTTTCATTCTCAATAAGATGCACCACAATATTGTTCACGGTGCTAGAACTTGGAATGTTAGTAGGAATCCGCTAGTGAGTCCTGATTTACGACGTCTTCGATGGGGTAAATGAAGGGTACTTACACCATTCTTTCTTATAACCAGGCTCGCATCGAGGAACTCAGACTATGATTCCGGTGAAACATGTAAGTATGGCAAATTGACGCCAGATCGGTCCTTATACACGTTTATCTATCTGGTGATTCTGGTCTAACAGCCAGTACAAATCAGGACCCCGTTGGCCAAGATGCAACAGTCCGGACGACCCGGGACGGCCGGTTGCACATCCAATACTGGTCCCTAGGCCCACACCAAAATTCAACCAAAATCATAGACGATAGATGCGGGAGAGATTATACAAAGCTTGGATAATGGTGATCCTTGACCGGTGTTAACGACGGCAAGAATCGTTCTGATTATCGTTCGGTGTGAGAATGATTGCAGCGATAGGGAATATATTTGAGGCAACTACGAGAAGAGCTGACTTGGTGAAATGCGCATGGCGTGACCATTTATTAGTGGATATTCCTTGGTGATTGGTGCCGGTACTGGGTGAGCAAGTTCTTGCATGACTTTTGACCAAGTATCCGCATTCTATTGATCTAGCATTACTACCAGGTAGAACCGAGATAGATCTCAGAACACAGGTCGCCTCATTACGCGGGAGTTCATCGAGATACGGACGAGGATAAGGCTTTGGCAGGTTTCCAATCACCGCTACGCGACCAGTCAGTCACTAACCTCTAATGCCACTATGCTTAGGCGCTGATTAGACTCTCGTATATGCTGAAACAGTGTCCAAAACCTGGCAACTCCATATTCCGCTTCTCACGCTGATTCATACAGCCCACTTCATGAAAATCATTGGGTCTCGTTTCTTACCTAGCTATTTAGGTACGACAATTTCGTCTGGATATGAGTGGTGAGACCAAAAATGTTCATTCGAGTGTCGCCACAGAAGTTACACCGTTTACACTACTAAATATACGTATAATCAGGCATTACGGTGGGATTTCACATGTCCCGGCACAGTAGATCTTTCCATCGTACCAAGTACAGCAACCACCGTGATATGTCGGAATAAACGGCGATGATTCCTAATCTTGTCTTCAGCCAGATGTCAGGAAAGAAGGCAGGAAGTATACGAACCTTGGGTTTTGGGCTCTGGCCGCCCTCTATGGTATGATCGCCCTCATTACTGATTGGAGTAGCGTCGGGCGTGATGGGTACCGCAGCTATACGCAGCGCAGCTACGAGGAAGCATAGACCAGAGGAAAAGTGCATTACGTGAAGACTTGTTCGTGAGTGGTTCTCGGTGGTTTGGCTCTAAGTGTTGTTTCGCTGTCTTATTAAATAACGAGAACTCAAGGCACAGGTGGCCCGTTCAGGACTCATAGCCCAGACGATCATCACCGACTGGCTTCGACAACGCCGTTTTAGGCGGGGGCGCGCTCCCTGTTTTACACTGCTTTTGACTTCGATGGCGTCTACCCGCCTTTTCTACCCACTATCAAATCATTGATGGATTGTTCTCAACAACGATTAATGCGATCAATGATTTGAAGGCCAGAGATGGCCTTATACTGTATCAGCTACTTTCAAACTCGTCGCTCTCGTTGGGTTAGGACGCTCATCTGACACATGGGTATGTGCAATACCTTGGTCTGGTGCCACCATCTTCATGTGCGGGACGCTGTTGCTCTTGCGTAACTATTTCCGGTGCTTTTCGAAAACGAGGTCGTATAAAGAGGCTCTGGGCTCCCTCAAACTTGTCGCCTGGAAATGTCTGACAATATCATATATTCCTCCATTTTCTCTGTCCAAAATGTCATCACAGGTCCGGCTATCACGTTTGGAGTATGTCGATTCTATGGATTGCTGCATCTTCATACTGATCATCTTGTCAGCTGACGCTGTTCGTTGCTGGTGAGGCGAGTTTCCTACATAGGACTGCAAGACCGCTCAATGGAAAACGTCCTAGGATTTTATGCGCTACTCTTTGGCCTTTCCACACACCTGTTATGCAAGCGCCGGGCTGTTTTCAATAAGAGGCTTCACCTCATATGGACAGCAGCGGCGTTTCTCGTTTCGAACATCGGGGCATTAGCCAAGGCATCCGGTGGTATCGTAGATGCCGTCTACTATTATGAGGCAGTAAGGACACAAGACTTTGGTCCTTTCATGGCCTATACAACCAACGGCGCTTCCCAGACGGCCGTCATGTAAGTGACCTGCCTTTTTCACTCCTGATGGATTGACGAACTTTGAATTTTTAGCGCCATTACATATGTGTGCTACATCATAGCGAAGTAAGTGCCTCGGTCTTCGCTTGGGCCTTGCATCTGAGACGCCGCAATAGTTGCATTGCCGATGCTATTCTTGTTAGTTCTTCATAAAAACTATTAGCACTCTTACTCACCATATTCATGGTAGATCCATCGGTGCTATATTCTCTATGAGTCCAGGCGGACCATTCTCTTACCTCTCGTGTTCATGTCATTCGCCACAAATGGTAAGCACACTAGCCATATACTCTCAAACCTTGCTCAATTCACATTCCTCAAGCCGTAGGAATCGTGTCAGTCGCAATGAAGTTGAAGGCGCAAACTTCAGATCTGAGTATCGCATCGAATTGGAAGCTATTCCTTCAAGGTGGTAAGATCCAGGTCGGGTACTATTGCGCTAATGCCGGCGTGAATGGTCTCCTAACGTTGATGTTGGGTGGGTACACCTTTTGACCAACCTTAGCTAGACCTCGACGCACTTCATTCAGCTGGAAGAATTTGGTGGATGGGAAAAGTCACCCGCAGTTTTCTGGATCCCGACCTGGACCAGGCCCGGTTGGTCGACCAACGATACAAATCCGTTGCTGCAGTCATGTACGCTGTCGCCAATTCGTCTCTTCGCCGGGGTGAAGCATTGCATTTACTTCATCTCTTATAGCCTCGAATCTGGGATGCTGTATCCCGCCACTCTCATCACTCACGCTGTTCTCATCGAGAACACCAGCAAGATAGGTGTGCCCATCGATCTCACGCCGATTGCAATCTTAATGGCTGTAAGTTGGTAATTCAGAGTTTCCGTGTTCGCGAAATTGATCAGCTGGGCTCAGGGTATCGCTCCTACACTGATCAATGTGCGCATAAGCTCGGGTAAGAGTGTAGAGACGCACTATCAGGATTCCACTCTCGACGGGAGAAATCTCACTTTCAACGCAGACTCGTCGTTGCAATCACGAAGTGTAAGGACAGAGGATTTGAAGTGGTAATAGCGGCAAAATGGCGCGTAGTAGATAATTACGAAGGCTCTGAGTCTCAGCACTATGTATTCATATATCTCATCTTAATATTTAGAAGGGAATTTGGTGCGACTCTTTTGAGTCGCAAACTCTGTGATCGTGAGAAGTGCAGCGGTTAGAGCCTGCGGGCCGGGGAGAGTGCTTCCTCTTCCTTTCAGCCTAAACCAGGCTGCTTCAGTTTCTACCAAAATGCGACCTTTTATCGTCAAAAGTCTCGAAAAATTGGGCTCAGCAGGCAAACTCGAAAAGTTTCCCTTCTTATTATTCAGCACAAGCGACATAGGCCTTGGATGAAACGGACAGGTAGCAAGAGTATTCAAACCCTGTCCAATACACAGTAGTTCAAAATCGATTCCGCCCGTTCGATCCTGTTGCTGTCAGCGAATTCTTGGGAGACAACCTTTTCTTACGCTCGCGTCACTTCTCGTTGGAAGAATCAAACATCTCTCATTAGCAGTGGGCGAAATTGGTGTCGGGACGGATGCGGTTGGCTTCGTAAGAGTATGGGATCGACTGTATCATGTCTGCCTAATGGTACTCGCTACTGAATGTTAACAAATTGGGGATGGGTTGGCATTGGAAGCGTCTCATCATTGAAATCACGGGAGCCATGTTTGCAAATTCGACAATACCTCTTTTCCTTTTCACACGACACTATCAGCAGCAATGTGACTTTCTATATACTGTTAGCGCCAAGACGAGGATCCAAATCTCCCAAATCTTTGTTCGGTCCTGGGCACTGGATAGAGGCCGGTGATAACCGTTGGTACCAGTCTTCATCGAATCACCCAAACGGTTCTTCACCAAGGCTAGACCTTTTGGAAGCAACCAGAAGTTTCTGATGAAGAGAGCGGAACTGCGACTCAGGTAGTTCTTGGTACACGTCCTGGTCTCGAACAGTCGCTTTTGAGATATGCTGATGCCCAGGCAGAATTGAGCCCGTCACAATTCCGGGAGGGGACAGGAGTAGAAACCTGTGCCAAGAAGTTCGAATTCCGCCACTTCCTCAAAAAAATCCACGAAACTTTCAGTCCGACTTCGGTTAATGTCGTTTCGTTTGTTCTCCAAAGTACAGCGCTCCTAGGAAATGCGGCAAACGACGGCAGGCGTAATAATACCATATACACGGTTCTGTCCTTGTCCTTTGTCCGGCAATTCAAACTCGATCCAATTTAGTCACCGGACTCGTACATTATACTACGGTCGTCTCAAAGAAGCTCCGTTTCACAGGTGGGGTTATGCGGCTTCGTCGTGCAAGTTGTCTTTCGGGAGATTATGAGCACCGTAGGCTAACCTTTCCGAGTCAAGTGTATATGTACATAGCCATTGTATGCAAGGACATGTTGTAGAACATACAGACACGAAAGAATGGAGGCCGTGATGAGTAAGATGGGCGAGTACGAGCTAAAACGCATTCACATAAGTACTATCAATACTGGATGTATATATACGTAGGATAAA
The DNA here is from genome assembly GCA_001466705.2 of Moniliophthora roreri. Lineage (NCBI taxonomy): Eukaryota > Fungi > Basidiomycota > Agaricomycetes > Agaricales > Marasmiaceae > Moniliophthora > Moniliophthora roreri. The sequence continues at coordinate 285,734 of LATX02000244.1, read as the reverse complement.
CGAGGCGCAACATGCATGAGATGAAAATATGGATAATGTATAAAAGAAATTCGTGAGCAGAGCAGAGACAGATGAAACGAGTGACGAAAAGACGAAAAGACGGAAATCCACGGCGAACCTGCGCCCTAACAACAACTCGAGCTCCATCCTCCCCTGGCTGCTTGTCTCTCCTTCTCCCGGGCCTCCTCCTCTTCCGCTTGAGCTGCCCATGTCGGTGCCGGCGTAGATAGAAACACCGAATCCCGCTTCTTCAGCTCATTCTCCTTTTCAATCGCATCTCTTCGTTCAATGATCGCCTTGATAAGGTGGTTGAATAGATGTGTAATACCTGGGCCTATGTTGAGACGACCTGAGCTGAGATAGACCCAACATATACTCACCTATATCATCCTTGGCACTAACTTCAAATAACTCCATACCTTTACTCAACCCCCATTCTTCCTCATCCTCCCGTGTAAAATCATCCTCATCCTCCTCATTAATACTATTGGTGCTGTTGCTGTTGCTGTTGCTGTTGCTGTTATCCGAGAGTGCGGTATATCCGTGCGAGTTGAGCCTTGATGACTGTGGTCTCTGTAGAATACTGCTCGAATTTGCTCTTGTCGACTGTTGCTGTGACATCTGACTCCGTCTCATCCCGCTCGGTCTCCCTGATATAGAATGTGAATGCGCCAGATCTCCGCCCAGACTGCTGCTACTCGTCTGTCCCTCTCCAGCACTTATCTGTGGCCTTGGGGAAATTCCTGGGAAACTTGTAAACCTCGGCCGAATGTAACTCAATGTAGATGGCGGCGGAGGCGGTGGCGGCGGAGGAGGCGCCTTTCTAGGTGGCGGGAACCAATTGTGTAATGACAGGCGAGCAAAATCAGATGTGACTTGTCGGTGCGTGGATAGGTCCGCTTTGGAACCAACAACATAGATGATCAGGTCCTGTGCACAATTTTTCTTAAGTTCTGTGAAAGGAAGAATGAAGGGGTTAATAAGGTTTCCTTGAGCGTGCGTGTGGGGAAAGAGTGGAAGTGTTCACACACCTTCCAACCAGCCTCGGACGTCTTGAAAAGTAGATGGATTGGTAATGTCGTACAACACCAGAGCCGCATTTGCGCCTAATAAAATGGCAAAGGTTCGGAATCGGGACCCTGGGGAAGGTAAATGAAACGTACCACGATAATACATGGGTGCCTTCGCAACCAGTCAGTATCAACCAAAATACCTAGCACACACAAGAACACACCATACTCCGAAACCTCTCCTGTCCCGCTGTGTCCCATAACTGTAATCTGACTTTGACATTATCCACGAATATCTTCTTGGTGACAAAAAACGCTCCGCTGGTAGAAGTCGTGTTCTTGGGGTCAAACCTATTTTGGGTGTACCGGTAGAGAAGAGATGTTTTGCCAACGCCTGTTTTGAGAGTTACCAACCCATAAGTCAGGATAACAGGTATAAGAGCAAGGATGAAAACACGCACCGGAATTACCCATAATGACAATCTTGCTATCTATCCCTGCACTCTCATACATATCGTATCTCGACCGGTGGGGGTATCCGTTCATGATTGGGGGGGNGGGGGGGGGGGGGGGGTAGAAAAGGTAAAGAAGGAAGAAACGGAGAAGAGAGTGTGGAGGGGAAGGGGGTAAGAAGGAGGAGAGCCCCCAACGGGCGTCACGATATAGAATAAAGGAAGAGGACGAGAGAAGAAGCACTTGTTCGGCAGGCAACCGCCCCTGTACTCGGACCACGTGCGTCGGAGAATGCAAAAAAAAAGAAAATCGGCCTTCTCCCGTTTTATACGGGTAAGGTCGGTGCTGTAGTACTACAACATTGTGGGGTAGGGTATTATGGTCCACAGCCCTAGCCGGATCTCCAAATAGGGAAACAAAAGAAGAAGATTGAAAGCAGATTGTGAGTGATTGTGAGTTATGATCCGTGAGACTCCACCTCCGTATATCTATTCCATCTACAATTTGTATCATGTCCACACAAAACACTTACAAGAGCCTCCACCAATCGCAGTTTCCTCCACCGAAACACGACTCCAACGGGCGCCGACACGAAGAGGAGCTGTCAAGTGACTGGAAATTGTTAATGATTGGTGTGCGACGGGGGCTATTGCATTCGCTTGTCATCACCGACAGCTTTGACTCGCGCTCGTAAATTCAAATGACAACATATATATAATCCATTTCAGCCGCACTGAGAGTAATACAGGTTCTGTGCCGTGCAGGTATACGGAGACTCACAAACTAGGCAAAGAAGCACTAGTCAGATCGCAGTACTTATAGAACAACGCCCAAAAAGACATACCTGTCGGTTCCGTCCATCCAAGGCCACCACACTGCCCCCAATACGTGGCGGTACTACCAGAACATGGCGGGTCAGTCGGCATCGTACCGCCATCCGTCTTAGTCGTAGTGGTTAGTGCAGAACTCCCAAAGTCAGTTTGCAAGGTCAAGTTGATCGCAACTCCATGTTATCTGACCCTATCAAATTTGCCGAGGTGCTCTTGAGAGTCGCAGAGGTCAGAGCACTGTTCGACCACGCAATCCTGACACTTTCCTTGTTTCCAACGAAGATGGGATAGCGGGGAGTATTGCCGTTATGACTTTGGTGAATCATCTCTGCAAACAGCCATCGCACCACTGAACTAAAGAGTCTCGAAGTAGCCTTTGGTATCGTAAAAGCCAGTATCTATGAAAGCAAAATAGTAGGGCTGATGTGTTATCGATAGTTGTGCCTATACAAGTTGTATCCAATAATTGCCTTGGAAAGCTTACCATAAATCAGCAAAGTACCCCCAGGAAGCTTGTTCTCCGGACCTATATATCTCTGTGATTCCACGTTCTGCGGTGCTGGTACCAAGAAATCCAGATGGAACTCCGCAGAACCCTTCTTCAGCGGATACGTGGACGTTCTTTACCCAATCGAGATTGTCAGGCGCATAAGCGTAGTCTTCTCAGAGGTTCTGAAGAAGCCAGGGAATGGAAGTGGACCACATGCCATAGACAGCTCCATCGATGAGTGCAGAATCACGCCAAAGCCCGGTGTTGCGGTGTGCAATCCAACCGCGTTCAACTGGTGTCGTAGTGATCTGAAGTAAGCTGTTGACCACGTTCAGCCATTTCGGAGAGCATATTCCAGAGGGGGTCGAGTGTTTCTGCAATGTTGAGGGGTTCGGCGAGCCATGAATTCTTCTGGAAATATATTGTCCTAATTTCAATCGCCAAAGTGAGAATCAGACCACCTGTCTGTTGGTTGATGTTTAACGTATATTTGCATTGAATTAAAAAAGAAGAGGAGCAACATGAAAACAACACGTACCTTCCCCATGCTGGGTCAGTTCCTTCATTCCAGATACTCTGCAAGTTGGCTGGCTCTGTCTTTCGGGACGATGCAATAGAGATCTCTCATACTGCGCATAGAGGTCGTACGTCAGCACCTCCAAGAAGATTCTTTCGTGTTGGTCATTTGATGCATGTAATGTGACGGTGTTCCTGACGGTTATCATTAGACACCCCGAGCGACAACACAGGCAACCCCGACTCACCTACCTAAAGAAATGCTAACTCTTCCAAACAACGCTTGATAATCGGTTAAATGGTTCATCCTCGACTGATCCAAAGTCTTTCCTCTTACTGCACTCAACATGGAGGAAACTTTTGAATGGAGGTTCTCAGACACTTTGGTGTCAATTGTAATGACAAGCAGGACCTCGTCTGCACCAGAAACCACCAGGGTATTATCGGAGGCACTGACAGAACCGGTTTTGATGGTGATCTCTGTTCATCGAGCGACGTATTTGATGACACCAGAGAGGCCGCGCTTGCTCTGATCTCCGGCGTTCATAATCTAATGTTGTTCGAGGCGAAGTAAGAGTGTCCAATATCGTCAGAATCGTAGTTCAGAAGACGAGGATGATATGCTCGCAGGACTAGCCATTGGTGTCTTGAAAGAAACTGTGAATCCAGCCTCTCCCACCTAGTTGGCCGTTATGCGATACACAATGACATTTTCGGGGTGACTGGCGAACGCTTCTCGACTGTACTGCACACCGCCCGCCTTATAGGTGGTTCTCGCGACTGCCGTAGTGAGACCGAGACTGTGGTTCAGGTTACTTGCACTACCAAAAGCGAACGCAAGATCGAGGCTTCCAGCAGCTGTCCCTTGTTGTAAGCAGATGAAAAAGGCAAATAAAGTCTGGAACGAACTCTGGAATATCTATTGAGAAGTGGGGTTACCCATGTGCGTCGACACGCGATCGAGCTTCAACGTAATTCCCTTGCCTGGATTTGGGAGTAAATACAGGGAAATATTAAACCACGAATGCCTGGGAGTGCACCAGGACATTTCCTGTTGGCAGGGTTGTTGAGTGAGCTCGACCATATATGACCCTTTGACAGTTGTCAGACCCGGCGTGTAAGGTGGTTGAAAGATCTACTTCATTGAGGAAAATAGTCTCCGTGGGATGCTTCCCCATGATTTCGGCACCCAGACGTCCATTGCCTAACAGAATGGCTGATAAACAGACATGAGTAAATGTGCGTAGCTTAAAGACGGCGTTGGCTTACTGCGGACTTGTCAAGCCACATGAACGTCGATTGTGAAGAAGATGAGACCTAGAACGAAGGAAAAAGTGTGAAGCTCTTACCTCCGCATGCCAAACGCCCGGTATGAGGCCCAGCAGAACTAATATCGTTTGGATTGACATTCGATAGAAAGGATTACTTCTCGTAGGACACTAATTATATAGGTGCAAGTTGGTTACCAATGGCTCCGACAAGATTGCAAGCGCAAAAAAAGACGGCTTGCCCCAGATCACAGGTAGTTAACTGGTGCCTGAAGAGGACGGAGGCGGAACAGAGCTTGACAGCGCTTTATGAACACTGATCATTCAGATGAACATGAGCATAATGGAAGACGAGCAAGTTGAATTCCCACCGCCCAGTGGGATGTAAAAGGTTGACGCCGAGCGTAAAATGATTACGCAGTGATTTCGATGAGAATGAATCGGCCGTGTTTTTTCTTTCGTAAAGGCGACATCGAAGAGAGTGGTCAGCGTAGAAGATTGAGTACATTGGATGACAGTATGGAGGACACATGGTCGCAACTGTTCACGCTTGACTGTGAGACCACGACAATAACGCGAAAAAGATCCTAGGATGGATGTTGCATTTCAAAACACGTACTCGGATGCTGGAATGCCCAGTAGTTTGATATCTGAGCTAGACGCAGACAGTTGTTCGACCGGTACCGTGGTGGTACAAGTCCGAGTTTGTCCTGGTCAGCATGTGGAATAAGGGCGCTTATTCGACTCTTCCTTGTTCCTCGATGAGCACGAAGAACGAGGACTGCCTCCCCGAGCATTGCTTCCATGCATTCGACGCTCTGTACTGTTCTCTCATTCCTTCGGCTACTCCTATAGACCCCACGTTCTCTGATGATGAATAGTGAGTGAAATTAGACACTTGAGGTGGTAACCAGTATTTTTTAACAGCATTGTTACGCAGCCCCCTCTTCGTGACATGGAACAAACTATCCTCTCGTGGCAACGCCAAGCGTCTTCGGGGCTGCATTGGCTCCTTCGATCCTCTTTCCTTGCATACTGGGCTCCCAGAATACGCCTTAATTAGTGCCTTTCGCGATAATCGATTTCGCCCCATCCAACAATCCGAATTCGAATCGCTCGAATGTGCCGTATCTCTCCTGATCAATTTCGAAGACGCTCAATCTTACCTTGACTGGGAGATTGGGAAGCATGGAATATACATCAGCTTCCCACATCCGTCGACGATAAACAGTTCTGCACCGTCGCCGTTGTCGAGTCAGTCATTGTTGTCATTGCCGTCTTTAGGGAGAAAGAAGCAACTCACTGCAACGTACTTGCCCGATGTGATGCCTGAACAAGGCTGGGACAAGCAGGAGGCGATTGACAGTGCAATTCAGAAGGCAGGCTGGAACGGTCTGATCACGGAGGATATTAGGCGGAGTGTCAAGTTGCGGAGGTATCAGAGTAGCCAATATTCTGTGACTTGGGCAGAGTATCTAGAGTGGAGGCAGCGAAGGGAGGCAGAGATAGAAGACAATGTATAATGCAACGTAAAGGTATAAATCTAAAGTGAATGTACAATATACCCGGAAGGCCTACCACGACACATTACCCCACTGATGTCCCCTTACCCTGAATCCCACCTCCTCTAAATATCTCTTAGCCTCTTCCATGTCCTCCTGGAACACTACTTCCCTCAACGCTCTCAGACGATTTTGTGGTCCTCCGAAACTCTGTTCCCTCTCCTCTAGCTCTTTCCAAATCCGTCGCAGCATTAGCACATCATGCCCCGAGCACTTGTCAAAAGCCCCTAAAACCCAATATACTGTCCATTGCGACAGCCCAATGGCCTCTTCCAGCCCTATAAACGTCCCATAAATCCCTTCTAAATTTCTCAGGCTCCAACCTTCTCCTTCTCTATCCGCGTGTCCATGCCTCGCAAACCCCAAGAACAACGCCCTGAAAACCGCAGAAGTAGGTGCATACTTTCCGTATTCTCCTTTCGCTACCATGGGAGCTGCAAACTCCGTGTTATCAGAGTGAAGCATATCCATGAATATCCTCAACGCCGAATCCAAATCCCCATGATATGCCATACTCTGTATTGTGGCCGTATATGTCACTTCGTTGGGTACCATCTCTGATGGAATATGGATACCCTCGTTTTCCAGTACCTCCTGCTCCTCACCCGATACTGAGTCTCCGACCACATTTGTACGCAAGGCGTCGTAGATCTTTCTGACGATATCTAATCTGCCGCACTGGCTATACCCCCAGATACACTCGTTCACGCCGTCCAGGCCCAACTCGAACCCTTGGGCACGCATTTCCAAAAGGTTGCTACGCACTCCAGCGAGCTTACGTACCCCAATCCAAAAGTTCATCATGGACAGATAGGTTACACGGTCGGGCGTGAAACCAGCATTGGTGAGCAAGGAAGCAGACCGCTTGACGGCACGCCCATATAGGGTTTTAGTGGCGATAGAGAGGAGGGTGTTGTATGTGAATAGGTCTGGTTCGGGTGCTTGGGTGTTCTCGTCGGGGTGTGGGGAAGGAACAGATGCGTAATCAGAAGGACTGAACGAAGCGCCTGGAGGAGAACCGTTCGTCATATCATCGTATGTATCCAATGCCATACGCCAGTCCTCGGCTCGGGCTCTTCGCCAGCCAGTCCCGGCATGCGAAATCAACGCGTTCCATTCCCATGTCTGTAACTTCCCGCCGGAAGAGTGTATTGTTGACATAACAGAGAGCAGACACAGGAACTGGGAGCGGGTTTTGGGTCTGTGTTGTACAATGAGGCGAAGGAGACGGTGTAGATGAGCATACGGGATTTTCGGTTGTTTTTTGTGAGAAGGGTGAGAATGAGATAGCTTGAGCAGAGTAGTGTACGCGTTATAAGCCTTGTCGTGATCTTGGGTGTTAGCAATGATGTGGAGGAGGTGATAATATAATGCTTCTCTCTCGTCCCCGTTCGAATTTTCCTTCCCTGTGTATGGGTCGAAACTGAGAAACTTGTTCCCAAATCTGAATTTTCCGCCATAAAGGGGACGAATTGGGAGTCGATACCAGGACTTTCCGGTGATAAAAGGTGGTCGGGTGAGAACGTAATGCTGGCCCTGGTCTATGCCCATGTCTGGTTCGGTGTCGTCGTATTTTCGGTGTGATTTTTGGACATCGAGAACTTGGGGTTTCTGTTTCTGTTCCTGCTTCTGCACTCCAGCGACCTCGCGTACAGAGTCCTCCTGCACAGGCCCATTCTGACTGCGATGATGAGGAGGCAGGTCTCTGACTCTTCCGACGCCGACGACACTGTACTTGCAAAGTCTCCATGAAAATTGTGGAGGTAGACGTTGACGTTGGACTTGGGTGATCGAGCCCAGCGAAAACGCTCTGAGCATCAATATAGAGAGATGCAGTCATCCTACAGAACCAAAGATCAGTTTAGCCTGACATGGACAGAGCACCAGAAACCTAACGACTCACCGCGACTTGCACCCAAACTAGATAATGTCCCTCCAAGCGGACACAGATCCTTTTCGGAATTCGATTTTAGTATAAGCGTGTAGCAGCTACGGACATATATGACGCGGCTGAGCTCGTCGTCAGTGGCGGCGTCGAAGTTGTGTCCCGTCAACGAGCGGAACGATGAGCAGAGCAAGGGTCGAAGGTGAGAACAGCAACTCAGTCCCACGCCCTTCTATTGGCTAACCGAATCGAACATATCTCCAACAGCAAAAATGTAAAATCCTCCGGAAACCTCTTATAATTTATCCCGGTGGCTCAACAGTGATTGTCGCTAGCCGGTTTCTCCTGAGCGCAAGTGTCCAGCGTTTAGCATCACCTTAAAGCCGTGGAAGTCCCTGGCGAGTCGGTCCCCGCGGGCGACAATACTTCCATGCGCTCCTCAAATGATCACCTTAGACCCAAAAATCAAGTTGCCTACTTAGATTCGCAAAAAGCGCGTGGAGTGAATATCATTGGGGTCGCATGAATCCTCTATCTACTCAGAGCGGGTATCTCGCCAAATTGTATCGACATCACCAACCAGTACAGATAGCATGATTGGACGATAATGGACGAGACATGCCGAGCATTTCCTCGGATAGGTGAATCTGCTTGCAATGCCCATTAGGGATATCTCTGACCATTTTCGTAGCCGAGGACGACTTTTTGACCTTGCAAACACTACGAAGTGCCTTGAGACATTTAGACGAGGTGGACACGCCGTTGATAGTCAGTATAGTAGTAGTTTGCTTCGATAACGTCGAAGTGCGGCCAAGCGCTGGTCTCACAGACCGAGAAATTCTGTGAGATAGCTTCTTCATGCCTGGAAAAAGGATATGACACGGGAAGGATGATAGGGAGAGCAATGCCACTCACTTTGAGTGGCTTCTTCCATGTTTCTCCCAAAGAATTTGACCTTCCTCAACCTGCTTCGGCTACTCATGTCTGAAGAGGTAGAGAAAGACTCGGAAGGAGTAGGGTGAAGAGACAGAGACTCTTCGATGTCAGATTCGGAGACTTCGATGATGAAGGGCGTGTCACAGGCCGTCTGCTTCTTCACTTCCGGAGCGTAAGCAAGCGCATCGACGATTTGCTGAGCTTGCCGTGATTGAAGGTCATGTCGTAGCCAGGAAATGAACGCCACGAGGCCCAAAAGTGTCTGTCGCAGTTAGGTATGAGCGCCATCAAAACGAGAAACAGGAAGACAGCCTACGAAAAAGATGAACCCAGTAATGAATGCCATAGAAAACGTATTAACGATTGCGATGATCATGGTGGGTGTGTAGTTGAACAGAATGTTCGACATGGTTGAAATCGTTCAGTTGATATGTTGGATCGAGTTTACTAGGTGCCAGTGGTTTGTTGGCTTGGAGCAGACGGCTTTTATTCATTTCGCGAAAGCTGTCTGAGTCAAGTCAAGAATGGATTCACATCGATAGGGGTTTGTTGAAATACTTAGATAGCAACATTGAGTTGGCAGGTTGCTAGCTAATGAGGATCCCAAATGAAATAAGTCCTATTAGCGCGGTTAGGACCCACGATTTTCAGTAGATCTCTGAAGGCATACTAAAATTTGACATCCTTGAGCCTCATAACGCGACGCGACGCCGGCACCCAGGTTTCAAGCTTTAGGTTCGACGTCATTTCCTTTCCAGACATTGTTTGAGTGCAAAGTGACGTAGGCATGCATCTACATAATGATCTTGGAATGAAATCAGGTGTTTTGGGCGAGGTGAGGTCTGGGTGAGATGAACAGATGAGGTTGAACGGATTTTTATCGTCGTCTGTACGTGCCCAGCCATGCCCTAGATTCGATTCACCCCTTGCGTCAGTTCTTTAGGATAGTCGTCAAGGGTAGGGCTTGGTATAAGTAGTAACAGTGGTAGGGTCTATAGATCCCGTCAGTATGCGGTACAATTGGTCTAGCGGTGCTCTAGCCAAGGCTCTAGCCGGCCAAATGCCTGTCGGATCACAGCCCAGCACCAGTGCAGTTTTTTTTTTTTGTGGCTGAGCAAAGGGTGCTGATAAGCAAGAGCTGCTGATATGTAAGCTCATCCGAGGTTTACCGAAGTCGGGAAGTAGTACTGCTAGACAGCGGTTACGGTTGAGTCTTTTGACGCGCCTGAAGCCCAGGGATGTAACCTTGTTGTCCTGGTGGATATAACTAAGTTCAGTGGATAGTCATATGGTTCATCGAGGAGGGCATGGTCCGGAACCGCGGGCCTTATCTTACGGGCTTGTATGTAAAGCCGGGGATCATTCCGAGCGAGGCACGAAATTAGCTGCATCAAGGCCAGTCATCAAGCAATGATACCAACTGATATTTCTTGGCTACCTCTTACTATCTCGACGACTTCAGCGCCCACATTTCTCTGTGGCCGACGCCTATCCTCCACCCTGGCTCACTATGAGCACAGATAACCCACAGTTTACGACAACGGGACGATATACGTTACGAATGCAAGCAATACCAGAGGCGTCGAGGGTAGATGAAGATTCAGCGGGACAGAGTTCGTACGAAGAGTCAGACTCTATGAAGGAGATAGATTTTCAGTCAGAAAAAGCTTGTGAGCCCCAGACGTTGCCTTCCAACACTTATTCTAATCCCAAACTACATGAAAAAGCAACTCACATGGGTGTGAGTAGTGTTTGCATTCAACTATATTCTTATAGCTCAACTTGCGTTCAGGACCTCTCTTACTTTGAAGACCCAAACTGGGACGACGACGCCGATGACATTGAAGATGACAGTCCTTACCCGGAAGTCCGATCCGCTGTGGCCAACACGGACGATCCTCTTATGCCAGTAGCGACGGTCCGAGCGTGGGTCATTGGCGTCATCTGGGCCATTCTGATTCCTGGTCTCAATCAATTTTTCATCTTTCGATATCCTTCACTCAGTGTGACCAGTATTGTGGCTCAGCTTATCTCGTACCCAGTCGGCCGTGCAGCAGCAGCCTATATCCCTAGAAACTGGACGCTGTTTGGTTTCGAACTCAACCCTGGACCATTCTCCATCAAAGAGCATGTGTTAATTACTGTAAGGTCGCCATTAATGTCATCCCGCTTGTCACTCACTCAATACACAGGTCATGGTTTGCCTTTATGTTACCACCTGGGAAATGGCACGTCTAAAAATTTAGTCTAGGCATCTGTAGGCGCTACCTCTGCCTATGCGGTCGATATAGTCGTGGTCCAACGCGTGTATTATCACCAAGTCTGGAACTTTAGCTGTGAGTATATTTGTCTTCTTTATATTTGTCGTACAGGGAGCGCATCTGACATGCCTTATCGGTTAGACCAGTGGCTATTAGTCATGTCCACACAATTAATAGGTTTCTCCATCGGCGGCATATGTCGACGTATCTTAGTCGACCCGCCTTCAATGATATGGCCTGCCAACCTGGTGATATGCGCGTTGTTCAATACACTGCATTCCGAACACTATACCGGCGTCGGTGAACGTGGGGGAATGACGCGCGAAAGGTACTTCTGGTGTGCATTCTTGTGTGCATTCGCATGGTGTACGTGCCCTTTCTGTCTCTCTAATTACCAGCTAACTTGAGAAACCAGTCTTTTTCCCCGGCTATCTTTGTGCGTCCTCTCAGCATCAAACGCCATGCAGGGTCTGATAAGGAACCGATTTAGTCCAAGCCCTCTCGTATTTCTCTTGGGTTACGTGGATCTGGCCTGAAAATCCTGGTGAGAACGATTGACATGTGCCTGTGGCGCAAACGATGACTGATCTCCACTGTCACACAGTTGTTGCACAGCTATTTGGGTAAGTTTATACTATTGCTATACTTATTTTCTGCGAGTGTTTAACGTCGTCTAGGTACACGAATGGACTGGTAAGATTGCCTATAATTTCTTGGTCGGCATCTTTATGCATCGCTTTCATTAGGGTTTCTCCATACTGACATTCGACTGGAATCAAATTGCGTACGTGGCCTCATACTCTTGCTGCCATTCTTCCGCCGACAGTTTCACTTGATTGATTGTTACAGATTCATTGGATCTCCATTGGTCACTCCATGTTCGCCGTATCCTCTCCGTTAGCGGCAATCCTCTGACTCCGGGTGAACTTTCATATAGGGTGGGCGCAAATGAACATAATTATTGGATTTGTTTTCTTTTACTGTAAGTCTTCCGGTCCTGAAAGGAGAAAACACGGCCTCATATCTTTGCAGGGATTTTGGCGCCGATACTATATGCACGTTTTCCGTCTTTTGCCAATAATATGGTTCTGACGACTCATTAGTTTAGCAACGTATGGTATGGCCAATATATGCCGTGAGTGAATCTCAATTTATTGGTAAAGTCGGGCACTCAAAAAAGCCTTGCACGACAGGATATTGTCGAGTCGTGCATACAACAACCTGTTCCAATTTTACAATGTGACCCAAATACTCGACCGGCCTCAGATGAAGCTAGATGCCAAGGCATATGAAAATTATAGTCCTTTATATCTGTCGTATGTTGCTTCTTCCTCTCCGCCAATATTACACTGACGGCGTTCTAGAACGACTTTCGCTATATCTTATGGGTACGATCGCTCATACTATGGCCCGAACTACCCGAGTCTAATTTTATTCAAGGTTATCCTTTGCGACAATTACTGGTGAGTCCAGTCCTTGATATAACTGCAGATTGACTTACTTAATCTTGAAGCGACACTCTCGCATGCGTTTATATACTACCGGAGACAGATATGGAATCAAGCCCGTCGGTCCTTGCAGGAGCAACCGGACGTGCACGCTCGTCTAATGTCGAGGTATCCTCAAGGTAAAGGTCAGCTTTGAAGCTCGCTATGATCTTCACTGACATCATCGTTAGTTCCTGACTGGTGGTACTACACCATATTCGTGACTTTCTTCGGTTTTGGTGTATTCAGTATAGAACTATGGCCAACGTGCGGTTCCCTTGCAGAACTTGGATTTATTCTAATAATAATAATCCCATTCCGATAGCCAAATGCCTGTTTGGGCGCTGCTACTCGCGCTTGTGATCGGTACGTCTCACCTGCACCCTATTTTTATCGAGCCGGGTCTAAATCATCCCGTAGCGTTTGTCTATGTCATCCCAGTTGGGATAGTTCAAGCCATCACGAACCAAGATATTGCATTAAAGTGAGTAAAAACCCTTCGTTCAGCGAATGAATCCAGCTGATTATGATACAGTGTAATAACGGAGTTGATTATCGGGTATGTTCCGAGGTCTGAACGGGAAGGCGCAGCTCTCTAACAAGACCTACTTAGGTATGTTTTGCCTGGTCGGCCCATTACCATGATGATGTTCAAGACTTGGGGATACATCGTAAGGCGTCATCATCTATACCCCTTGAAGGAAATGCTGACCAGTCTCAGTCTATGGCCCAAGCCTTGACGTTTACTTCGGACCTCAAGCTCGGTCATTACATGAAGGTCCCTCCAAGGCAAATGTTTTGGGCGCAGGTTATAGGCACAGTCATTGCAGGGACAACGCAGCTTGGTGTTCAGGTTTGGATGTTCGAGCATATACCGTCGGTCATTCGCTCTTTTAGAAGTGACATTTCTCTCATGTTACCTGAACCTAATCAGGAAGATGTGTGAACAAGATCAGCCCAATGGGTGAGCACGTCTACTAGCAGCCGTCGGCAACCGCTGATATTGGCTCTCAGGTTTAAATGCCCACACGCAGAAGTATTTGGTGTTTCGTCCGTTATAGTGCGTTCAGGACCTTTGTTGCTTTTGATGAATATTCAACTGATGATTCTCTATAGTGGGGTTTGTCATTGATTTAATCGACTCAATTGCAACTTTAACCGCTCTCAAGGTGTTATTGGTCCTCGTCGGATGTTCTCGAAAGGAAGCACATATTATCGTGAGTCTTGCGCTAGGAACCTTAGAAGGAACAGCCTTGAAACGCTACTTCTCCGTAGCTCTTGTCTACTTCTTCCTTATAGGAGCAATTGCACCCTGGATACCTTATTTCATCAGCAAGAAATATCCAAATTCCTTCATGAAGTATATCCAGTATGTCTTTCAGTCTCTCGCTCTGTCCCTGACCTTACATTATTCCATCGTTTACAGCCTGTGAGCTGTTTTAGTGACTTAACCATTGGTGCTTACTGAACTTCGATGCAGTCCTGTTCTGTTCGCAGGCACCAACCTACTACCACCTGCAACTGCATTGAACTTCGTACCCTGGGCGTGAGTGTCCTGTGCAACCCTCATTTAGTGACGTCGGTGCTCATTTCAGTTCAGCGTCACGGGGTTCATATTCCAATATTATGTTCGACGGCGACACTTTTCCTGGTGGACCAAGTACAATTGTAAGTTGAAGAAACGCTGATCGAGCCTAACCTGACGCCTCACCAGATGTCTTGTCGGCGGCATTGGATTCCGGTACGGCTGTCGCAATTATCGTGATATACTTTGCGTAAGTTTCATCTCATTTTCATAAACCTCGATGTGGAACTTATGTACATTCGAGACTGCAATATCCGAAGAATGGACATGTGGGTCTCCATGGTTCAAAAAAGTAACGATTCTAACAATCGCTTACAGATAGGACGAGATACCATCCAGAAGTGGTGGGGGAACACAGTGAGACTTCCTTCCCGACGTGCTCTCGACGACTCTTAGTTTCATTCTTGTAGGTTCACTTATCCGGTGCTGACGCAAGAGGAACACCTCTCAAAACACTTGCCGATGGAGAAACTTTTGGGTGAGTCGCCACTGAAGCGTCTTTAAGGAAACGACTGATGAAATGATAGTGCCAACAAATGGTAATTTATCTGTATGTTGTGGATTCATTACGGACGAGTTTGTAGTAACACCTATTAATGTATCACTAACGCTCGCTATGAGACGTCTCTCAGCGCAAAGAACAGCTTTCTGTTTGCTAGGCAAAACCCATTCGTTTGAAATCGAAGCCACTGTAGTGTCGGAATTGATGAAGTATCGGTTAGAGAAGCAAATAATTATGCCCGTATTTGATCATAAAGTACAAGTGGCTAAGGGTCATTATAATTCTAGTTGATAGAAAGTCCCTCTTGCATCGCTGTACTTTCCCGCTTTATGTGATACCCAGTAATACGCTACCGAGAACGACCCAACCTCTGGAAAGAATAGATTTCTAAGTATTTGTCAGAAACCGTGTTGCTAGATACAACTTTGGGGAATGACTGGTAGTGAAGGTTACAATAGCCGTCTATGGACTATCCATCGAGCCGTTTCAGGTGATAGCGAGAAATCCCTACTTCATCCAATCAGTTCAAACTTTGGGCGCCCATGACATGAGCTTGGGTCCGGACCTAGTAGCAGCGGGCACTTCTACTTTGATGATGTCCTGGACCGGTTCGAGCTCCTGAAGGAAGCCATCGCAGGGTAGTTCATATCTAACATCTCGGGGTAAGAGTCATTCAATCGTAAAGGGGATGAATTCTCACCTGAGTGGCGAGCTTCGCTTAGGTTTGCGCCCGTAAAGGAAGGGGGTTGTATGACGAGAGCGAATTACCTTTCTCTTCGCCTTGCGTGCTTCTCGATGGATCTTCCATCGTTGGCCGCATTGCGTAGAGCAATAATTCGAGAACAGATGTGGCGCTATTTCGCCGAGGACTTTTGAGGGAGGGCAAAGTTGAATGCGACTTGCTTCATCGCATATCCTGAGGTATGATACGACTTTGGGCCTTGCGAAGCATAGTAATCTGTGATTGTTCATGATGGCCACGAGTTGAAGGGCGATAATAGGGGAAATTTGTTATGAACTTCAGAGTCTTTTATACGTTTCGCGAAGGTTGTCTGAGCTAGAGTCGTCGTCAATCTACGTGTGTCTAAGCCAGAATTTTGACGCTGAAACCAAAGTTCATTTCGTCTCAACTTTGATAGGGGCTGAGGGGCTGGGGCGTTGACACCGCTCCATCTATCAATGGCCGACCAGTCATCAATCATCACGTTCATAAAAGTCCGCGAGCAATGTAGGCAACATACCTTAAGGACTCAACCATCCAATGGCGCACGACTGGTGCGCCGTATAGTGAGGCACATACATCACTACTTATTATCCGCGTTTGACTCATCTGCGTTTCACATTTCAAGACACTGAAAGAGTGGAGTGGAATGGTTTGCGTGAAGACTTGGGACTAAAGTGTCACATTGACGTCGTTGGTGTGGTATGAAGACGATTGAGTTAGCGGCCTAGACAAATAAATAACGATGGCCCTTGGCGCACTTTGGAATTCCAACGACGAAGCCGCGGGAAGGAGGGCAAGTTCTCGATCAACTGCAGACAGGTTCATCAGTGCATAGGGAAGAGAGTAATCCTTAAGCAACTCTGTGACGATCCGAGGCAGCATGCAGTATATCGCATATCGTGGTGGGGGTAAGTCATGTACATAGAGGTGCCTAAGGAATAAAGAGTAAAGGTACATCCAACACTCATGCGCGGGCCTTGAGCGTTCCCAAGAACGCAGCCTTTTCTTCGGGGGTTTGGAAAGAACCGTGCTAAACGAAACATCAGCATCCAAGTCATGCACGCATCGACGGAAGGACAGCTTACACCGAATTTCGACGATGTGTCGATGAACTTGAGGTCGACCTTTTCAAGGTCACGACGAGAGGTGTGAACCATGAGCGATTTACGGATGGTGATGACACGCTTCTTGGTACCAGGAATAGAGCCCTTGAGCATCAAGAAGTCGTTCTTGACAATACCGTAGTGAGGGAAGCCACCCATGGGTGTGATGGCCTTCTTGGTGATGTCGTGCTCAGTTGAAGCATTACCCTCATCAGTGCCAGAACCAATGCGGTAGATCTTCTTGTTGAGCTCAGTTCTGTGGTGGTAACCGTCTAATTAGTGGTTCAGCAAAATGTTCACTTACATGAAGAGTTAGGAGAAGATAACGCACTTTGACCGGCACGAGCCACCGAGAACATAACCTTGGAAGGATGCCATGCACCGATACAAGCGACCTTACGGAGACCCTTGTGTGTTTTCCTAGGAAGCTTCTTGGTGCCCCATCTGTGGGTAACACCCTCGAATCCGTGACCCTTGGTAACTGCAATAACATCAACGTTCTCGTCCTGCTCGAACACTGACGAGACTTCGATGGGCTTCTCGAACAGGTTCTGCGCGTATTCGACCTTGTCAGCGACGGAACCGCCATTAACTTGGATCTCCATCAAATGTGCCTTCTTCTGGCTCAAACCCGTCTTGCGGATCTGAGTGTGTGCAAGGACACGGACAACAGTGCAGTATTTGCGGATGCGCTCGAGTTCACGAGCACGAGACTTTCCACCATCCTCAGCGTGCTTCTTAGCGTAGCGAGTGAAGGCCTTCTTCTTGGAGCGGTACCAGTTCTTGTAGAAGCGACGCTTGACTTCATCTGACAAGTGCGAGGCCCAGACAGTGGTGAGGGTGCGGAGACCGCGTGGAGTCTCGACGTAGCCAACGACACCGACGACCATCATGGGAGGCGTCTCAACAATGGTGACAGCCTCCACAACCTCACGCTTGTGCATCTCTGAATTGGAATGTCAGAAAAACAATAGATTAACAGTACTTGTTGTAACGCACTGGATCCAGGACGGTCGAGATCACGAACAACGTGGGTCATACCAGCCTTGTAGCCCATAATAGCGGTCAAGTGAACAGGCTTCTTGGGGTCATCCTATTTCACAGAAACTTTTTGAGTACCAGAGATATAGTTCCAGCGATTGATTCTACCCACCTTGGGGAACGACTTGACCTTTCCACGGTGACGAGCGGCACGTTTCCGCGGCAGGAATCCAAGAGAACCGTGACGGGGCTCTTCGTACTATTAGGACTCAGTATCAGCCTAGGTACATTTCTCTTCAGATTTTCGACGAACCTTACGGTGACTAGAGTAGCAAAAAATTCAGTCGGTTATCTATTCTTCTACAGCTATAAATCATGGAAACATACCTCATCTTGAGGGATCTTGAGGAGGGCGGGGAATGTATCGAGCGCGACGTCCACAAATTTCGGGTAGAGCAGACCAACGGCAATTTCCGTAAGCCACTCTACCGTGCGAAACAAGCAACTGTACAGTACCCAGGATTGGGAGGAAGTTCCCATCTGCCTAGCTCTCCTCGGGCCCTAGGCTCGTACTTGTTCCTCAATGTCTCTGCTTCTTCTTTTATCATTAAACAGCTTACGGACTATTCGAATGCACTTTTCTCGATGATTTCTCTAGTCTTGCCCTCACCCGAGTGAACGAGTTTTTTTTGACGTTCTTGGTCCTATCCCAGTCAGTCAGCTACAGTGAAATTTCAGGAATTCCTAAGATATTCTCGCTGTTTTCACGTCATGTTTTCCGCTGCGCATGCACTGCATCAGACATCATTGAGGCCATTGCTACAGCAGGCAATCCTTCCTCGATCACGCGGACATTTCCACCCTTATTTACTTGATAGTGCACCACTGCCAAGGACCCGCAGTCGAGAGATGCAACTTGCCCTTCAACAGCACTGCGGGCAATATAACCTGTGCTAGTTGCAAGGATACCCTCTTGTACTCATTATGATTCCCCCCTCACTCGATGAAACTATTTTAATCGATAGAATTCTCGCCAATTCGACCAACGACAATTTGGAACCCGATGCTGCAGTCGAGCTTTTCCTGCAATCTGGATTGACGCCGGAAGTACTTTCGGATGTTTGGAATCTGGCGGATGGAGGGTCTAAGGGGTATTTGAGTCGTGAGGAGGTGACAATTGCTTTGAGATTGATGGGATGGGCACAGCGAGGGGTACCCATGAAGCGTTATTTGGCAGAAAACTGTATGTGGTCGCTCATTCCCTATGTCAGATGTTTATAGTTCGTGAACCCTTAAGACGCTCCCGTGGTCACTTTGAGCCGCTTCAATCCGCCTACGGCTTTTGGGAATGTGAACCCGAAGGACTACCCATCGTTGTCGCCAAATAGCAGAGCTCAATATCAAAGAATCTTCGAAAAGGCTGGTGCATCGGAAGGGGTTCTTAATTGTGAGTGTGGTATTCAGTATACTTGCGTCATTGTATTGGCTATTGGCTAACGAGCATGGGTAGGTGAACGCGTCTGGCAACTATGGATTAAATCGGAACTTTCGGCATTGACGCTCACTTCCGTATGGTGAGTTGCATGATTTCCCTGTCATACGGAATCTATAGTTCCCATCTCAGGGATCTCGTTGACAAACGAAGGGAAGGCTACCTCAATGCTGCTGAATTCTGCCTATCCATGTACTTCATCGAGGGGCTACTAGACGAACGTTTTACTACCTTGCCACCTTCTATCCCCTTTCATGTCCAGGATCAAGCCTTTGAGCCTCTACCAGCCATTGAGATTCAATCGCCCAAAAGTCCATCCTTTGCACCCCGAAGCCCTATTAAACGCAGGGATCTGGAAGGCTGGAACTTTACACCACTGTTTTTGGAGTCTACGAAACAACAATTTAGAGATCTAGATCCTATCGGGACTGGCTTTGTCAATGGGGATTCACTTGTGCCATTCTTGCTACAATCGACCCTTTCACACCATGATTTATCTCGGATATGGTGAGATTACTTTCTCACTTTTCCAAGTCTATCGGAATATTGTGATGCAACTTTCCACAGGGACCTTGCCGATCCCTCTCATACCGGGCACTTGTCGTACCAAGGCTTCACTATTGCTCTATTCCTGGTTTACCGCGCGCGCAGTGGCCTCGACATCCCCAACGTCTTACCTCTGTCGTGTAGTTCCCTCTTAGATGCTGTGAATGGCGAAAATTCTCCAGGTGGGTACTGTGCTACACTTCTATGTCTAGGCCTCTTGGTTCAACTATTGGAGAAGAGGAACAGGTCGATAACGAAACTATCGAGAAGGATGAGATCACCACTTCACCGTTTCTATCAGCACACGAAGTCAAAACACCAGGTATGAATATAATGTCTCCAATGCAATTCTCCCCCTTAATCTGTGCTCCCAGAACTACACAGGGATGTTAGGTTATCCCTTTACGACAACGCGC
The DNA here is from genome assembly GCA_001466705.2 of Moniliophthora roreri. Lineage (NCBI taxonomy): Eukaryota > Fungi > Basidiomycota > Agaricomycetes > Agaricales > Marasmiaceae > Moniliophthora > Moniliophthora roreri. The sequence continues at coordinate 265,687 of LATX02000244.1, read as the reverse complement.
AAGCACCGAAACCACCAACGCCTCCATCCAAGGACTTCAGGACCCCAGGTATACCCGATTCTCCAAGAGCTCCTACGTTTCCTGCTGAAATCGCTGCAGATGAATCTAATTCCGAGGGTAGCAGCAAATCACCTAGGCGAGCCCCCACAACGCCGACTCTTCCACCCAAACCCGAGGAGTATCAACCTCAGAGCCCACCGATTCACCTGTCGTCGTCGTCGTCGTCCGAGCCGTCCGAGTCCGAGAATACCGAAGCCCTGCATGCGGAAATCCGAAGAATCAAAAATGAGCTTTTCGCCATGCGCCGAGAAAACGTGCGACTTCAATCTGCACTTGAGGCGATCCAGGACATTCAAACGAATTTGGAAGAAGAGCGTAAACGTTCCGCCTGTGCCTCAGCCAAGATCGAGCACCTTCGTAGTGAAATTGAAGATCGGGATCACACCATAGTCCAGCTCGAAGCCTCTTGCAGGGCGAAAGAACAAGTCGAGCTGGAGAATGCGTCGCTCCAGACAAGGGTACAGGAACTTGCGGACAAGCTTCACACCTGCACCGCCGAGCTTGAGGTGCAGAAGATGATTCATCGCGAGCTTGCCGAGGAGTCTGATTCTCTGAGGCGTCAGACTGAAGAGTTGCGCGAGTCTATGCATATTCCCTCGTCTGGAGGAGACGAAGAGTTGCAGATGCTTATAAATGAAGATCTCGCACGGGCGAATACACGGTTACGGCGTCAAGTGCAGGAATTGACTGAATCCGTGGCTCAGCTCCAGACGGCGAGTGTTGAGTTGGATGCGCAGAAGCAGATCGAGAGGTCGCTTGCGAGGGAGAATAGAAGGCTTCAACGGCGGATAAGGGACTTGGAGGGTGGGTCGGTGGAGACTCAGACACAGTTGAGGAGGAGAGTGGAGGAGCTCACGGGAGAGAACCAGAGACTAAGGCAAGAGGCCGATCAACGGTCTGCACGTCGCGTTGAAGAGAGCTCGGATATGCCGCCGCCTGCGTACGAGGAAATTGCTGTATCATGACATCTTTATTGTGTATCTATTCTATGGACGCTTATGAGTGATAGTTGTTATTGCTGACCATGCTACGATAACCAGCTCAAGAGCTCGTAAATTTATACCAGACAGGCCATAAAAAGTTTTATAACGGTATATTCAATAAATGAAGCATCGAATGACGGTGCCAGGCCCCAAAGCGCCCAGAGAGTGGCTCCGTTTCACGAAGGGGATTTCCCATGGTCATTCAAGGATATGCATTGGATGTGCCCTGTTCTCCCCTCGACTCCAACCTTCTTCGGCCTTCCAGCTTCCTTTTTCCACCCTCAAGCCACTGTTCTTGAATCTCAAGTGGAACAGAAGGATGCAGTGACGGTTGATCGTTGAAACTAGCACTGGTGGGATCCGGTGGAGATCTGGTATGCAGTTGATTTGCTCATTCCTGACATCGCGAAAGGAGTTTAAACTATCACAAGATCAACAAAACTACTCCCGGCGTCATTGGTGACTCGCCTTTGGCGTAATAACAATCGAAGGAGATCGCGTCGACGCCTATGACGCTGCGCACTCATTTCGACCTCAGACACTATAAAAATGCTTTCAGTGCAAGAAGTGTCGTTCAAGTCTTTCAATCATGAACAAAGCTATCGATATCACTGCAGCTCTCGAAGCTGGAAAACTTCCATCTCACCAGCAAATCTATGACTTTCTCGAGTGGTTCAAAAAGGATATCCTTACCCAGGCAGAAGGATCTCTCAGTAGACAAGGGCGTGTTCTTACAGATCGTGTAAGGGACATTGCGACTGCGTACCAGCATCTAGGCGAGCATAAGAACAGTAAGTGACAATTGAGCTTCGGTGTGCAGTTGTTTATTGTTCTTTTTAGAGGATAACGTTCTCCAGGAGGCCTTATATCATCTCTCCGAAGGAAACTATTCCCAGACCGAAGTCGACGCATCTCTCGATACCGACGAAGCTACCAAAGACCTTGATGATATCCGTTCTTCCTTGCGCACTATCCTCCAAATCCTCTGGACTGGAATCTCATCCGAGTCCTCGTCTCTCTTCTACGATTTTTCTTCCTTCGCTCGTCTCTCATTAGCAGATGCTGCCGAACTCGTCGAGGCTTCAGCAGCGCATGCCAAAGAGTCTCTACGAAAGACCGATGAAGAGGTGCAGCGTGGAAAACGTGATACTCTTGGTCGGGATAAAGAGAGGTTGAAGCAGGAGGAGGATCCTAAGGTGGCCTTCGAGCACGGTATGGATACCCTAAAAGATGCAGGTACCTCTGTTATTGGTGCTGGTCAAGAGGGCACTGCGAAAGCCTCGGAGATCACCAAACGAACAAGTTCCAAATTCCAGGACTCCTTCTACCGAGTACGTCGTTGGTTCTTTAATGTCTCACTAAATTCTGATTGCACTTAGATGTGCGAACGAGCACAAAGGGATGAAGAATACCACCAGTCACTTGATACTCTTTTCGGTATCTTAAACAAGTGGATCACCCGAGGTTTTGACGCCACCGCCCAAGCCAACTCGGATACTCTAGATTCCATGGTCAACGATCCCACACCAGAGCAGCACATACCCAAAGCTCTTCGTTCTATCCAAACACTCCTCGAACGTCTCTCCCACACTTCGCTATCCGCACTCATCACTACCCTGCGCCAATGTATCCTGGATATTAGGCAAGATGCCGATTTGAAGCAGTGGTTCGACGATTTTTTCGCTCATCTGCGAAAAGATCTCGACGAGCCTGGTTATATCCGATCCGATGAGTCGAATAAAGCTCGGAAGGACTTAAGGGATAGGTGGAGGCGTATGCTAGACGCCAACTCCGATTTTGGAAGAAAGTGGAAGAGCGACCTGGAGAAATTCAAGCAAGAGAGCGTCAAGTTCCAGCAGGGTTTGAAGAACGATGACGATTTGGCTCGGGTTGGAGAAGCGCACGTCAAGCTTGGACAAGCTATCGAACAAGGTCTCATGGAAGGCACTGCTGAAGCCGAAACGGGTCTGCAAGCTGTCATCGAGAAGGTTACGTGGTTCTGGCAAGACATTGCCAGAGTTTGTGAGTCAATGAGTGTACCATTCCATTGTACATTTCTGACAAATGACACAGATGCTCCAAAATTCATCTCTATGATGAAGGATATACCCATACCGAGGTATGAAAAAGCCTTGTGTGACCCTGAATATGTTCTCAGTTTATCCGTAGAATTGAATTCAAAGACCAAGAAAGCGAACTGGTCCTCGAGAACGTCGACATTTCCTCCTTTGAACTTCTCCCTTCGCACGTTTACATTCGTAATATTACCGATGTAGACATTGTCACTCCTGCAGCAGCTTCCTCAGAGACCCAGATTGGCACACTTACCCACCTTCGTGCACAGGCGGTGCAACTGGCACTCAAGGACGTATCATTCTTCTACCGTGATAAGACCGCCTCTGTTGCACCTAAAGATTACACGGGTCTCGTTACCTTCACACTTCCACCCAAAGGTATCGACGTTGACATCAAAGTACGACTCATACCTGCTTCTGCACGCACTAAGCTTGCACCTGTGGCTTCAGGTGCGCAACGTACATCCGATGTCGCACCCTCGACCTCGATGACCAACCGACCTATCCAAGGCAAGCAAACAACCATTTTCCAACGTGATCTCCATCGCTCCTTCCACGTCGTCGAACGCGTCTCTGTTTCCATCGCAGAGGACGTGGAGCTCGAAGTCAAGGAGTCCAATCATCAAATTCTGATTGGTGTGTTTAAGCCTATCTTCGTGATGCGGTTTAAGGATGCGATGGAGAAGGCGTTGAGTGCACAGATCCAGAGTGCATTCGAGTATGTCGATGGGTTGGCATATGACATTTCAAAGAGGGCCGAGGTGTTTGGGGATACAGGCCTTGGGGGTGGTGCTGCATTTACGGCCGCATTCATTTCTGAGATTGGAAGGATGAGGAGAGAAGGTTTGGGCAGAAATAAAGGCAGGGAGACCAAATGGACAGCTACGGGCACGGGTGTTGTCGTTGAAGAAGAGAAAATCGATCTGGAGACTGGGGAGAGGAAGACCGGTACTGGTGCAATTGCGGTGGGCGCTGAACCTCAGATTCTCAGCGGCGAGAAGAGAGGACCGGTTGGCACGGCATCGGAGAGCGTTAGTAAGAGGTTGAAGAGAGTGGGTGGAGAGGTAGAGGAGCAAATGGACGCTGACGTCGACATGAATGTCGATACACAGGATTTGAAGGCACAGGTTGAGGGAGCTGTTGAGGAAGGTAAGAGACAGGTTGAGACGTTCAGAGATGCCGTTAGTATGAGGGTGGATGTGGAACGGCGGAGTAAAGGATGGCAAAGTAGCGCCTTTGACGTCAACCTGTGAATCGTATACTTATGAGCAGTATGATTTCTTCTTCATTTCTGTAATGGAGAAGCTTTCAAATTTGGGATGCTTATTGTTAGTGTGGGATCTGTACTAATTAATTAGTCTTGTATTTGTACATCCGGAGCATGAGTTTTCATTCGACGAATTAATATAATTAGTCCCTGCAGCGGTAATGAGATGAGGACATTCATACACTGAATCTGACTGTCTGGGTGAGGACCATGGATGAAAGCAGCACTTCTAGCATGTGTATTAATGATTATTGCAAGAAGGCTTCCAGGCAAGGGCATAAGTGGGTCTGGAATTCAATTTTTGAACACTGTTCCGTGACTTATCGAACCAAACTTGTATCGCGCAAGTCTTCACTGACATTTATCACTAGTCGCCACATGAAACACTCCAAGCTGACAATAAAAATGCCATCAACCAGAACCCTGAACCCCAGTGCATACTGGTTGGTCCTCCACGAAGGTGCACGTAGACGATGCGGATGACGTGCGCTATTTGGAAATTTGTTCAAGCACCAGAACACAAATGAAGAGAAGTGAACTTACCTTGAGACGAAGTTCCGGAGACATCTGGTCACTGTCTAGGGTGCTAGGGTCGCTCTGCTCATAACGTCAGCCTCAAAAATATCAAGGTGACCAATGCATTTACCAGACCGATGCACGCCTCAACCTCACATGTGCCACTCGTATTCGGACTGCTAGAAGAGAGAGCAGCATTACGTGCGATAGGTGCTGCATATGCGCCACGGAGAAAACGGGAGACTACGATGAAGAAACCCAATCGGCGTGAAAGCTTCATGTCGGTTTGGTGGGATCTTGGATGAGATGTCGATCCATAGTGGAGGATTTTCATTTTGGTCGGCTTCGCCATCGTGATTTGAGGGTTGGTTCCAAATCCCACGTTATCTTAGGGATCTGGGTAGAAATCAGGGTTGGTTCGGTCTGAAATCGGGTGTTGGACCGATGCAATAGTGTGGGTTTAGTGCGAAGTATGGCCAATACTTGTGGCAGCAAGTCCCAGAGAATGATTTGAACAGCCTGCGACCTGAAATTGAGTGTTGGACCAATAGAATAACGTAGTGTTATCGCGATGTAGGACAGACTTGCGTTGAAGAGTTCCAAAATAGCCTGTTACAGCCGCTTTAGTACATTCAGCAAGCGGACTTCATCTTTCATACCCTCCAATGGAGATGTAGGACCTGGATAGAACTCCCACAGGCCGTGCTTGTTTTATTGCGCACTAATGAAGATGTAGGATCTAGAATGAGTTCCCATAGCTCAGTGTCCTAGCAGGCTTAATTTACAGCGCACCAATGAGGATGCAGGACCTGGAGAACACTCCCAAGCACGATACCTACTGTCAATAGTGATGTTGCGGGCCGGGCTGGGCTCAATACCCAGGGCAGGGCTTCAGAGGGCCTTGGGCTTGCCGAACATTGAGCCCGAGCCCTGAGCCCTGTAAAGGACAAGCGCAGGGCTCGGGCTCAGCCCGGGCTTGCTAACCAGAAATCAACTTGCACGTCAGGGTGGTTTGATTGGCCTAGGATGCATGAATGAGATCCTGTAAAAATTAAATATCTATCATTTAACTTGTATAAGCAGTGAAGGCAACATTACCGGTTGTTTGAGTGGATTTCCTACATGTCGAAGGCATTGCGCGAGTAACCGAAAGAAAATACCTATGCGTGGGAACCTTCCAAAACAGGTCTTATCCAGAGTTTCGACCAGAAATTGGAATCACATGCACTGTATCTTCCAAGGCAGAATCTCAGATGTCATGGCCATGGTTAGTGCCAAAAATTTTGCACTTCTTCATGGGTGGCACATATACTGACAAGCCCGGGCTCAAGCCCAGGGCTTGGGCTTTCTGAGATGTGAGCCCAAGCCTTCAGCCCTGCAAAGCCCTCCATAGGGCTGGGTCGGGTACCATGAGTCCAGCCCGCAACATCACTATACTTACATCATTCGGTGAACCACCCGGTACAGCAAGTTCAGTACATGATACTTATAATATTGGAGTGACGTGAAACATAATTGATAGATGCACCTATGATGGTATGGAAGGTCATTGTGACCAATCTGGGACTACTAGCTTGTATAAAACACATCTCACAAGGCTGGTCAATCCTCACCCTTCAGGTCAAGTCATGTCTAGCAGCATTACCTATAGCTCTATTTTCTCAGTTCAGAGCATTGTCATAGGACCAGCAACTACATTTGGTGTGAGTTTCATCTTCTTGCTCTTGCAGTCAGACTGCTTCAAGCTCACCATTCTAAAAGCTAACACTATTTGTCACTGGTAAGTGAGAGAGACTTTTACACAGAACAGGCTTGCTAATTCCAACTTACAAGGTTTCTACACACTGCTATATGGTCTTTCCACATACTTTATAATCAAGCGCCAGTGTATTCTCAACAAGAAACTTCACCTGGCCTGGACAACAGCTGCATTTTTCATCTCAAGTCTTGGGGCATTGACTAAAGCATCTACTGCCATTGTGGATGCTACCTTTTACTATGAAGCAGTGAGAACTAGGGACCTTGGCCCCTTGGAAGCTTATTCAAGTGGCAGCAAATCCCAGACAGCTATGTTGTGAGTGACAGCACTTATAGCACATTTTGCTTGAACTATATTAATTTCTATTGTTTAGAACCTTGACATATGTCTGCTACATTATAGCAAAGTAAGTGCATCAACATACTCTTATAGACTGGCATCTGAACATGAAACAGCTGCATAGCTGATGCTATCCTTGTGAGTTCTTCCCTAAACCATGTCATTCAATGTACTCAACTACAGAAATAACAGATCCAAAGATGCTATATTCTTTATGGATCTAGGAAGGCCTTTCTTGTCTTCTTGATCTTCTTATCATTCTCTACAAATGGTATGGTATAGGTTAAAAACTCCTTAAGGTGTGCTGGTCCAAACTCAGATAATGATAGCTATAGGCATCATAGCTGCTGGAATCAGGTTGAAGGCACAAACATCCAATTTGATCAATCCACTGAACTGGGCATTGTTTCTGCGTGGTACTAACCTTCAACTTGGGTACTACTGCACAAATGCTGCAGTTAATAGTTGCTTCACCCTGCTTCTAGGTGTGTTCTGTCTATGCTGCCTCAATTCTATCAAATGCTTAAGTATTGCAACTTATTTAGCTGGAAGAATCTGGTGGATGGGCCAACAAGCTGGAGCAACTTTGGGGTCAGCAACTGATCAACGTTATCGCACTGTGGCTGCTATCATGTATGTTCTGCTTATTTTCATTCTTTCTTTGCCTCCTGTGCAATAGTTGATTTTATTCTCATTCTTATAGCCTTGAGTCTGGAATAATATATCCTATTATACTCATTGTTCAAGTTGCCCTCACTGAGAATACAAGCAAGATAGGTATTCCTGTTGATTTCACAGCAATAGCAATCTTAATGGCTGTATGTTGATATTTTCACTGGTGTTCTGGTTCATATCACTGACAAAGATGTCTTAGGGCATTGCACCTACACTGATCAATGTGCGCATTAGCATTGGAAAAAGTGTTGAGAGTACAGTGTATCAAGATGATAGTGCTGCTGGGCACAACAGTGATGCTGGCAGGTTAGGGAGCCTTAGATTGAAACATGCAGGGTCATCGCAGACTATGAGTGAGAAAACAGGTGATGTAGAGCAGCAAGGTCATGGATCCCCACAGTTCAACTAGGTGAACATACTGAATGTCAACTGTGTCTTGTATAATCCTTTCTTTGTGTTTTTTTCCCTACAATGGTCAGATTCTCTTGAATATTAAGTATCTCAAAACTCTATGTTATTATTTATGTACAGTCTTGCATATGTAGGCTCGCAAATACTGGAAATTTTATTGGAGTTCCTGAAGAGCTGTGCGCCTCGGAATACAGATGTTGCAGATGGCGCACAAGTAATTTTTCATTAGAGTCCTAGATTGACGGTGGGCTCGTGGATGCAGTCCGATGAAAAGAATCCTCATAGAGAACTCGATGATAACAGAGCAAGCAACTGATGGGATCCACGGAAGCTCAGACAAGGCAAGCTATGGTGGCATCGGTTCCAAGTAAATGACGTTTGTAGTGACACAGCGCTGTGACGGAACGCGTCCGTCACGTTTAGCGTTTGGTTGGTCACACGTGGGCGATACCTTCACCGACTCTTCTCTTCATCCATTCCCTAAAGCGCATTCCTGGCAGGGGACATGCCTCTTAAAAAGGAATTCTCAATTGTCGCGGATTCTACTGCATCTTCATCTCCTACTCGCCCAATCACTCCGGTAAAGCGTGCAGCTAGGACCTATGGCAGGCCACGAGAACCCGTAGCTCTAGAAGCTGACGATCCAGACCGCTCGTACTCTTCTACATCGAGCTCTTCATTGAGGAGCAGCATTTATCGAACCGGACCACTCAATACGCGAGAGGAAATACCGCCCAGCTCGCCAGTAGTATTCTCGTCGCCAGATCAGCACCGCGCTGGCAGTGAAGAGGTAGAGGAAGACCAAGTGGAACACAATGACGCGCCTCGAAGGCCGAATTTTGCTTGGAGAACGATCATGGATGAGATAGATAAGGGGGAGCATGACGGGGAAGCTGCTTTTGGTTTTGCGGAGGAATCACACGCTGAAAAACCAAATCAAGAAGCGCCCTCCGAATCTTTGTCTTCAGGACAAAGGGAATCCGGAAGTGCCCCTGCATCTCGACCAAGTATCACACCACATGCTTCCTTAGTCGATGATTCTTTCAATGGATCTCTTTCCACCTTAACCACGTCAGCCCACCAGCCATCCAGTCCCGGCGAACCCGGCTCCCCCATTCTAACGAACCGTAAACGCATCATAAAACACCAAAAGCTCGCTTTATTGGAATCTGACGTCGAAGAAGAAGCTACTGAAGAGTCTTCGCCTGTGAAACATCCTATTAACACCCCGCCCCGACAGTCATCCCCTACCCCTCCTACATCTGACGACGACGAAATGCATGCTGCGAAAAAGCTTTCCTCCAAAGGGAAAGGAAAAGCTTCCTCGACGCGTCAAAGCGTCCCACCTCTTGTATTCCAGGACGAGACATTGGAAGGTATAACGGTGGCTTCAACGAAGTCCATCGAAAAGCAGGCAACCAAGGGCAAGGGCAAGGTATCTTTCACTCAACTTTCTTGTATATTAATTTGATTGATAAGTTTTCAGGGAGCGAAACCTATCAAGACAAAGGCAAGTGTCAGCGCCCAGTTCTTATCAACAATGTACTGACTTTCAGTAGAAACCCACCGCGAGTGAACGTAAAGAAGCTGACAAGGAACGAGCTCGCATGAAAGCGGAGAAGTCAGCGACAGTTGGCTGGGCACCTGGTAAGGTCCGAGACATGTCAACGTTCATGGCGTCCTTGGCGGGTAATGGCAGGTATGTCGCGATTTTCATTATGGGACTTGATTAAGGAAACAGTGATATAGTAAAACTCCTGCCTCCGAGACGAAGGCAAATATATTCCAGGCTGGTGCGGAGTCTAGCCCCATACTAGATTTCTCTTCTCCGCATGCACGTAAATCCTCTACTCCGGAAAAGGCTCCTCGCTCACTCGGCGTCGCACCGAAGGCTGAATCCCCAGGTGCTCTATCCGGTTCCGACGACGAACTTCCAGATATTAGCACAGTGCTAAAAGCTCGTGATAAGAGGATAAATCTTGCCGAGTTTAAAAAGCGCTATGTGCAAGAAACCAAGACCGAGCCTGACGATGATGACGATCTTGAGATCATACCGTCAAACGCCCGGCTCTCTGGAAGAGCACGGGTCGTCGAAAAGAAGGTTCTTCCACCACCTAAACGCGCTGTAGTCATTCCACTTGCCAAGAAATCGACCAAGCCAAAGACGGTCGACGATCACAACAAGGAATTGCTTTCTCGTGTGCGCGCGGAAGAAGCCAGAACGCGAAAGAAGAAAGAGGAGGAGTGGGTGCGGCGTGGTGGCAAGCTTGTGGATACCACACTGGAGTCCATGGGCACTTCTGCTATGGCGGACTGGAAGGAAGTCTTGGCAAAGAAACATTTGGAAGCTAGGGAGGCAGCAGTTGATGCTTCAGAGACCAGAGATGAGGACGAAAGCGACGAGGATTGGGAACCAGGCGATAATCTTCGAGGATCAGTGACTCCCGAGCCCGATGAGGAGAATGAGAACGGAGACGAGGAGTTGGGCAAGGGAGACACCGTGGAAGATGATACCATGCTAGATGATGCTCACAAAGCTGGAAGTGGTGATGTCGACGAAGACCCTTTCAGTGTTGACGTGTCTATGAAGGCGTATCGTTCTCGTCGGAGTAGGGCTATGGTCAACTCGGACACGGAAGACGAGGACGAGAATGCTATCCGTCGACAGCCTGATATCGGCAGAGTGCTTGTTCCGGCTACGTCCGCGATATTTGATCCTGACGTACCTATGGAGGGTCCCAGTGTGATAATGGCTCGCCGTGGATCATGCTCATCAATTGAAGGAGGAACAGAAGACGAATATGACAAGGAGAATGATACTCGCCGCATGTATGATCATAGCGAGGACAAGGAGAATACCGCTGTCGTTCGCCATGATTCGACCGACATACGACCTCCGTTAGGCTCACGACAGGGTTCATTACTCGGAGGCCTGACGGATCGTTTGTCTAATCGCTTGTCGATGTCACCCGGCGACAGAGTACCAACCGATGATGAGAACGACGAGAATAACCTACAGCCGACCCGCAGGCAACCATTGAAGCCGTTGCGATCCGAGGAGTCCTTGACGTTGTCGCCAACAAAGAGTTTCTTTGAGAGATTGCAAGGAGCTACCGCAGATTCAGGTTCCCGCACTACTGCAAATGCGCCAGGTCCTTCTCTTCAACCCGCTTTGAATTTATCGCCTGTCATTCGTGCTCGTCAGCCTGGTGGCGGCTTCTCTCAATTCTCGGATGACGAATCCGAAAAATTTGCTGCTCCAGCTTTACAGTCTGGATTTGCAGACTTGTTCGACTCCAATACACAGTTCAATCCAGATTCTTCTGCAAAGGGTGGTTTCGGGAATGCAGACAAGCTTCTCTCGTTGGGTTTGACACAAGATATGGAGGCTCGTCCTATGTTGGCCATCAACGAAGACCTCAAACGTCAGGCAGACGAAATCTTCGAGAAAGAGCAGGGTTGTATCGTTGAGAGAGCCAACAGAAAAATCGATAATAAGCCAGAGCTGTACATCAACGATGCAGGGTCAGTACTTCACCTATCGTGTCTTGCCCGAAAACTAACCTGGTCCTCGATCCAGATTCCTTACTCAAACGCGTCCAACTGATGGTACGCCAGACATTTACCGCCCCCTCCCAACGCAAAGCCAAGCATTATCGCGCAGCAGCAGTCTAGCTTTATTTGCAACACAGAGACACACGACCTCCCTGACTGGTATGACACCGTCGGGTGTAACACAACGAACGCCTTTCCGTGATATCTCCTTGTCTGGTCCCGACTTTGAGAACACCCTGGTTGAAGAGACACCATCGTCCGGCCCACGTCGACGACGGTTGATGAAGAGACGGAGTTCCTCACCTGATGAAGGACGGGGGTCACCCTCACCAATGCCCACTCCGATACAGGGAGGGTCGTTGCTAGATGCCTTTGCGCTACATCAGAAGAAGAAAGAGAAGCGAGAGAGGAAGCCTTTGCAGAGATCTGAATTTGTGGAGGCAGAAGCGCAAGAAAGTGACGAAGAGACGTTTGGGTTCGTGAAGAGCCGAGACGACGATGAGAACGGAGGCGAGGATCTCGATAAAACATTGGAGACGTTGGTAGATGACAAGGAGATGGATGAGAACACTATTGCCGTGGAAAAGGTCTTGGAGAAGTATAAGTAAGTGACTGGTTACCTTTCGTCATGTTATTGAGGCCTCATATCACCCTAGGGAACACGCTGAGATAGATGATAAAGAGGTCGAAGCGTTACATATGAGAGCGGCCCAGGGTGAACTTCGCAAGAAAAGGACTCGTGGTGTTGGCGTTGATGACAGTGATGACGAAGAGGACGATGAAGAAAGAGCGAGAAGAATTCGTCGTCGGATGGATCGCGGAGCTAGGATCGACCGTCAGAACATTAAGGAGCTTGGTATGCCGTGGTAGCGATTTTCAGCCTTGGATATGATACTTATACGACTTACAGGGGATCATCCGGAAACTCGGGCCTTCTACAATAGCTATACCAAAGGAATCAAGGATGATGAAGACAATGACCTAGCATACCTTCAACAATCGGCTCCCGACTTTACCATGGCTGACATTCCTCAAAAGCAAGAAGGCGATGAAGATGACGATGACGACAACGACAACGACGATGAATCTGGACCAGGGGAGGTCAATCGCAGTGAAGTGGTCGCTCGGCTACGGCAGTTGGCACAGGGGAGTACCATGAAGGTGGGTGGAATTCTTGGGAGAAAGGGCTTCGGAACTAATCCATTTTTGGAATAGGATGAACCTGCATTCGATCCACACGATGTCTCGTGGGCTGACAGCGACAACGAGCTCGATGGAGACAGCGATATGCGGGTGAAGGTATCCGGGAAGAGTCTGAGAGCAAGCGATCGAGGCGTCCGTCGAAGAGACACTGAGGTCGATATGGACGGTCATCATAATTATGTGCAGGTACGCTTATTGCATATTTAAAAGAATTCCGTGCTGACATCAGCTGCAAAAGTCATCCTCATTCATGGACACAGAAGAAGGTCGCAGTAGAATGGAAAGTTGGGCAAGCGCTGAACAACGTATACGCACAAGAGGTGGTAACGGTCGCTCGGTCGCTGGGGCGGCTATTACAGGTCACCGGAAACTTAAAGACGGGGGTGGCTCGCTGCGCCGTGGACAAGGCGCTGCTTCATCCGCAAAACCAGCACAGCGGCGCCCCGTGCGAGAGACACCTAGTCTTCTCAATGCAACTGCATTGGACCGAAGTTCTCGCTTTGGCCAATGAGATTTTCGCGTTGACATGACGCGATTTTCCTTTTTTGAACAAACTCACCCGCTTACTTGCCCTATGCATCTATGGATTCTCATTTCATCGTCTTTGCTGTATAACTTACATGTTATTCTATATGATAGTATGTTGTCTCGTAGGTATGTTCATCAATGAATATGTTTTCATTCGAAAAGCCGGGGTATGTCCAGTAAAAGTAATAAAAGCCTCGATCGCAGGTATACAAATGTTAATAACTCGATTGATAAGTACGAAGGGTATAGAATTTACAGTTAGATAATCAGGTCGTCGGTATCATCTCTTCTTCCTCCTTTGATAATGAATGCTTTTCAATGATGCTGTTTCCCGACAAATGGTCGACCAATTCTTAACCATGGTGCTTTGGATGGACGTGACGTGGGAGTTGCTATGTATGGTCGTGAAGATTGGCGCATAACAGATGAGTTGCGTCTTTTTCTGTTGGCATTTTGGATCTGTAGGCGATGGTCGGTCAATGTTGTAACTGTAATATTGGAAAGAGCTGACTTTGTGACGGAGGAGGATGAGTTTTGCCATGTTCGCTGGTGGGCCGGTCTCCCGGAAAGGATTTCCTATAGATAGAATTACTATCAGCAAAAAGACTACGGTCAAAGGGAAGTATGGATACGCACGAGCTGCTACGAGAGCCAAACTAGATTCATGAGCATCGCAGTCGTCGGCAGCAGTGATAGATCTCCATAGCGCTGGCATAAAGAGGTAGACGAAGACCAGGGCGGCGAAAAGGGAGCTAAGGCCGAGTGCCAACATCGTGCAACTCAATGAAGAGAGCGAGAACGACGCAGATGACGACGACGACGAGGACAAGGACGACGAAGAGGACGTGGTGGAACGAGATCAAAGTCCAACGCGGTTCGCACAGCAACAATGGGACGGGGTAGTAACGTTGCCGAAGCTTACACATTTTTATTTTGTGATTTCGTTGGGGTTGCCTTTTTTGATTCAGATCAATCGCCCCCGCCGCCGCTTGTCCCCGTTCCTGCTTCCTCCGCGGGTTCCCTAGGTTGCCAATGTTCTTGTCTCCTGCGACCGTCGCTACAATCGGATTGACCTGCAAAACCTTTATCAAGCTTGGATTCTGCTCCGTTTCTGTCTCTGGTTTTGAAAACCTTCGTACAGCACTGGAGAGTGATGAAAGGAATAATGGAAGGGGCATCGTGACGGGTGGGTTCATTCAAGCTGAGTTGGGACGGAAAACTAAAATTAATTCAATAGTATCGAACCACATCTCAACGTAGCTAGAATTTTTTTTCCCTTAAATTTTTTTCTGCTTCTTCTGACGGTGCTGCAATTGACCCTCGTATTTCTAACTAGTCTCGATGACCCCCTCGCCTGGGGAATTCTTCCCGCAAGATACTACTTCAAATCCCGGCTGACCCGCTGGACTCTTGGTGCCTCGGATATCATGTTTACAAATCCGTAAGGCCATTCCATCATAGCCGAAATCAACTCTCGCTCAGTCAGCACTCCTGTCAGAACAGGATATTCTCCACTTTTTTCCGATATGGTCAAGTACTAGAAACGTTCCGTGGCAAAGGAATCTATCAACCGGCAGTCGAGACTGCGATCTCGAAGCTAAATCAAGGCGACTGGGTAAGATGTTCGAATTGGCTCTTTTGAACAGAAGATTGATTCCTGACCTCCCAGATACATCTCTTCGGCGAGGGCAAGGTGAATCAATCAAATACATATACCATCGGAGAAGACGGGCGCGCTCGCCTCCCGAGATTCAAATGGGGAATGTAGGTAGTTCCGCTCCTTATCTTGCCCCAGAAAAGTTCTAATGTTGCATTCAGAGGCAGGATAATATCTTCGACACTCACACCTCCAGTGGTCATACCGATGTGGATAACTGGCTTTGACAGGTTAATGCCCGAAGGTCGTGGTTTCCCATACAAATATTTCCCCCGACCAGGCGCACGTCTCAGCGTTACGTTCGGCGAACCGATCACCATCCAAAAAACAATAGATGATATCTTGTATCGACATTCAAACCATCACGCAGAATCCAAGGAAGAAGATACCCTTCATAATATAGAATTAGACCGAACACTTCGGACGGAGATTACTGCAATGGTCCACCGGGCTGTGGAGGCGCTAGGAAGATCAGTCTCCGGCAACAACCTTGCCAAGGACCCGCGTTAGATGTAGTATTACAGTAATGCTGTGCGCTCTAACTTATTTTTCTGGCATCGCGTAGCGAGCCTTTAATAATAATGCACAAATGCACACTGCTAAATACATCGTGAATGTCATACCTACAACAACTGGATCAAGTCCGCATGTTGGGCTACACTAATACCAACTGTCAGAATCAAAATAGTTAGTGACCACCGCCCCCCGCTGCAGCACCCGCCTCTCCCGCGGCGACACAGTTTCCGAGTTGGACCATCTCTTCTATCTCTGGCTGGCCTATGTATACTAGTTAGGAATCCGACAATAGTGCAAACAGAAGTGATAGCTTACCACGGTAAAACCAGGTAGTGAGAGCCTGTTATGGCGTCAGCCACTCGTCACAGGAGAAAAGCGGCACTAGATTGGCACTCACAATCATGAGATAGAATGCAACCATAGTAAGCCCTTCAGCCCAGTTTGTTTTAGCATCCGCCGTGACGTAGTTGACGAGGAAACATGACCCTATGAGGACGGCGACTTCGTATAGGTCTAACCAGATTTCATATAAACATTCACTTATTCTAAAATACCGAGCAGTCTCACCGAAGAGCAAGGACAAAGGTTTATTTGTCCACCACCCAAGTAATACAAAGAACGGCATCCAGAAAAGCGTGAACTGGATGGACAAGTCGATTGCACGAGCTTTAGCTAGGGTGCCTGGTTTTGTTTTGCGCCCAAAGAGGTGGAAGATAGACCATCGAACGAAGCACCCAATTGCGACCATTCCGTCGGCTGCGAAGGAGACAATTGGGAGAAGAATAAGGCCAAACCATCTGCTTGAATGTGAGAAGTACGAAGCAAACAAGGTGGATAGTGACTACGTACTCTTCCGTGATCCTCCCCTCCT
This sequence comes from Moniliophthora roreri, assembly GCA_001466705.2. Lineage (NCBI taxonomy): Eukaryota > Fungi > Basidiomycota > Agaricomycetes > Agaricales > Marasmiaceae > Moniliophthora > Moniliophthora roreri. Next base: position 249,272 of record LATX02000244.1, on the reverse strand, counting down.
CTCTCACAAACTCAATACTATCAACGAGCTTGGTAGAGTGGTCGTTAAAAAGTGCAAAGAGAATATTTGTGGAGAACTTACCCATTCCGCAGTAACAGCCATCAACGCAATAGTAACGATCAGCATTCCGATACAGACCCATTGATTGACTTCCGGTTCTGTGTTAGTGAGATGCTCTTCTTCATGCTTCAACGCCAGCGGGGCATTAGGCTGATGATTACTTTGCAGCGCATTGTCTTCTCCAGGTGGGTTATGCAAGAAGATGCGAGAGCACACGTATCTGTCGGACGAAAGAATCCATCAGGCCACAGGAACAACGGAGGGGTCATTCAAAGTTTCACTCACACTACAAGAAGGATTATAGCAAACCCGCGACTTATCTTCAGGAATGTGTCACCGCTGGCCCCTGTGCTAATAGCTTCTGATCCGCGGTCCAGTGCAGCAAAAAAGGCTGCCGGAAGGAGAAGGGAAAGGACACTTTATAAAGGTCAGTCATGTTGAATGGGTGAGGGTGGAAAAGTTGCGAACCCCATGGTGAGTAACGTGTGGTTGAGTTCGGTAATATGAGGATGTAGATCCTGGATCACGCTAGGTATCACCGTACTCACTATCTGAAGTGAATGCTGACCTGACCTTTAATAGGATTAATTGAGAATACTTTATTAGATCTTACACTAATTGAAAATGAAAAAAACGGACTCATCAATCTTGCACCTCCTACTATGAATGCTGTTCCTGGTATGAGTAGGAGGTGCAACACAACAACACCTATAAGAATGGAACGACACGGTGTTAGAAGGATGTATAGCGAGGTCGGAAAATGATGCACCGATGATAGTAGATTGTAAAAGCCGGATTCTACAAGAGAAATGGTGCTTGAGAAAGGCCACTAGTACCTAAGTGAATACGATACTTACTCGCATTTCGTTAGTAAAATGATCGCCAGAGTAGCTTCCACGGTGCTACGATAATATATCAATATTCGTAAGTGAAGGACCCGGACAAATAAAGAGTTAACGCACTTGTTCAGTGTGATAACAATGAGGTCTCCCAGATCTTTCCCAACGTAAAAAGCCATCTGTTCACCGCCATAATCAAAGAGTTTTTCAAGAGGTATGATAGCAAGCAAAGAAACTATAAGGTCTTGATCAACTTGCCAGCCAAGAAATGCGGGGAACCGGGTGCTTACAGGTAAACGTAAGTGGGTACGGGAAATGCTCGTCTGCATTTTTGCTATTGTTGAAATGCGCGACCCATGAAAGTGGAATGAAGACGATGAACACGTTGAGCCCTGTCAAAGTTCAAACGTTAATTTTGCACAAGGAGGAACACCACCACCAGCAGTAACGACTCACACGAGGAAAACGCAATAGCACTCAAACTTGCCAACGTGCCCACTTTTCTCTTTCCTTTCCTCAGGAACTGATCCTTGAAGCGAATGAGCCCTCCACGTGTAGGATACAGATGGTGTTTCGGTGCCCCATCTTCACCGTGGTTGTAATTGTTCAAAGGTTCTCGGCTGTTGGCGGAGGAAGGTGCGTGAAGTTCTGCTGGCCGAAGGCCTGCTTCTTCGTCTGGCCTGCGTTGCGCTGTACGTTGACGAGGGCCGTCCTTTTCGTTGAACTGTTGGTTCGACATGCCAGGTGCCCCGAAATCCAAGACGAATTATGGTATCACAGGATAGGTGAACGCAAGGAAGAAATGTTATGGAGCGTGAAGGTGAGCTCTGGAGGACTAGTTTTAACTATTCGGGAACGTGTAGTGACTGGTGACACATGCATGGAAACCGATGATACTATTTGAATACAATCCAATTCCAGTCGATCATGATCTCATTTGTTCGTGAATGCGGAGCTCAAGAGAACGAGGAAAAGCAGGCATTCAGGAAACTTCGTGTCATTCGCGTATTATGTCAACAATACAAGTCATTATGGTACCTTGCGTGGACATCATAGTTTCATCTAGCTCAATGATCTCGAGTTGGTCTCGAGAAGGGCAGATGGGCTCGAGTGGTTAGAAACAAAGCAGGTGAAGTATTCGAAAGGACTTCGACTGTCACAGAGCCTTATTATCCGTGTATTATAATAGTGTTAATACATTCTAATCTGGCAGTCCAATCCCCTCCTGGTACCTTTTCACTGTGAAAACATTCAGATTCTTCGTCACAGTTGACAAGCCGAACGTCCTACAATATCTTGATCTCCGTCCTCGTTGTCGCCATTCATTGAAGTCGAGTTCGCCTTGACGTATCTGCGTAGTCTCTCCAGGCCGCATGTAGCATGAGCACAAAGGCCTGTCCTTCGGGGCTGTGCGAACCACTCTTGCTGGGCGTGCTGAAGATGTATGGGTCAACGGTCTGTTGCAGCCATCCTGATTCGTCCACGTTGTCTTGCACGAGTGCAAGCGCCCTGTCCGCATTTGTGATATGTGTCGTGTCGTTCGTGTACATGGCCATTCGGTATGTGACTGATGCAAGCAGAGCGGTGGCCGATGTATCTATGAAAGAGGTCGAATTGTCAATGACGTTGAGCAGCGCCCCATCTTTGGTCTGAAACGGGGAGCGATAAGAGCGGTGGCGCGTGTATCAAAAAACGATGACATACTTGATGTTTCCATGCGGAGGAAATTATCTCCTGAACCCAGTCGGTGAGGTTGGACCGATGGGAAGCAAAGTTCTTGGCGACAGAGGAGTGTTCGATGGTCTGCAGAACCCGAAACATGCCCGCCGCTGCCCAGGCGTTACCTGATAATTAAGGGCATTGTATCAATGTCAAAAGTCGGGATTCTTCAGTGGATTTTTCTGACCTGTTGCCCAGTGCCTAGCATAGGTGCCGTCAGTATCCCGAAATCATCAGTACATAGAGTGGCTGCAGATTACGAACGTTGTGTCCTGCCAGCTGCCAAGGGCAACGTGTCTCCAAAGTCCATTCGAGTCTCTGAGAGCGTCTCTGTATAGGGAACACTGCGTGTAAGCAGTCTGAAGTAGATTTGTCCCATTCTTTCCTTGCAACGCGCCGTAGTACGCGATGAACGGCGGGACCATGTAGACAAAATCCGCCCTATAAAGACGTATTACGATTATCTTGTCAATACCTTGCATCAGTCGAAACGTACCAGAGCTGTGTTTCATCTGCTCGGTGGGAAATCGCCCCTGACGCTGCAATTGTATTGGAGCATCCATCAGCAGGAATGAATTTGGGGTGGGACTGACCTGAACGAGATACGTGATTCAAAAGATAATCAAGCTGTTTTCCCACTGCATCTCCGTAGGCAGTGTACGATGGATTGGTTCGAGTCCAGTTGGCGAGAAGAAAAGCGACTCCAAGGGAGGCTGGATCTGCGGAGGAACCATCGCTATCGACCAGGGCTAGACTATTGGTTTTCTTTGTAGCGAGGGTTCTGCCAAGGGAAATCATTAGTGGCTCGGCTTTCCAAGTTCGCGTGTCCTTACTCGTTGACTATCTTTAGCACAGCGGTTGGTTGAGAAGTCGCGTTCAATTTCGCTGGTGGTGGTATTGAGGTGTTCCGAAACACAGTCAGAGCGGGCCAATCGAGTTCTAGTAGGGCTTCCGTTGCTGTGCCACGTTCCCAACTATATGATGCGATAGTCAGCGCGACTGAATGGCTGGAAATGGAATAAGACCGATACCTCGCGTTAGCAACTTGCAGAAGATTTCGACGCACATTGATTATCGTCGAATTCCTGAACCCTGATTGTAGTGTTGAAAGCACCGCCAACGACGTTGTGACGAAGTGCATAGCAGGAGCAAGTGGAGCCATCGGAGAAATTCTGGGCAATCTCGAGAAAAAACATATTCCTGCTGCTGCACTATATATACTCCAATGAGGCCGTCAGGATACAATAACAGAGTATCGCCAAGGTCAAGAGGAACAATCATTTTTCCCATGCGGCGTCCTACGGAGGATGACACAAGCCAGAAATGTCGAATATTCTGCAACTGCATTTTAGTAGTGGAACCCGCTTTCTTCTTGGTTGATTGAATGGTGCCGGAATAACCGTTGTTCGAGGCATCTGGCATCTCCGGTAATAGAATACCGATAAATTCAGAACTGCAGATGGCAGTGTCCAGGTCCCAGTACATTGAGAGGATTTCGTGGGTAGGCACCCATGAGTACATAGTCGTAGACAACTGACGTCGGTGAATAGTGCGGGAGCAAGAGTGATGGGTGTAATTGCCAGTGGATTCTTGGCGCTCGGTGGTACCTGTTTGGCGTTGAGAACGAGGATAAACAGGTGTCATGCATATCGAGACCCGAATGAAGACCTATTCTCCCGAATCAGACTCCAGGTGTATTGCTCACTAAGGGCGTTTACGTCGGGGTTGGAGGCAATCCATCTGAAGTGAAGACCATTATTTATTTGAGCTTTATTCTCGCGTCAGAACTGACACACGAGGGTAAAAGCAAGAACATCATGATGTTATGAATGCGTGATCTCTGATATGGTGCGCCCAATACACCCAGAAAAGTACCACGGCGTGTAATGGCAAGACAACCGAACTTTGAGTCGAGTTGAAACTACCGGGTGATGCAGAGAAATGGCCTGGACGTAAGTCAAAGTGCGCGCCTGCCATGTGTAATGAGATGGTGATATTACTGGGTGGAGGGTGTAATCAATCCTACTGTGCCATTGTGGCCAAATATTTGATTCGACGAGGAGTGTGTGTATATTCAGGTTATAGGGAATGTGAGAGTGGGAGGCGATGCCTTGAAGATGAGTCGCAAATGAACAGTTTGAGTGAGGTGTTGAGTAGCGTAATTTTCTGTCGGGCAGCTCCCAAGCCTAGCATTTAGTTTCACTGACGCCTCGAACCTATGATACTGCCAGCCTGCGTCCCTGTCGACGCTGATGCAGGGAAAAAAGGGTGTCCAAGGCGATCACAAACGAAGATCTGGTATACTAAGGGAGTGGTATGTAGACACCATCGTAGTCGGAATGAAGTAGGACTGGATGATTTGAGGGATCCTTGAATTGGGGTTGAACCGTGATGATAATCTTGATGTCTGACAACTGAGGAAAAAAGTCGAAAGGTTGAGTAATGGCCTTCGAACGAAGACTTGCCTCGCACCGTTTGCCACATTTCCCAGAGCAAACCAAGGGTGGTTCTATCTCCCTAATGGCTTAAAGTCGTCGATCTGACCTGTGGAAGATTGAGGGTTCTGATCATGGGAATAATAGTTTGGCGCTAGTGTACTGGCGCTGGCGGTAGTTTGGTTCACAAGGCTGGGACAAACAAGACTCATACCATTACCACAACGTCGACGGGACTAAATTGGCCTTTGGTCCCAGTCTAGCAATTGAAGGCTCATGGACGTAGTAAAAAATGTTCAGGGCTGTCTGTCCCGCTGGAAAAGCGGCGGAGAGGACGAATGGTGCGTATTCACGTCGCGTGGACTTGTTCTGAAACTGACGCAGTTTCTTTCAGTCGCAAGTTTCTCATTAATCCTCACTGTAATCCTCTAGACCCTTCATGCGCCGACGTCCTAGCTACTGCCTATGAAACTCTTCTTTCTGCAACATTGACGACCCGGCCACCAAAACATTCCCTTTCTACCGATGCTTTTGTCGCATTTGTCCAGTCGGTTCTGGAACACCTCCCCTCCACATCCTCTTCGTCTGCTACCCGCTTGTCTAATATTTCCGCATTCGGTGAACATTTGGTGGACATCATATGGTCGTTGGATGCGGAGTTGGACGATATTCTCGCCGAAGCCAAAGCCGTCATTGCAGCGTGTGAGCAGAATGGAGACAATGCCAGTACATTGATGGGGAAGGCAGCTAAAGCGAGGCAGAGCGTTGAGGCGGATAAGGCTACGATAAGCAGCACTGCGAAGCGACTTTTGGTCAGTCTTCAATCTTGTCTTTCATCTTATGCTAACCTCGTACATAGGAACTTGGCATTCTCAATCCTACCTTCTGTCGAGAACGCTTGGACTCAGCAACACTGGAGAGCGTTGGTTTGATTCCAGATAAGACTAATCTGGACAAGAGAGAGATTAGGACGAGAACAGCCTTGTTGTGAGTATCCTGAATATTTGCCACATTCATGTTACCTGAATCATTGTCTCAGCTACAAGCAGAACAAGTTCAATCTCCTCCGCGAGCAATCTGAAGGCTACAGCAAGTTGACTGTCGAGCTCACTAGCAATCTTGGATCAGCTCACTCATCCGCCACTGGCCGACCGACAGAAAATTGTGAAGCCATACTCGAGCGCGTTCGGCCTGTCTGGGAGAAGATCATCAGTCTCATTGGGTACTTTGATCTGGATCCTAATAAGGCTCTGGACATCATATTGGACGTGATGTCGGTGCACTTGGCGACCCACTATACATTCTTCACTGCGCTGTTATACCTCTCGCCGTGGACACAACTTGACCAGTGGAAGAACGCTCCTACTCGAGATGAAGTCACGTCAATGGACTCCACCCCTAGCCCATACCAAGGGAAGTCTCTTGACGAGGTGTTGTCTCTAGCAGATCGCAGTTCAGGCAGTTCTTCCACGGCCAAAAAAGGATCCAGCGTTTTGGCTCAAGTGCTCGGATTCAAATTCGCCCACTATCAGGTAAGGTCAAAATCAGATCATAATTAAAACGTTACCGTGTAACACGGAAATACAGTCACCCGAAGTCCAAGAGCAACCACCCAAATCTCTCTATCTTACTGCTGCCATCTTGATACGGGAACGTTTTATTGAATTGGAAGACTTGTATCCCCATGTAGGTCGTCTGTCATTCTCATAGTTATCAACTTCTTACATCATCTCTGTGTTGAATAGTTGTCTCCGGCTGACGATGACATGGAGAAAGCGCATGATGCCTACAAGAAAGACGTGCAGAATCGGATACAGGGTGCTAAAATCAGCCAGTTAGCAATGGCTGCACCGCTCGAATCTGGTGGAACGACCTCCAAGCCCAAGGCGCCGGCTCCTACGGAACAGAAGAAGTCTGCTGAGCCAAAAGATCCCCCAAACCAGAAAGCAGGTCTAGTGGGTGCTTTGCTAGCTGTCGGGGCTTTTAAACCAGCTGTCGCTATACTGACCAAATTCAAATGGCTGGTCGACGCGCATCCGGAGCTCGCTGACCTCCTTATTCGTGTGTTGAAACACTCGCTCAACCCGTTGTACACTGCCCACTTCGTTCCGAAAGGACAGTCAACCTTTAGCGCACCTCGGTCGCGCTACGGGACAACTGGTTTAGTAGCACCATCTGCTCGGAAACATGTTCTGACTTTGTGGGCACCAATACCCCCGAGTACGCAAAATACCGACTTTGTCTTCTTCTATCCAGATTGGGACGAATGCGTACCGCTCTGCACTAATCTGACTGACCTTGTCGACGTCATCGAGCCCCTCATGCGATTTGTCGGCCTTCATATCTATCGCGACACCACTTTCATCACCAAAATGACCAGATTAGGCCACAAACAGTTGGCTACCACTGTGAGTATCATCATTTTCTTCTCAAGAATAATAGAGTCAGAGTCTCATTCAACGTTCCAGGTACCTATGGATCCGGTTACCAAAACCCAAACAGCAGAACCTGATCCTGAAGATCCCATCCGCGTTTTCTGGTTCAAAATTCTCCGTCTCTACCTCCTCCCTGCCCTCCCATTGATACGAGGAAATGCTGTTTGTCCCGTGGACATCTGGAATGTCATCAGGTCCTACGAAGTTACGGCCCGCTGGCGCCTATATGGAGAGTGGCGGTCGTCGACGTATAAATCTCATCCAGAGCTACGTATTCGTGAAGTTCAAGCTGATAGAGAGTCCAAGGGTATTCTGCGGCGACTATCTCTCAATACCATCGACTCTCTCTCGGGACCGGTCGCGAAGCTGGTGCATTCGAATCCTTGCATATTCTTCACGAATTGTGTTAACCAAGTAATGGCTTACGATAACTTGGCCAATGTGGTTATCCAGGCGTTGAAATATGTCACCAATTTTGGATTCGATACATTGGTTTTCATCGTCCTGGATGCTCTCTCGAACCCTAACAAGGAACGTGTCAAGGATGATGGTGTCAATACTTCGGATTGGCTACAGAGTAGGTGTTGGTCTATACGTTTTTTGAAAATTATCTGACCTTTGGCTAATTCCAGGTCTTGCGTCCTTTGCTGGAATGGTCTTCAGGAGGTTTGGTACTAATTTGACGCCGTACATCACGTACATCGTGCACCAGCTTCAAGCTGGCCAGACTACAGAAATTGTGGTGCTGCGCGAGCTCATCTGGAAGATGGCGGGAATCGAGCCATTGCCCAGCTTGTCTGACTCCCAGATCGCAGCCATGGCTGGTGGTCCCACACTCCGAATTGAGGCTATCGCCTCAGGTATTCGTGGTGCAAGGCAAGAGCCTGGCGATGCGACACTTCGGGCTCCTTACCGCTTGGGGAAAGCCCTTCTTGAGGGATCATTAGCACTTCCACTCTTAATCCAAGTTGCTCAGCAACGACAGTCCGCTGTTTTCCTGGCTCGCGATGCACATGTCAAGTCACTGGCCAGTCTCTACGATACGGTGCGCAGTTTTGCCTCGCAATTCGTAGGCCCCTCTTAAGTAATAATTGCAAGTGCAGACCCATGGCGTTCTTCTTCAGTATCTGGAGCTATTGACAACACCGGCCGTTATCTCTCCGCAAGATTATGCCAACAAGATTTTGCCGCCTCTTGGAGATTTAGGCGAGAAATATGGAATATCTGCCCCGATATGTATGCAGATAATACGTCCAGTCTTGCATACTCAACTCTTGGTAAGCACTGTACTTTTACTCGGCGATCTGAATTCATCTGATCAACTTCCAGGAAACTGCGTTGAAGTTGGCTGAGGAAGAACGGAAGTCGAATGAAGAGGCTGAGAAGCGCCTGAAAGCCGCTCTCACTGCGAAACGAGAACCGTCTACCTCTGTCTCCACGTCCCGTGTTGCATCACCTAGTCTGGCCAATGCTACTGAGACACCATCTGACGGCAAAGTCAATCCTCCTGACAACGGCAATGGTGAGGATGTGTCCATGGAACCCGAATCGAAACCTATTCCTGAGGTACTGTGCCTAGATCCATCATGTCTTCAATCATATTAAAGCTTCTCGCAGAGTCCCTGGCTACCCCAACTTTCGGTCCTGTTTGACGAAGTCAAGAAAGTCATTCCACCACATGTATATGAGGTTTTAGGGTCAATACTGTTCTATTCCTGAGCTGGTCACAGTGCTGACACGATCCCTAGACCTGGTTTCTACCTGACATTCTGGCAGCTCTCAACGTACGACCTGTCTCCCCCTGGATCCAAATATGACGAAGAAGTGGCCAGTCTACGGTCGCTGATTGCATCAGAACCCCGTCGAATGCGTCGAGATCGCTACACCTCATTTGTTTCAATGCTTACGCAAGAGTTCAAGGAGCAAACCGTTTCCAGAGCATTCACATTGAAACGTCTTGCTCGAGAAAAGCAACATTGGTTCCCTTACGGTATGCTTAAGGTTTTCGTCAACACTGGTAACACCTGATGACCAGTTGTACAGGACTCAAGAAGCCCCATGCTCTTCTAGATGTTCTCATCGAGCATTGCATACAACCACGGTGCCTTCTCTCCCCCATGGATGCAGACTTCTGTGCCCAATTTGTGAAAGTCATGCACACACAGGGGACACCTGGATTCTATACTTTGGCATGTTACGACAAGGTATTTTTTCAATTCGTTGCAGCATCCCAACTGGTTCATAACATTTTGTCAAGGTTCTGGGAGATCCAGTTAAAGTCATTTTATTTTCCTGCAGCGAATATGAGGCGCGCAATTACGGCGAGTCACGTGTTTTTACAATATCTTTTCCTTTTTTATTCACCGGTTCGCAGGTCGGTTTTTGTTGGGAATCTTGACGGATCTTTCGAAGTGGCACCAGGATGAGCAGGTTTACATCCAAGACAATAGGTCTAAAGTCGGAGGGAAAACAGTTCTTCATGCTGGTCTTCAACTCAAGTACCAACTTCCCATGCCACCAGAAAACCAATTGAAGTGGAGGGAGTTCCGCACTGTCGTCCGCAAGTGGCATAAGAAACTGGCCAACGTACGTTTCATTGATCACACATTGACCGCCGTATTCATTACGACTGCCAGGCTTTCACGGAGAGTATTCAGACTCGCGAATATATGCATGTCTACAACGCCATCATTGTCCTGAAGGAGATCCTTCCTGTATTCCCGCTATCCGCAGTCTACCAAGATGGTGGATTACAACTCGATCGCGCAATGGATCAATTCTTGGAGAAAGAGGAACGAGGGGACTTGAAAATTCTCGGACGGGCGTAAGTCAAATTTTTGCTCAAGTACCAACGTCATTCAGGACTCATCATATACCCTCAGATACTCGGCCAGCTTGAAGAAGCGAGAAAATCTCTGGGCAGCTTCCAAACCCGCTGCGAAGGTCATTTGGTTTCCTCATAATAGTAATATTAGGCTGACGTTAAGTCCCAGCCAATCGTCAATGCTCCCACTGCACCATCACCAAAACCTTCTACCCCCACCAATGTACCTGAGAAACCTCGAGCAGCAGCAGCAGTTCCCATTGGCCCCAGTGCACAGAACGGTGATAAGAGGGTAACGCCGAATACTCCAGCTGTTTCTGCACCTTCTGCGCCTCGTGCTCAGCTTGCTAATACTGCAAAGACCCCTCAAGCTCCAGCTGAGAAACCCCCGGTGAATGGATCGACTACCGCTCCATCAGTCAACAGATCGGCAATGGAAAGGTGACCAGATCGCAATCTTCGTACGGTGGCCGTGAATACTGATGTTGTTTTTAGTGTCCCTCGACCACCTGTGGTCAAACGCGTCCGGCAGGAAACCGGCCGACCAGAATCTCCCAAACCTGCTCTAGACAAGCCAGCATTTCCCGAAACCGCCAAACCCTCAGCTTCTGAGAAGCAAGATGCGTCAGCTGCTGCTGCAAACGAACCGCCTCCTATCAATGCACGGGTTGGTACAATAAAAGACGCGTCTGCATCGGGAAGTCCGTTACCACAATCTCCTCGCGGTCCACGACATACCGACGATAAGCCACAAACAGTGGATGCACAACCTGCAATGCCACCGCCGACTGCTCCCAGCCAAACACATTCAGCCCAAGAGCTGAGAGAAACTGCCAAGCAAAGCATCAATCGCACGGACCGGCTCGAGAAGGGCGAAGACAAGACGTCACGTCCGGCGACCGAGCCGCGCAGTCAAAATGGTTCTGCAGCTCCATCACCTCATGGTCGTTCACCCTCTCCGCCTTCACGACCGGGGACCAGAAATCACAGCTCAGATAGTCGAACTAGTGGGGGAAGATCTCGTTCTGAACGTGCGAATGTCGAAGTTGAGGAGAAACGATCAGATCGGGAACATACAGGTCCTGTGCGCAGAGATAGCTTAACCCATTCGCGCACGGACCGCGCACGAGATAGAAGTGAAGGGGAGCGGGAGAAGGATCGCGATAGTCGACGAGATAGGCATGGTGACCGAGAACGGGAAAGGGATCGTGACCGCGACAGAGAAAGGGAAAGAGACCGCGACAAAGACCGCGACCGTGAACGAGACCGGGATCGGCATGGTGACCGACATCGTCGAGATGACAAAGATAGGGAAAGGGAGCGAGAAAGGAAAGAGCGGGATAGCGGGAGGAGTCAGAATCCCGCAAATTCAAATCCTTCCGAGGATCGTTCAATCCCTCAAAGGCCCGATACCTCTAGACATAGGAACGGGACAGAGGAAAATTTGGGCAAGCGTAGGAGGGGCCCAGACGACGAGGTGCGTGCCATTAAGCCGCTAACAAGATCATACACCCATTTGTTACGTATCTAGTTCGAGCGGGGGTCAAAGCGAGGTTCTCGGAAGGATGCTCACCGAGAAGATCGTTCAAGGCGTCCGGGTGATAAAGATAAGGACACTCACCGTGAGTCCGATCGGCGTAGGCGGGAAAGAGACGATGATTCCCGTGGCGCTTCTGGAGACAAGGTAAGTAGAACAATTGCCGCGATTTCAAAGGAAATTAAAATTTTGTGAACAGGCCGGGGATAAACGTTCAGACACTACCTCAACGCCATCTACCAAAACGCCACTTCCTGCAACCACACCGTCCGCCCCACGGGCTATGTCGTCTACTGATACGCAGAGGAAGAGCGACTCTGGAGCTGGACGTGGCCATCGTGACCCGCCCGCTGGACCAACAACAGGTTCCAATACCGTTCTTGTCGATGGTGGGTCTAGCGGAAGCCTTAGATCTCGTATAGGAGATAAATCGGATGTCCCACCAGCGCGTCCTCAGGGTCCTCAATCTGGTTCGTCGCCCTGGAAAGATGAGCGAGATGGCCGAAAGAGAACATTTGGTGGTATGTATTCTACCTGCATCCTAATGCGCAGACATTAATTTCATTCAATACAGATCGTGAGAAGGACTCTGGGGAAGGGGCAGGTTTGGATCAAGCCGTTCCAAAACGACCTCGCCTCATTCGTAACCGTTATCAGAGCGGTGAAATGAATTTTGCACGAAGAGCTTTAAACATGGATACCTCGCCAGACAAATCTTCAGACAAAGGCCGTAGAAGAGATTAATTAAATCCTTGTTAGTCGAGCCATTTTGTATCAGTAGCAACTGCACACTATTCTGCATATGGAGTTATAAAGTATATACAGTTCCCTAATTCTACACTTGATTATTGTATGTTGAGATATACTGTGAGCCTAGTGACGAGTTGAATCGGATCATTGAGATGGTATTGTCTACCGCTTGATAAGAGTAAGAAACTCCTCCCGGGTTTTCTGCTGCGTCCGGAAACAGCCCAGCATGCAAGACGTTGTTGTTATCGACCCTGGTTTCTGCACGCCACGCATTGTCATGCAAAGGTGGCTAGTCCAGACAATCAAACATAGAACGTTGTCAAAATGAATGAACCACATACGTTGCTTCCATCACCACTGCAACGCCACGAGGCTTGATTGCCTCTTCGACGGCAATGGCAATCTGCTTTGTGAGGCGTTCTTGTACTTGCAAACGACGACTGAACGTTTCAGCAATACGAGCTAGTTTGGATAGGCCGAGAACCAATTTGTTAGGTATGTACGCGATCGCTATCTGAAGAGGGTCGAATATAGTTTAAACCGTCAAAAAAAGAAATGACATATACCTTTCCTGTAAATGGCACGAGATGGTGTTCACAAAGGCTCGATATGTCAATGTCGCGTACCAGAACCATCTCGTCATGGTCTTCCGCGAAGACAGCATCATTTATAACGTCTAACGAAATAGATCAGTCCACCACATGGAATTCGTGCAAGTGGGATTAGCACCTGCCAACCGCTCTTCATATCCCTTGGTCATCCACATTATAGCCTGAGCATAACGTTCCGGCGTACGTAGAAGGCCCTCCCGATCTGGATCCTCCCCGATACAATCCAACACCGTCCTGACTGCTTCAGCTAGCTTTTTTTCACGTGCCGCTCGCTCTTCAGGAGTTGCAGTTAAACGAGAATAGGTCGATTTGGCTTTTTTTTTCAGGACGATTAACATGATGTCAAATTCCAAAAAGAGGGAGCTCACCCGGCCAACCCAACCCATACGAATCGGGAACTAAGCCTTCCGATACTGCTGTCGTCGCTGTCGTGAGTGGGGTTGACACGCCTGAGGGCGGTCGAAAGCCGTATCCCTCGTGTATACGGTGAGTTGCACGCGGGGGAGATGGGGATGCCATGGCGTCAGAGTTTGGCAGGTTGCTTGAAGTTGAGGGCTCGACAGATGGGTCAGGATAATTGGGCTGAGTTTCCATCTCGAGTTTACGCAGACTGCGAGCAAGGACCTCGCTGTGCTCCTTATGCGTTTTGTATTGCCCTGAAGCCATCTGAAATTTCGGGGGAAAAATTTTAAAAAAAAAAAAATAAGTTGAGAAGTTACCGGTGTGGATTGATGACGTAATTTATTAAGAAAAGGGAAATTCGGGGGAAATCACTGCCCCGTACCTCGATTTGGTAATCTGAAAGCAGAGTGTTGACAGAATGTAGGTCTGTTTTTACTGTTTATATCCTCCTCAGAACAGCATTACCATCTCCCACCAGTGGATTCGTTGCACCGCAACGGCATTAGATGTTTCCGGGATCCCAGGGATGACTGAGTATATATATGATGAAGAGCCATATCTTTTCGACAGACACAAAACAGGAGACTTGGGGCAGTTGACGCCCCGAGCTGATTGTTTAAATTCTCGCTTCTATGCGCCAACAATGCGCAGGTCACTCCAACTTCTCGGGTCGAACGACAATGTCCTCCAGACCTTGGTTTCATGTCTGGGAGTCCTTCCTTCCCTCTCCTCCTCGGATACCGTCAAAGCACCAAGTGGAGTATTTGCCTCAAGGCGCTAGCATTTATGATATTTGGTTGCTCTCCAGGCGAATACCTGGGGAAGAGAAGGAGAGTCTATTGGTTTCTGGTGCTCAGCGGCGTTTCACAACTAGAAATCTCCATCTGGCATACCTCGTCCTCACCGGGTGCACCCTCAGTTTCGTGAGTACTCCAAATTCCTCATACTGTGCAGCCAGTGAGCTCGTTCCCTCATAACTTTTACACCAGTTAAAAAAAATCTGGAGTAATCACCCGTGTCGCACTGCGATGATGGTTAGTTTCAATATTGTTCGGAGCCTCTTTCCTGCCTTTCGCGGTTATTCGCAGGTACGTTCAATTGCTGTTGTCAGGGTCCGTTGCCTCTGACAGCCTGGCATTGTTGCTCAGGCTTTGATCATTGACGAAGTTGGTGATCTTTTCCCCTCAACCCGAGGCTTTAACACTGAAATACCATGTGCAGGTTCAAACTCTGATCGCGTCGGGTGCCTGTACATGGTCTCGCCTGCTCAGCTTGATTGGTACTGAGCTCATACGGAGATATTTAGAGGGGTTCATCGAATCTATTGCGTCAGTCTAAATTATTCAACCCCTGTTGTTCCCACTAACATCAATCAATACCAAGTATCCACAACGATAATATCGTTCTAGGTTCTGCCAGGTTCTTCGTGGAGCGGGAGCAGATGCGACAGAGAGTCACTCTCGACATTCCTACGCAGGAAGATCCACAGATACGCGACCTACTCCGCGAGTCAGAGCTCTTCGCTCGTTCCTTCCATGGCGGAGGATTCGGCTCTTTGACACCACTGGATTTCTTTCAAATACTCGGGAATATGACCGAAATAATTTCTCACCTGTTTCTTGTCGCCGCAATGACCAAGACATTGGCCCATTTTGGCATTCTACTATTTTCCTTGTGCTCGGTGGCACTTCCGACGCTAATTTCGCAGACTAGAATAAATCAAGAGCAGCATGACGATCTCTATAGCCCCCGCGAAGCTAGGGCTGCCGATCGACGTGAAAAAATGCGCAATTTGGCCTATTGTGATGCTCATCGGCCGGAAGTTCTCCTGTTTGGGCTAGAAGACTGGATATTGAAATCCTGGTCGAGCGCTTGGAAAGTCGTTTTTGACTCAGAGTTAAGCCAGTCGCCGCTTCAGTTGCCCCTCCTGTCAAGCTATCACTTTTCCGAGATGTTCTATGCTCTTCAGAACGTATGTCTTGGTTTCATCATTTCTCCCTCGTCATTGAACTTAACTTGAATCCTAGATTCCCTTCTTCGTATTGGTGCAGTCGTCGTCTACCTCTCTTGGTTCCCTCGTGCTCTATCGGAGCTCCATTCAGTCTATAGTGTTTGGCTTGAGAGCTTTATTCACGACGACAAGAATGATTTTTCAGTCAGTCTTTCTCCTGTCAGCCTTTTGTGCAAGTATGGAGGTGAAACCAAAACTGCAACCACGACTTGAGGAGAAGACGGAGTATCGTTCAGCTTCCGGTGGCGCTCGCATCCAGGTCCGGTAAGACTAGCAACTCTGTTCTTGACATCGGGACTTACTAGTGATACCTCCTATCCTAGGAATCTATCGTATACCTATCCGGGAAGTGATGAGCCAGCGCTCAAAAATGTCAACTTCACGCTTGACGCAGGCGAGACGCTTGCCATCGTTGGATATAATGGATCAGGTATCTTATCTTCTGTTTTCCCATCTAACAGGATTTTTTTTTTCTGACTGACTTTTGTAGGAAAGTCCACTCTAGCCAAAGTCCTTTTGCGAATATTTGACTTTGAGGGCCAACTGTTGGTCAATGACATTGATATTCGTCGCTATGATCCGGCAGAATACCACAAGCACACCACGGCCGTTTTTCAAGGGTTCTCCAAATTCAACTCTACTGTACGGGAAAATGTCGGCCTTGGATATGTGGATGCTATTACATGTCCTTCATCGGTGAAAGCTGCTATACACTTAGCAGAAGCCGACGCCATCGTGGACAACCTTCCCAAAGGGCTTCAAACAATGTTAGAGACCCCTGGATTTGAATCTCTGGCCTATCTCGGGACGCCGCAATCGACAAGACATCACGGGCTTTCTGGTGGCGAGGCAAGCTCCGCTTACCCATGTGCTCTTCATATGTGCTCACAAACCTACTTCTATAGTGGCAAAGACTAGCACTAGCGCGTGCTTTTATGAGAGCAAACAATCCTGATGTCGATCTGTTGGTTTTTGACGAGCCTGTGAGTCACCATGACTAGAACTGAAAGCTCGACATGGCTCTGACAAAAAGCAAAATAGACATCCTCCTTGGATCCACATGCACAAACCCAGATATTCGACACAATACATCGGGTATCACGTACTCCGGATGGCGCGCGCTCCAAGACAGTTATTTTTATTACCCATCGCCTTTCTACTGCTCGCCGTGCGGATAAGGTCGCCATGATGGAGAGTGGGGTAAACATCTTCGCCAACGCGTACTGTCCTTTACTGAATCCCGCTCTCGTTCTTATAGACTATTTCCGAATTTGGTACTCACGAAGAGCTACTCAAGTTGAATGGATCTTACGCATCCCTCTATAATCAATCAATTTAGATCTAATAATGTAGGAGTACTACGCTACACTAGTCCACTCGTATATTTAACAGGCGGACATATACCTCGTACTGTAAATACCAGTCTACTCATAATGTGGAGGGATCGACAAATACCACCGCTCTGTCGTTCAAAAATGCGTCCACCGGACAGCCTTCAATGCCCGAGGTCGTTGTGAGTGCTGCGGTTTTATCTGAAGTCCCATGAATGCCAACGAGAAGCCCGGCGTTTCTGATCCCATGTATCATGGACGGAACTTGAATCTGTCAAGCGACATACATTAATTATTAATGAAAGAGAAAAAAAAAACAAAAAAGACGAAAACAAACCAGTAGATTTGCATCCACAAACACACCCAATAGATTGTTCATTCGAGCAAATTCGACCGCAGCACCAAGGCTTGAAAGTCGGACGTCAAGGGGATCACCGCTATCAAAGGCGATAGAACGGGTGGGAACACCTTTATGATTCTTCCCGCAGTGGGCTGTGAGAAACACGGGATCTGAAGGCACATCACATCAGCTGTATATCAAACGGCCGGTAACAGGAACGGCGACTTGCAATTTGGTTGCTTCCAATTCAACGCCGCACAGACGTCGGGGGAGAATGACGTGAATACAATCCTCCGTCTGGCAAGATTTTGACCGCCAAGAGAAACCGAGGTCTGGTACATGGTTCTCAGGACCGAGTCTACGACCTGATTAAGATCTTGACGACGAGACAGCGAAAGCACCTCTTTGACCGTTTGAGTCGGATAGACTACTTCGAGACAAACACCCATGGTCGATGGGAGAACCTTAGGATATCCGGGTTAACGGAAATTACAGTGACATCGGACTCGCTTACTTTAAGTAGTTGCTCCAACGAAACCATAGCTTTTGAAGCCAAATCGGCCCAGTCGGTAATGGAGGATATAATGTCTTGGTCGATGTGTCGTCCCGTCTGCCTTGCAAGAGCTTCGAATTGAGCAAGTGACACATCACATACTCCGATGTCGAGCCCTTCAAGGGGTAGTAGCCAATCGGAATATATCACCGGTTGGAAGTCTCGAGTAACTTGCACGACGACGGAGAGGAAATACCCACGTAATGACGAGACGGTAGCTGTTTGGCCGCTAGAACCAATAGACTGCGCTAATGGAGATGCCTGCGCAGACGTTATCAAGCTGGATCGATGAGTCCAAGATGAGAGAGACGTTTGGGGAACGACCGATATCGCTGTCGACTTCCAGTAAGTCTCCACGCCACCTCCAACCTCTAATGTAACGCCGTCAAAGGATGTTACGATGTTCACTTCAAAGGTCACCTGATTATAAACAGTTGATCAACTAGTAAGAAGGCCGGTATGGAAACTCACCTCGCCTAGTATATGTAACCGATGGTCCAGAATAGGGAGAGTAAATACCTGGTTATTCTCAATTCCGGAGAACATGGAAGGAAGGGCGATGGCACGTCCAATAGTCTTGGTGCCAAAGTTGGGGTAGACCGAAAATTCAAGTGTTAAGGCGTCGAGGGATGGTACCTGGAAAACGAAACTACCCTCCTCCCCTTTCGGTGGCAATGAGACCGTATATGGCACTGTATTGACCTCCGCACTGGTAGTCATAACTAGCTTCAACGGAGCAGAAGTGATTAAACTTTCGTCCTTGAACGCCGTGGTCATGATGCGGCGCTGCAGCCGGACCGCATTGAGATCCTTCTTTGATCTAGACGATCTTCCAATATTCACCTGAACAAGGTGACTACGATCGAGATAGTTGTGGCCATATACACGGTGTGGCATGATAGGAGGAGGTAATGTGAGCGATGGAATAAGGTCAATATCAGATTCAGAAGCCATCAACTGCTCAGAAAGAGGCGAGCTTTCTGGCATTCCTCCGTTATCCAGACCGGCAGGAGAACGACTGGTGACTTCCAGTAAGGCTTCGACGCAGTTATGGTGTCCATACCAAGCTGCGTAATGGACAGCCAAATGGCCTAGTTCATCCCGTATACCTACTCGAGCACCGGCTTCAAGCAAGACACAAACACATTCATCTCGGCCATAGCGTGCTGCATGGAAGAGAGGTGTCCATTCATGGTACTTGTCCGGCGTGTCCCAGCCTTGCTGACCGAGTAGAACTTTGCAGACATGTGCATGCCCTTGCCGAGCTGCTAGATGCATTGGGTATTCTCCGTTGCTATTTGCAAGACACCTTGCACCTCTTTCCAACAAGAGCAGCACCACATCGACATGTCCTGCTTGGCTCGCTAAGGAAAGAGGAATGACGTCTCCTCCAGGAGTCGTAGGATGCGGCAGAACATCCCCATGATCTAAGATAACCCTAACACACTCTACACAACCACGCAGCGTTGCATAGACAAGTGGATTGTAGTTGTCAATGTCGAGTCCATTATGTGGTAAATTGGTCTCTAGCAGAACCTTGCAAATCTCGGCATGGCCATTCATCGCTGCATAATGCAGAGCTGTACGTCCGTATGCATCAACCCTGTCAACTTGCACGCCGTTCTCCATGCACAACTTGACGAGCCGAAGAGCACCAGCAATAGCGGCTTCGTGGAGACATGTCCGACCATTGATATCATCCACGAAATGAAAGTCAAATGGTGAAGACAAAGATGCCAT
The DNA here is from genome assembly GCA_001466705.2 of Moniliophthora roreri. NCBI lineage: Eukaryota > Fungi > Basidiomycota > Agaricomycetes > Agaricales > Marasmiaceae > Moniliophthora > Moniliophthora roreri. Next base: position 229,685 of record LATX02000244.1, on the reverse strand, counting down.
GATGAGATCAGTAAGATCAGGCGGCGCCTCAACGATGATACTCCACAGAATACGAGCAACGTTTCGCTGCGCTTCCGCCTCGTTTGAGAGCATCTCGGAATATTCGACAAACTCCGTTACGGCGCTTCGATCGCCTGCGGCAACTGCTTTGCGCAGATTCTTTTCCAGGTCGTGGAATGGCCCGGCATAAGCGATGCGTTCGGCCAAGATCTGATTCGTTATTACGTCGTTTGCTGCCGGGCCCTCAAACTTCAAGCCGGATGAGAGGTCTGTCAAGTTGAGCAGGCAGCTAGCGACTGTATCCGATAGTTCAGAGATAAGCTGGACACCATCGTGAGTCCATAATTATGACACGAAAAGAAGATAGATACTCACTTGTCGGTTGAACACAGGCTGAACATCCACTTGTCTTGCGAGGTATAGTTCCTTGGTTGTAGATTTCGAGCGCTTGTCAAACTTTTTCAGAATCTTCCGAAACCCGGTCGCGTTGATCTCAACGAATTGCTGAAAATCGTGATTCCATTTGGGAAAGGTTCATAGAGACATTGCAGAGGGTGTACCTGCAGTTTTCCGAGATCGCGCTCCAGAAGCCTAAATCCCTCTTCAACCGCACTCCATTCGACGTGTGTTTCAGTAGTCCCTTCGATGTTATCGGGTAACCCTCTCATTGCGGCAGCTCTTCGTTTCGAAAGAAGAGTTTCTAACCGAAGTTTCAGCTCGGCTTCTTTTTGAAGATAGAACGTGTTAATCTGTAATGAAAACGAGTTGGATGTCGATCTCGAGAGATCTAACGCTGATAAGCGCACCTTTTCCAGCTCCCGCTCCAGCTTGAAGAAAAATGCTGCTTTATGAGCCTGGAATTCCGGACCTCTGTCTTCATCTCGCTCTGAAGCGGGGAAAAGAGGTGGTGGGACATCGTCCGGGGTAGATGGTTGTGAAGAACTCAGGGTCGACGGTGGTGCTGATGTTGATGATTCCTGGTTGAGGATATCTCCTGGACGAAGACCGAGCGCTAATGCAGCTGCCTCCGCCGCTGGCCTGTGCGCCTCGAGCGACGAGATGATCTTTTTCAAAGACTTGTAGTCGAGGTAGTACGGAGACCATCCTGGGACTTGATGAGACTGGATATGCTTGCCGAACTGGAGGAGTGTTTAGTTAAAACGCGCGTCTATCTGAGAAAGATCGATTAGGCAACCTTCATAGAAAGTTACTAGTTGTCGCTGGTAAAATGACACGTTTGCCGTTTGGCTCGAATCAGGAAGACATGGGAAACAGAGCAACCACGAAATTGCCCATAAAGTATCAGGATGGGTTTCAGAATCATTACGCTTTCGGAACTTTTGCCGTCTGTCGCCACACACGTGCCTCGACGAGAGTATTGAATACATCGAGTACATGGTGTATACATTCCTGGGAACACTTTTAATCACTCTTAGATCCATCTGCTCAATCACCAATTCCAAGTTTTTCGACGCTTCACTTGCTTCACATATCTCTCCGGCTGCTTGTCGAACTGACGAACGTGCGTCTTCACATCTGCTCTTCGACTGCTAAAGTCTCGCAAGAATCAGTGTCAAATGCTTCTCTCCCCATGGTCATATGCACAAGGATGCCAGAACTACATAACCTGGCAGCGAGGAAGAACCTCAACAGGACATCCCCACGGGATTCCTGTCAAACGGCACAAGCGGTGGTCAGGAGATAGTATAACAGGATGAAGGGAACAGCATTGTTAACACGAGTGAGGAAACCTAACAAGAGTTACGGGAAGGTAGGACGCGTATGTTGGCTGGAAGGACATCTATTTGGCGCTAGAAAACATGAGACCGTTACGCGGATGCCGACTGTCGTGAGTATTGAGTATTGAGTGGGTATGCACAGATATCACATCTAAAGCTACACGAGATAGGTTTGAAAGATTTCGGGTATAGACCCAATTCTCTGACTTGATGCGCCAATATCGAATATGACGTCTCCTGAACTATTATGAATCAGCATAGAAGCGGCTTGACTGCAGACATACATTTATACATTGAAATGGCAGAGCACCATGTATTTCGTTCGCTCCTGAAGATTACCAACGAGTCTCATTTAATGTAATGTTCAGACAAAAGAAGTGCTTGATGCATGTCACTGGATATCCTCCCTGATAAACACACGCACTCTCTTCCAGGGGAGACGGCGAGGGTGTAGGGACCCTGTGTTCGCGAATCCGACTAAGGACAACGCATCAAATCAAGAAATTGGGTATGTGCGCGGAAGACGCGAGAACCATACGTATACTTGAGAGACTTGGGCGAGAACACAGGCCCGGGCAAATATCTGTGACATTGATATTGCTTTCGCAGAAGGAAGCACGAAAAGACGGTAACTGGAGCGGCTCGAGTCGGGTCTAACGGTTCGTTGTGTGGTAGCAATTTTCCGGGAAGGTAAACGATACTTCTTGGTACCAGATAGATGTATTACTGCACATTCTTGATACTGCTATGTTCTCGGTGGATAGTGTGGTTTTGCGTCCCCGTTTCTGGCATCTGTGAACAGGTGTATTGATCAATATCGCGCTCAGAGCACGTACTTTAAGACAATTCGCAATGAACAGAAACATCCCGCCAACCAAGACTTTGCAGTTTGCTACCTGATATTATTGGGTGTAAAGTAACGAGGATGCTGGTATCGTAACACTCCCTTCTGCAGCTCGGAACGGATGACTGGCTGGTATCAGTGGTGGTATTCAAGCCCTGTCGGGAAGCGTTCTATATACTCGAAGAACCATGAATCCAGTTACTGTGCCTGTTAATGCTTGGTGAATTGCGTTCTATACTAGGGACGATGTGTGAAAATAGTACCTGTGCTTGCGACGCAGATGCGTCAGCTTTTGAATGACCCTCGGCCCAATTATACTTCAGTGACCCCCTTATTAGTTCTTCCCGCTCGCTGACTTCCTTCCCTGAACTCGGAATGAGAAAATGTCGTGTATGTGAACAACTGGGACGCACCTCTCCAAACCAACTTCCCCCACGCCTTTCCATGCTTTCCCTCACATTTTAGTTTCGTACGTGTAACAACCCAATAAGAGTCTGATATTTGCTTCCTCGACCACCGGGTCTGATAGACGTGTTTCCCAACACCACCAGAGGCGGTCTTGGACAGCACTTCGAACAGGTTTCCTTTTGGTGTGGTGAGTGAAGGAGGAAGCTTCTTGGGTAAAAGTTTCTGTAGGGTTCGTGATAAGTCGGGTGGACTGGAGCGTATGCTTGTCCAGAACATCGTGAGCGGAAATGGGAAGAGAGAAATTTGACCCTAACCCATCACGCGTCACGTTCTTCCTCCCCCGGATTTAGAAATCAGAAATTCTTTTATCGCGACGACCATGTTCTCTGCCATTCGTACCGCTGCCTCTTCACGCGCCGCTACTCGTGTAAGTATTTTCTCCAACTCTCTGGGATTATTTTGAATGGCTGTTCGCCAGGCTTTTTCAACCTCGACGCGTACTTTAGATGTTGCCAAATTAACTCTCATTGGTCGTCTGGGCAGAGAGCCTGAAGTGAAAAAGACCAAGAATGACATGGAGTTTGTCACGTATGTACTCAAAATTCTTAAAATCCCGAAGAGAGCCTAAAAACTGCTACAGGTACACAGTAGCAACAAATAGCTATCCCCCTGCTTCTGCTGACGAGAACAGCGGTGAGTGCTGAGACATGTCCATTTTGAAATCTACTCATGACTGCTGAGTAGAACGCCCGGCACCGAGAACCAGCTGGCACCGAGTCCTTTCCTTCTCCGAAGGCTCCAATCGCTACCTCAAGACATTGAAAAAGGGTTCTCTCGTTTATGTTGAGGCTGCATATGAGCTCCGCGAGCCCGACCAAGATGCTGACCCCTCAACACCTCAAGGACAGAGGCAGATCTTCCTTAAGCATGGTACGTTTACCTGCAAGTTCAAGACCACTACAGACAGCTCACGTATCCTTAGAATCTATCAGGGTACTATCGACTCCCAAATTTGAGGAAGAGTCTCCTTGAGCATTATTACTCTGCCCTATTTATGTCCTATCCTATACGAAATCGTCATAAACTGCCTATGAAATCTCTGAGGATATATGACACCTAATGCTCGTCTTCATGTCTATCATAAGGTGTCTCCGGACGCCTGCTACTCGTATATTCGCTCGTCGCTGTTTCATGTGCCCATTCCTGTGTTCAGTACGCATTAGCCAACTCAAAGGTTGAGAAATGAAATAAGACTAACCCCGCTTTCAGGTCTATGTGAAACAGACGGAGCTGGCATCGAAGGCGCGACACTTGCGCCACTCGGTGCGGCAGCACTGTTCCTCAGCATTTTATTGATATAGTCCCGCACGGAGGTCACCACAAGCTATCCAGAGTTCAGTGTTTAAATGGCAGAGATACTCCGACTACTGACGTGATGGTCCTCTTGAGATGATCCAGAATAACATGCAACGACTGCAATTGGGCAGCAATGAGCATTCTGTACCCCGAATCCCGTTAGCTATTGTGTTACGTGTGTCGATATATCACAAGGCATACCTCCAACCAGATAGGAAACGCTACCAAAGCAGAACACGCGTCAGCATCAATTACCCAACACAGATATGAACGCTCACCTCCACCCTGTACCTTGGCTGGCATATCCTGTCCTTCGAACAAATGTTTTGCACTTCTCCCCATCGCACTCATAGCTTTTTCAACGTAAAAGCTCGAGTGTCCCGTCCGCTTCACAACGTTTATCATGCCTTCCAAAAACGACCAACTGTCCAGACTGACGTCCCCGATGCCGCTAAAGTGACCAAGATCTCCAACTGTGCAGGAGAAGAGCGTGTGTCCGGCTATGGTTTGGATAGATATAACCATGCCTTTGCCTTTTGAATGGCGCGAAGTGCTTCGAAAGCGTTTACGAAGTGATAGGCCCTGTTGTAATTGACATCCCAGTCAGCGAGTCTATGTATCCACTCGAAGAAACGTGTGGCGTTGCGCACCAAAGTTACCGCGTCCGAAGCGGAGAACGACGGAAATCTGTAAGACCCCTCCTCAGCCAATGTTTGAGTCGCCAGCTCTGTATCGTTGGGAGCCATCCCCTGCAATCCACTGAACATGAATCCCCCAAGGTCAAGAAGAAATGTTAAAGACCAGATTGAAAGTGTAAGTCGTTGCGTAGGGTAGAAAAGAGAATTGCGGGAAAAGGAAGAGTCAACAAAAGAGAATCCGTTGAAGAAGCTTCGGCACAGCGGGGCGAATCTGAACGAACAACGAACAATTGGCGGTCTGGAGATGGCCGGACAGCTGGCAAGGCTAGGGTCCCTACTTAAGGGTAACGGAACGGCGGTGTTCTTTATAATTATTGTCGAATAACCAAAAATCCTTTTCACGATTCCAAGGGTCGACGCGAAGACTACAGTGTAGTCTGTATGTATTGTGTTCGGAATCGCAGAATGTTGATATCATATGCCTGGTTCTCCCGAGGTTCCTCATAACCACGATGTCATGACTTGTATAACCTTTTACCTTCATCTCTCATCATGGAATTCTTCAACGACATCAACTCGGAAGACCCGCTGAAGCCGTCTCTATTCGAGTTGGTCGCCCAAGAACAGCTTAAAGATCTCCTTCAACCAGCGTTGAAGTATGTCCTTGCTGTCAGTATCCTTATCGCCTTTCTGCAAGTTTTTCTCTAAATAGCATCGCAATGTTAAGGTTTTTGCCCAAAGATACCCTCGGTACCTACTCCGAATCGTTAACCGGCACGAGGAATTTTACGCGTTTGTAATGCTGTTGGTGGAGAGGCATTATTTGAGGAAACATAGTGCGTAGCTATCGCGTTGCGAAACTCTGATTTTAATAACTAAATTAAAAAAAAAAAAAAGACGCGTCCTTCTCGGAAAACTTTTACGGTCTTAAACGACGACGAAGACCGTTCATTGAACCCACGAGAACGCAAGCTGCCGTCGGAGGTATACCACCAAACGAAAAGCTCGGCGAAAGGGAGATATGGCGAAGTCTGTTGCTACTTGTATGTAGATCACAAGAGGTGGCATACCGGAAACGAGCTCATTTATTCTGACAGGTGGGGCTGCCCTATCTGCGAGCAAAGGCGCAAGATTACTACGAAGAACTGGGTGGTGGTATAGATCCCGAAATATTGGATGAGGATCCACGGACACATCGTGCCCTTTCAGAAGACGTGCGTATCCGTTCGATTTCTGTCGCTTCGATAGTTGACTTCATTCACTTCGATAGAGCTTCAAGGGACGCTTGCGACGTCTGTTCAAAACACTATACCCTTGGTTGAACACAGCATTCGAGGCATACCTGCTCGTGTGCAATATCGCATACCTATTTGATCGGACACCATTCTACAGGCCATGGCTAAGATGGATAGGTGTCGACATTCGACGATTGGGGATTGATGATTTCGTATGTCGTCTCTACTTGCTTACGATGCCGGTACTGCCCCGACTTACTGAGCCTTCCTTAGCGCACCACCATGGCAATACAAACACCTGAAGCACCTCAAAGCCTTCTCGAACGTCTCCGTCGACTTCTGGTCACTTCACCATACCTCCTCCTGGACTCGCTACGATTACTACTTCCAACAGCCATCTTCTTCATCAAATTCCTCGAATGGTGGTACTCACCCGGATCTCCCGCACGATCCCTGGTATCCTCTACCTCCACACATGGTCCACCTATTCCACCGCCCGCCATGCTACCTCCGCATCCACGGGGTATTCCGTTTGATAGGCAGGAGTATGGGAAGTGTCCGATTTGCAGGCAACAGATTAATAATGCAACGGCGATGCCTTCGGGGTATGTGTTTTGCTATAGGTGTGCGTATAACCAGGTAGAGAAGCAAGGGAAGTGTCCGGTTACACTCATGGAGGTCAAGGTTTGGCAGCTGAGGAAAGTACTAGTTTGATTGTATAGAAGGATTAGGGGCAATAATGATATTGTATGCTGTGGAGCCATATACATATTGCTTAATTAGAACAGGTACTTGATACAAAAATCTTGTATGATAGCCTTCTTTCAGTGCTCCAAACTCACCTGCCCAAAGTGTAAAAGTTGACACAAGAGTGTCGGTGACTCTGAGCGCCCACCAGCTCGACTTGACGCTGAGTTTTAAATCTCGACTCTAACCTCCTCCTTCACCTCCAAACCATGTCGCGTCACAGATATGTCAAGAACCTCAATATCGATGGTCAGATCTATTCAATAACACAGGGAACTCGAATCTTACCCACTGTACAGATGAACTCGATGATGACGCCCTGTCCGATGGCGGAGAGGAAGAAATGACCCAAGAACAGCACAGTATGTCTATCCTTGAATTTACGATTGACTCCGCTCTGGAACTTGGTCTCAGTGCAAATGATTGACGCTCTCGAACGTGTTCGTGAAGTTATCGGCGAGGAAGATATCTCAGGGATACCAGATAGCGAAGTTAGGGATGCTATATGGTATTACAATTTCGATGTAGAAAATACGGTTAGCTGGTGCATACGTATGTGCCCGAACTACTCTTCTCCTATCCGTATTGCTCAACAGCTCACAGAGGAACAAGAAAAGCGACGAGCAGCAAGAGAACGTCAAGGTGAGCGTCTTCGGGATTGTTAACTTTTTTTTTTTGCACCCTCGGCCTCTTGCTATCGTGGGTCTGTATAAAAATATGGCAGAGAAACTTCACTAAGAAGGTGCATGCTCTATGACCCCGTGTTGAATTAGGATGGCATGAATTTGTTGGACTCATACTTTGTACCGTCCAGGTGTCAATCCGTACTCCAACGAATATGGCAGTGAACGTTCAAGGATTCCTCTAATCTACCTGGCTCAACAGCGGATGGCGGAGCAGGGCCAACACCAAGGATGGGAAGAGCAAGAGTACGACGATCTGCCTGAACATGAAGTAGAGCAGGAGGAACCCGTCGTGCCAGTGCTACAATCCAAGAGAAGTTTATTGAGTACCATTACTGAGAAGACGGAGCGTACAGAGCCTTCTCCTTATTTGATGCATCGTATACCCAGTGTCACGTCTGGAACTTCCTATGGAGATATTATAGGTACGTGTTCATACCACAACTTGACATATCCCTCTCTAAATTTCACTCTAAACTTTTAAATAGAGAACGGGCGATTCGATCATATTTCAAGATCCCCAATAGATCCTAACACAATCCCACTCTCTCCCTCCGAATCAGCCGTGAACAGGCTTTCGATGTACGAACCCGCACCATCTTGGGCGACCACTTCATCAACTGGGAGCAATGTATCATCACCTCCCCGTCCTCCAAGCGAACCTGTTCCACCCATTGAGACTATCCCAGAGATCCCCGATTCAACCTCGAGATCAGTATCGACTCATCCTACCCCTCAGAAATCAGCCAAGCAGCCGTCCAAGTTGGCTCAACTAGCTAGCAGTAGAGCGAGCTCACGCACCAAATCCGCCATTTTGACGTCGTCTAGCTCCGAGTCTGTCAAGACCTACCCAAAGTTGAGGCCGGCTGCGACGGACCAATCGAGTCAGATGCGACCTCAATCATCTTCCACGATATCCCGATCCCAATCCCAGTCCAACCGATCTCAATCCCATTCTGCCTCCACCGTACAGCAATCTATGTCCCCGTCATCTACTTCCTTTCATATCGATAAAGCCATACAAATCGCTATGGATATGGAAGCCAAGGATCGAGATAAAGCTGCGATCGTACACAAACCTTTACCAAAGACACCGTCAGTGGTCTCCAGCGCGAGCGCAAGCACTGCTAGACAAACACCAAGGCCCTCTGCTCCTACACCTTCCAAAGTCCTCGAACAGCCCTCAGCCACTGAGAGTCCCGCCATCAAGGGCAAGAACACAGGCGCAGTCACTCGTGCGCCCACCAAATCCAAACTGGCATTATTAGCCCAGGAACGTGAACTTCAAAAAGCCTTACGTGCTCCCGTTGCCAAGCCTTCTTCACCAGAGTTACCACCAGAAAAGACGGAGTATCTCACCCCGATTGCTAATGGGCCTTCGGTGACGACTGCTATTACGACGTCGTATCAGACGTTATACAGTCTGACGGATCCATCTAAGCCGCCGACCAGCAAGGCACCGCATGTTGTGCCGCTTCCTGCAGTTGATTATGTCACTGGGAGCGAGAAGGGTAGCAATACTGGGAAGCCATCCAAATTAGCAATGAAGATCAAAAAGGCGCACGAGAAGCACGAGAAACGACCAGAGCCAGAGCCAGAACCATATACGATACCCCCAATGTTTCTTCCACGATCAAAGTCTACTCGCAGTAGCCATCGTGCGTCACCGTCTGCATTTGCTTCCGTACTTGTTGATGATGAGTCGTCTAAAGGAGGAGAGGCTGAGAACAGTAGGAGGAGGAGGAAGTCATCTACTACCATTACGACGAGCTCTTTTTCATCCATAACGTCTTCGTCGACTGCCACCTCCACTATCACGTCCACGTCAGACTCGGAAAGTAGAAGCAGAAGCACGCGGTCACGGAAGCCCATACCCATGCCAGGCCCATCTACATCTGGCTTCGCATTTGACTCTCCGAGTCCGGATGATATCGTTTTCAATGCAAGGAAAGGAACGGCTCTAGGGAAAATGAGGGCTTGAAACCTTTTCTTCTCCCCTTTTGCACATTTATGCTTTCCCTTCTTTCGCTTCAACTCTTATTCTTATTCATTCCCTGTTGTTTGTTGTTCCACAATGATACTGATATCTATGTATTCTGTTTATGACTTGTAGCCGCTAAAGAACGTGAAAAAGCCAAACGACTCGCCGCTCAAAAAGCCCAAAAGTCAGGACCTCCGACACCCACAAAAGCAAAAGCTTCGACTTCAAAATCAGGATCAGGAGCGGCAACGCCGCGCAGAGGTGCTGGTGTTGGTATAGATCAAAGAGCGTTGGACCTCTCGGCATTGAATTTGACGTCAGCGGAGAAGGAAAAGGAGGAGAAGGAGGAGCCTCCACCCAAGTTGACATATGAACGAGAGAAGCTGCTGGAGGAAGCTAAAAAAGCAATGGATGGTGGAGGTGGGAAAAAGGCTGTTAGTCTTGTTGTCATTGGTTTGTATCCTTTCATATTTGCTCCTCTCTTAATCTGATATATAGACAGGACACGTTGATGCGGGTAAATCGACCCTCATGGGTAGATTATTATACGAGTTGGGGAGGTTGGATGAGAAGGCTAGAATCGCGAACGAAAGAGGGAGCAATAAAGCTGGAAAAAGTAGTTTCAGCTGGGCTTGGGGATTAGATGGGACAACCGAGGAACGGGAAAGGCGAGATTTCAAATCCAAGTGTATTCTTTCCACTTGCTTATCTATAATTACCTAGGGGAATAACGATGGACATTGCGTTACAATCCCTTGCAACACCCAACCGACAAATAACTATTCTAGATGCACCCGGTCACAAGGACTTTATACCCAACATGATTTCTGGGGCCTCGCAGGCGGACTGCGCGTTGCTTGTCGTCGACGCTGCCACCGGGGAGTTTGAAGCTGGCTTTGAGCGCGGTGGGCAAACGAGGGAACACATTCTTCTCGTCAGAAGCCTTGGAGTTGCGCAAGTTATTGTAGCAATAAACAAACTGGATCAGGTAGGCCGTTTACTTCATTTGGGATACTCGTCTTATCGACATTTTTTGAAAGGTCCAATGGAGCAAAGCACGATACGACGAGATATGCGAATATCTCAAGCCTTTCCTCGTTCAATCTGGCTTCCACCCTTCCAAGACCAAGTTTGTTCCAGTTGGAGCTATGCAAGGCGTTAATCTGGTATCTAGAGAAGGAGATGCTTCCAAGGAGCTTCGCGAGTGGTATAAAGGACCAACTCTGGTTGATCATCTCGGTCGGTTCGGTCTGCCTCCCATGACAAGATGCTAACCACCACATAGATAAACTAGAACCTCCAACCAGGGATATATACGCACCGTTGAGAATCCCAATATCCAACGTTTTCAAAGGACAAGGCTCAGGTATGTGGGTCGCTGGACGTGTTTGCTCTGGTGTTGTTCAAGTCGGAGACCGACTACGTGTTTTGCCTGGCGACGAAACTGCCATTGTAAGGGGTGAGTAAACACACTCATGGCATTTATTCCAAAAACACATTATCGAATCCTTTGCAGCGATAACAGTCGAAGAAGAAGCCGCTCCCTGGGCGGCCGCCGGATCTAGTGTCACGATCCAGTTGATTGCGATAGATCCAGTACATCTTAACATCGGCAGCGTGTTGTGCTTTCCTGATTCCTTGGTACCTCTGGCAACGATATTTACGGCGAGGATCATTGTGTTTGATATCCAGATTCCTATCACTTCTGGGACTTCTGTAAGTCTCCATTCCACCTACATGTAGCTGGCTGAGAACTAACAACTGTCATTGTAGATTGAATTATTCCACCATTCTCGGGATGTCCCAGCTACGATATCAAACTTGATTGCTACACTGGATAGAACGTCGGGGAGTGTCATCAAGAAGAAGCCTCGGTTTGTTGCTTCCCTATTCTTTTTTTTTTTCCTCTACTCTGTCAACTCGACTTATTTACATTTACATAAACAGTGTCCTCACGAAGGGTACCTCAGCCGAAGTTCAGATTGTACTACGAACAACGACACTTTCGGGGCCTTCAACTGCACGTCCGATTCCCCTGGAGCCTTTTGCTGTTAGTAAAGATATGGGAAGGGTTCTTTTGAGGAGGGGCGGCGAGACGATTGGTGCAGGTATGCGAAACATTTCTGTATTGATGGCAATTAGCTGACGAGGCTTGTTATGCAGGGATTGTACTAGAGATTTTTGGTTGACGCGTATATGATGTTTCGTTCCACTTATTCGTGTATCGTTAGCATCTCGGAGGTATAAGTTCATGTAGCCGTGTTTACTCTGACGCTTATAAGAAGCAGAGAATCTTTGTATTCTACATTCTGTGATCCCAAGTACAGTTTGAAGTTCCTACTGTTTTCTAGAATGCTGTGTGTCTAAATCATGCTAGCGGGAGGCGGCAAGACAGGATCGCCTAGTGCAGTCACGTATCCGTTGGATAGACCACCGTCTACCATGAATTCGGTGCCCTTTCAAGCATATTGTCAATTCGCGGGCCCTGAGAGAAAAGAGGTGATACGTACAGTCGTATAGCTGCTCTCGTCGCTTGCAACTGCAGGATCTGTGAGCGAGTACAAGGGAACATTCAAGAAACGATGACATACGGAATAAAGCCGCCTTTGCTTGCTCAATAGCTTCACCAAATCTTCCCATAGGAAGATGGACCATTCTACGTTGTTTCTTCTCCTCAGTATTCAAAAAGTCCATGAGTAAAGCTAAAAAAAGAAGCGGGTTAAGAAGATTCGGAATCCTTGCCGGCTGAGGACTTACGTGTTTTCAAGGGCCCACTGGAATGACCCTTTGTGTCAGTAAAGAGGGAGGGATGCAGGTAAGAGGGGGCTTACGGGCAGAGGGAGTTTACACGAATGCCTTCCTTGGCATGGACCATAGCGAGTTCACGGCTCATCGCGAGTACTGCACCCTGTGAAGCGAAGAAGTGTCAAGTTAGGGGGATATTAGAAGCTTTCTCATGAGATGCGAACCTTGGATGCGGTATCTGCAAATCGAACAGCCCGAGTGAGACATGAACAGCATGCACATAGGTAAAGATCGATAAAACTCACAAGCAATCTGAGGGGTAGCAGCACCTCTAACAGCGACAAAACTAGCCGTGTTGATGATACTTCCGCCAACATGCAAGCCTTTAGACTCGTCTGTGGAGTTCTGACGCATAGCCAATATGGCATATTTGCATCCCCACCAGACACCCTTGACGTTAATCTGCATCGTCAAATCCCAAATATTTTCTTCGGTGTTGAGAGCATTGTCGTCTTCTGGGTGCATGATACCGGCATTGTTGAACTGCAGATCGACGATGTGAGATCATGAAAAGTACGATTTGGTGTGAGGAAACGCACCATAACATCCAACCGCCCAAATTCTTTTACAGCAGTATCTACGGCATTCTTAATTTCCTCTTCCTTTGAAACATCGCATTTGAGAGCGAGAGCCTTGACGTTGGGGTATCGTTGTGCGATAAGATCAGCGCCCTTTTGAGCACCTTGAAGGTTGATATCTACGAGAAGGACGTTTGCGCCTTCGGATGCAAAGAGGAGAGAGGATTCCAAGCCGATGCCTCTGGGATGTGCATACGATCAGTCCAGATGATGCAAGTTTGAATTGACGGACGATGAACTCACGAGCCTGCGCCGGTGATGAGAGCGACCTAAAAAGACTTGGGTTGTGAGAATTTCTATCATCGTATTAATGACAGTGGAATGAATGACCTTGTGTTGAAGACGTCCAGGCATGGCGATGATGATGGCGGTGGTCAGAGATAGGGTAATCAGTCTTATCGGGTTATTCGCGTTCTTTGTTTTATACCTGTCTGCTCGTTATTCGGATTCCTACCTAGAGTACATTGGCCTAAAAAAAAGTAGTCCATAGTAAATACTATTCCCCTGTAGTCACCCAGATATATCACTTCTGGGTGCCCCTGGCAAACGCGGTGCTAATTCCTTGGCCTGGGTCGCCTGCCTTCTTTTGCGGTGTTCGGCCAATCGCACTGGGAAAGTCATGAGCACAATGAATAACAAAAAGGGTGTTGTCTCGTGAACGCACTAGAAAAGAAGTCCCGATGAAGGGTATATCTTTGATGCGTAGCACCGGGGGATGGACTGGGAGAGGATGGAGTAGCAGTAGTAGGAGACGCTGGCTTGCTCTTTGGTTTCTCGTCCTCGTCGTCCTTCTTGTCGTCCTTCTTGTCATCCTTTGTCTTGTCATCCTTCGCCTTGTCATCCTTTTCCTTTTCTTTTTCCTTCTTCTCCTTCAATCGTTGCTTCTCTTCCCATTCTGCCTTGACCTTTGCAATCTCCTCACTACTCAGTCCTAATTTCCTTGCTCCACTTGCCCCATCATTTGCTTCCCCAACCTGACTCGCGAATCCTGGATCAGAGAGGTGTCCTGGGCAGGTGTATATGAAGTCGACAGTGTTTATCGTCGCAAGCACAGTCGTCGTGGGTTTGTAGCACACATAGCAAGCTTTCGGAGTCCCTGCTGTCTAAGATAAACTCCACATTGCGTGTATTGAGATTGTATTGAATGAAACGTACCCTCTTATAGTACAAGTTGGTGAAAGACATGGGAAATGGTGGATATCGTGGGACCTGTCCGTTCTCATACTGTTCAAGGATTGGCGCCTGTATACAGCCCTTTATACAGCCCTGGCCATACAAATGGTGTATATACATTCAGAGTCACCCTTCCGAGGCATACTTTCAAGCCACAGCTATTCTGACTATACTCCATTTCATCGACGGCAGATGCTTCACCCGGAATGATATCATTCGAATCAGCCCAGAATCAGCCACTAATCAGCAGATATCTCAGCTGAGTGCCTTCTCAGACATTATAAAGCCCTTTTTCCCGTCTTCCAGCATTTTCTTTTCTCATCTCTCACCATGTCTGATACTGCTGGAAAACCCATCAAGTGCAAGGCCGCTGTCTGCTGGGGCGCAGGAGAACCTCTCAAGATTGAACAAGTCGAAGTAGCTCCTCCTCGTGCTCATGAAGTCCGAATTAAAATCCTTTATACTGGTACGTATTTAAATTAGCCTCGCCTCGGTCTGGGTCTGATCGTCACTGTGCAGGTATCTGCCACACCGATGAGTACACTCGCAGTGGCAAAGATCCCGAGGTAAACCCTCTTCCATATCACATTTAAGATTATAATTGCGATCCAACTTCCAACATCTCATAGGGTCTCTTCCCCGTCATCTTGGGTCACGAAGGCGGTGGCATTGTACGTTTCTCTGTTGCGATGCTTGCGATCTCTGCTGATCGTCTATCCAGGTCGAATCTGTTGGTGAAGGTGTCACTGGCGTTGCTGTTGGAGACCATGTTATTCCTCTGTACACTGCAGAATGCCGAGAATGCAAATTTTGCAAGAGCGGAAAGACCAACCTTTGTGGAAAAGGTTCGACTTCACGACTGTTGACATGACATGACATACTTATCCGTTACCTCCAGTCCGTACTACTCAGGGCCAAGGTCTGATGCCTGATAGCACCAGTCGCTTCACTTGCAACGGAAAGCAAGTGCACCACTTTGTGCGCCTCATTTACCTCCTCCAATCCAACTAGACCTGACGAATCTCCAGATGGGCACATCCACATTCTCCCAATACACCGTCGTAGCAGACGTCTCTGTCGTCGCAGTCGACAAGACCGCTCCTCTCGAGAAAGTCTGCTTGCTCGGATGCGGTATCACCACTGCATGGGGTGCCGTCGCGAAGCAGCCCGGAGTCAGTAAGTCTTCCCCGTCCATCTAAACCACACTTGTATCACTCACAAGTCAACCAGAGGACTCGACTGTAGCAGTTTTCGGCTGCGGTGCTATCGGTCTCGGTGTCATCTCCACCTCTTCCCTCGTCGGTGCCTCCCGTATCATCGCCATCGACACCAACCCCGGTAAAGAATCCTGGGCGAAGAAATTCGGCGCGCACGAATTCGTCAATCCCACCCAGCTTCCGGAAGGAAAGAGGATTCAGGATCATTTGATTGAAATTACTGATGGAGGGTTGGATTATACTTTTGATTGTACGGGGAATGTGAGTCGAGAATCCTTCGTGCGTCGTGATTGGGGTACTAATAATGAGGATCGTTGTAGGTTCACGTTATGCGGGCTGCACTGGAGGCTTGTCATAAAGGATGGGGTGTTTCTACAATTATTGGTGTTGCTGCCGCGGGGCAAGAGATTTCGACTAGACCGTAAGATGAAACACTGCTTTCTCGTGGTGGCCTTGTGTTTGAACACGTCCTGGATATAGATTCCAATTGGTCACTGGCCGAACTTGGCGTGGATCTGCTTTCGGTGGGGTCAAAGGAAGAACTGAGATCCCTGGCCTTGTCCAAGAATACAAGTTGGGCAAGCTCAAGATCGACGAGTATGTCACTCACCATAGGAAGTTTGTCGAGATCAACGAGGGATTCCATGATATGCACGTAAGTTCTTTCCGCTTCCTTTCATCATAGTATCTCGTACTAATAGCCCATTCAAAGGGCGGAGAATGCATTCGCTGTGTCGTTGATATGCAAGAGTAGTACCAAAGTGAGGAGTTGCCCAGGTTAATTGAAGTCAAGCTAGCCAATTCAAGAAAGTAAAATATCATGTACCAATATCATCAGTGCGCCAAACAATCATCTTGAGCCACGAGAATACAAGTAAATAGATCATACACCCCGGTCAACCAACAACCTCTCTCTCCTCCCAAGAAGCGCCCTCCACAGCACGACTAACGCCGCATTAACTTCCCTTCTCCTCACCCCGCTCTTCCGCCATATCATCCGGAACAGCGCAAGGAAACAAAGCAAGAAAGACGCATCCAAACATAACCTCCTCAACACAATCATCGAAGGTGACCTATTGCTTTCGTTTTTCGCAAAGAATTGTGCAATGTTTCGCAGGAGCTGAACCGTACGTAAAGTGGGGTTCACCAGAAAAGACCATAATCCTAAATCATCCGTATCCCATTCGATAGAGCCGCGATCATCAGGACTCGCTCGTCCCGGTGTGTTACCCCCAGAAAGTCGTGTTCTGGATGCAGCTGGTGAATTTGATTCAAGTGTTTCGAGACGTTCGTTGAATGCTGCTAGTTGGGCTTGCATGCTCTCCAATGCACGCTCGAGTGCGAGTGATGATGCAGGACGGACAACGCCGTATTGACCCATTGGGAGAGATTGGGACTGGCTTCGATAGGGATGCGGGCCGTACATAGGCATAGCCATGGAAGGAGAGTCCATTCCACGAGATGATTCGGGATATAAGGACGATGGAATGGATGTAGGTGAAGGTTCTGCGAATGCAGAGGGCGTTTCAAAGCCGGGTAAGGGTTGAATGTGTGGGATAGGGTGGATACCTTGGGTGTGTGCGGGAGGAGGTGATGCGAGGGATCCTGCCAAAGGAGTGCGGTAGCGGTGTGAAGACATGGAAGATTGTGGACGAGCATTGACATTTGATGACGACATGGGGTCAAGCAACTGGCTCGGAGGTGGTAGTTCGCGTGCTTCGTCTTCGTCTTCGCCTTCTTCTTCAGATCCTGAATCGGTTTCTTCCTGAAGTGGAATGTTTTGGGGTTGGTTTTGGAAGGAACGTGATTGCCCCGCGTGGAGGTATTGAGAGCGGTGTTCGTCCTCTGATACCGTAGAACCAGAAGATTCAGATGGTGATGACTGCGTAAAGGTGCCTGTAGTAGCATTAGGTATCTGGTAGGGTGATAGTTTGCGTAAACGGTCAACTCACGACTCATGATGATATGAGACGGGTCTCCGTTATAAGATTCCAATTCTTGCACAAGATTCTTTGCAATAGTCTTATCAGAGTACTTTCTTAGTACCTAAAGAAACGATGTCAACGTCAAGGAAGGTTGTGCACATGGAACATCGTGTGTGACCTTGAGCAGGGCGTCGACGTACAGCCATTTAGCCTCGTAAGAATCCAAGTCCTTGTGTTTATCCCAGGCATCCCTAGAACCACTTTAGAATGACTAAAAAACAGAATCGGAGAATAAAACACACCATTTAGCTCGTCCGAGCATGTCCCACATACCGGGTCGAGGCGACTTTACATTTCCTACGGTCGCTACACGAAACGTCACGATATTTTCGATTTCAAGGGGGTCTTTTCAGTACCTTGCTTGTATAGACTGTTCCAAATAAGTCAAGAGGTGGTTCAGCCTGCGATAATGCATTCCTACTTGCCTGTACATCGTGAGCTTCTCTTCATAGTCGGTTTGAATTGGACCCGTTTTGGGCAACCCTTGGACGATTTCCACCGCACGGTCGAACTGGGCATCAATGAGGTCTCGAGAGGACATGGAAGAGAAGAAGGAAAGATCCCGGTACCGGAAACAGGAGCTGGTGACAGTGGCGGGGGTAAAAAGTAACAGGACGAATCACACGTGAAAGGCGGCACGCGCGAGTGGATAGGTTTTGCTCTTCATCAACTCCCACCATGTCAAAACTCGGAAAAGACGTCGCTGCATTCAAGTCGGTTCTTCATAGACAAGACTATACTTCATGGCACTCCCAGCCGCCACCACTCGGAGGTTCGACTCCAACGACATCGGAACAACCTCAAGAAGCCGAGTCTTCAGCAGCAGCCACAAAGAAGAAAAGACCTAAAAGCAGTGTGTTTGGATTCTATTTCACAGTGCTAGTGGTTATGATGCCAAAAAGTGTAACCCACTAGACGTCGTGTATTCGCAGCCTGCAGATACAGGCTCAGGGAAAGAATGGAGTACACAATTAGTTTATGCGGTGGATTATCTCAAGGTGCGTTGGATCGCTATTCTTCTCTTTACAATGACTCATAAGATGAATGGCTGTAGACCACCCATAATCCAATGCGTCTACAGGATCTTGCAATCTACACCGACACCGAAGTCGACACCAACCAGTTCTTAATTGAGAAATTAAGGAATCACGACCGGGTCCATTGGGATTCAAAAACAGATCTGTATTCCTACAAGGTCTGAAGCATGGACAGGTCGTATGACTTTGCTAACTTCTCTATTCCTTTGAAAGCACGAATTCAATTTCCGGAATAAGGCCGCTTTACTCACTGAAATTGAACGCCAAACGAAGAAAGGAGGTGGTATACCTGTCCGAGCCCTGAAGGAGTCTTGGAAAGAAGCACCGCAAGCGATAGAAGAGCTAGAGCAAGAAGGAGATGTACTGGTTACTCGGACGATGAAAGATGGTCAATTAAAGATGGTGTTTTGGAATGAGCTGAAGCCGTCCGAGGAGAAAGGCGGTATGCCAGTTGAAAAAGGTGAGCGACTTGCCAATGGATAAGTATGACCATTGACGATGCGTTTCCAGAATTCTCAGATCTCTGGCACGAGTTGAAAGTCCCCAATGATGTCGATTTGCTCAAGCAGTTGCATTCAGGTACGATTTCGTGCGACGACTGTGAAGCCACCGTTTCTAACTTGGCGATGCAGAGGGCTTGCAAGCGACCACGGCGGCACAGGGTCCAGCACCAAAGGCACCAACTGGTAAGAAGAAGGGCAAGCGAGGGGGTGCACCTCGCCAGCGGCAAGTCCGCATCACCAATACACATTTGAAAGGCGAAATTGATCTTTCGAAGGACTACACGGGTCCCGGGAAGTGATTTGTTACTGTACCTTGTATCTTTAGACTAGTGTATTTATCGTGCTAGTAAACGGGACAGGTATCGGCAACAGCGTGAACGCGCTGGATGTTCCTCTTGAATATCAACTGGTTAGTGAATACTTAAGACATGGATACAATAAACATTCAACAACATTTAAATGCTACATGAAACAGTATAGGGAGAGGCCGGGGACTGACATGCAAGTATAGGTAAGCAAGTATAGGTAATTGGGAAGTGGGCACCAAGTTGTATGTACGCGTTACTTCCTCTGTGACGTCGTCAGAATAGGTAAAAAGCAAATCGGAATAAATTCTTACCTGAGAAGCCAGCTCGTCTTTCTCACAAGTGTCATCTTGATTCCATATGTAATCGTGAGTTTTGAGAATGGGGATTTTGACGTTATGGCTGTCAGTGAAAGTAATATAATGGAATTCATAGCCAGGGTAGGTCTGTTGTAGCCAATTCATTCCTTCCGCCTTAACGTCAAGGTCTTCCGCAACACTGAATTGAAACGCAAAAACAGACTTGTCGAGATGGTTGACGTTGACGACACCCAGGTACGACCCAATCTTCATCAGAGTTGTTGGGTAGATAGGGATGAACAAGAGTATCAGTCATAGGTAGCTGAGCCATCTTGTCTATTATCCGTGCACCTGGGCCCACGACAAGTGTTTTGGATGCGGATGTAGATCGATAAGTAAACGTTGTTTACGACGCCCGGGTTACCCCGGACAACTAGTTCGGTCAATTCCCAAAGGCTCCCGCCCTGCAAAAGTTTATGCAGCCGGTCCTCGAAGATGTACCCTGCTGGACCATATGTTTCTGGTTGGGATTTGAAGAGAGTTAATACACATCGCGGACATGTTCATCTCATCTATCACCAAAGGCATCCCTTACGAGCCGGTACACTTCTCGTGTGTAGATGTTCAATGTGAGTCTATCAATACGCCGGATACCTGGAAATAACACAAAGACCCAATGTGATACCGATTCTTCGTCCGGGTCCGCTTTCTGTACGGGCTGAGTAAGGTCCTTCAGAGTAGGAAGATTAAGATTTTCGATCTTTGATACCAAATCTTGTTCATAGTCTTCGGAAACCCCTGCATACTGAGAGAGAGACGACGCGCAGACGGTCCATATGTGCAATAAAAGTACTCGAATTGCTTAGTGGTCGCATTGGTGGCCTAAAACTGTTTCCATTCAAGGGATATGAGGACAGGATGGCGAGACGAACGGCTGAGGTTGAGGAGTTTGTTTGAGTCGATTAGGTACCAGACATTCCGGTTGAGTTTGGAGGCATGTCGGCTGCTCGTGAAAGAGACACTCCACAAGCAGGTAGTGCAAAGGACAATGATTTTAAAGCGCGTTTCAGCCTGCCCTAAAGTGGTCACATGAAATCATGGCATCCTGACCTTCAAGTTGTTGACGCCGAGACACTATACCAGCTTCATTTCACGATGCGTCGACGAGGGAACAAATCTACAAAGGTCATTCGAAATCATAATCATTCCATGGCGTTTAGCTCAATTCATACAGGTTCCCAACGTGAAACTTCGGCCAGCGCAACCCCAAGCTTCATCATCCAAACCTCGTACACAAGAAGCCGAACTCTCTGAACACGATGATATTTGGGCGCAAGATAGTCAACTGAAGGAACATGATATCTGTCCACGGCCTTTCTATGGATTTGTCCTTTGTGCAACTGGCGTGATGGATAAGGTGCGAGTCATTACCACGTCGTATTGCGTTTCTCTGAAATTTGAAACAGCCAGGACTTTTTCGTCAAGCTGTTGAGCTAGGAGCGGCTACTTGTAATGCGTTCACCGATCGCGTTACTCATCTGATTGCAGTCAACCACGGAGGGCCTAAATACATGGTACGGTCCTCGAATCATATATATTCATGCTAACTTGATGTCGCGCAGTGTGCTTTGGAACGAAAGATACCTATCCTCAAGCCAGAATGGATCACTGAAAACTATCAGATATGGCTACGAGGAGATGATGTGGACATTGCTGAGGTGCGGCACATTGAACCAGTACCCCGTATTAGCAACTCATTACGCACCAGAGTATACGACAATATCATCTGCCTATCTTTTCAGACGTCGTTCTGTGTCTCTCCGGCATATCTGATGTCAACAGACGCAGCCAAATTAACAAACTCGTCAATAGCAACGGCGGCTCGTATCTCAAAAATCTTGAGCGACCGGTTCGCGTAACCCACCTGCTATGCTCCGGAGACGAAGAAACCGAGAAGATGCATTATGCTGAAAAATTCAACAAACGAGGCGAAGCGGACATAAAACTGGTTTGGGAGGAATGGTTTTGGGATTCGCTACAGTTTGGCGGGAGGTTTGATGAAGACAAGTACCAGGTTCGACGGCCACGGCCGCAACCCAGGTCGTTCACAAACGGTAAGTCTTCGTTTCTTCACATTCTACTAGCCCTTTCAAATCTTTTCTAGTTGAACTACCTACGGCTACACCATCTTCTTCCTCACCCCTCAATGTATCAACTCCTGTCCAAGAAAACCGTCCTAAAAACGCCAAAGGGAGGCTGCCCGAATCTCAGGACAACGAGGATGAACCGGCCGTCGTACAACGTCTACCTGCTACCCAACTCAAGATCTGGGCCAGTCTGTTGAAACACCGTGGATACGCTATGGATGTAGAACAAGGACGGTTGATACGGAGTCCCACTAAGTCGCAGACACAATATCGACCGCAAGAGGAGGAGGAAGACGAAGGCAAGCGCCTCGTCGGAAACGGCTCATTCCTCAACTCAGTTGGGTTCAGGCGTGCCAATTCCTTCGCACCAATCACACACACCTCGAAGCCTTTAAGGCGGATACTTTCGACTAGAAAGTCGTCTACTCCGACGCCGGACCTTCAGAATGGTGATAGACAGTCACTGGAGCCAGTGGACATGAATGTCGACATTAGGCCAGACATGCAGGTCGAGTTGGATACCCCGGGCGCAGGGCCTTCTACTCCCAGGTCACCCGGAACTCCGGAATCCAAACCTCATTCTCGCTCTCGATCGCAACCTGAATCTGCAAAGGTCGCGCAGCCTGAATCGACACCACTCATATTTGATGGGCTTCGGTTCCTGTTACTTGGTGAAGCCGATAGCAAAAGTGTTCAGCAGGCGGTGCAAAAATATGGTGGGACCATTGTTGGCGGTGACTCTGCTGAGAACGTGGATCTCGTCATTGTACGACTTGTTAGGTTCGTCTTCATTGCCCATTCATCTGATTGTGACTCAAAGCACCTTTAGTGGCTCGCCTCTATTTCGCACACTCTTGGAGACTGCATCCACTTCGTATCTCGCAAAGTTCCGGACAGAATGCTGGCTGGAGAAGTGTTTATACGGGGAACGCATCTATGAAGCAGATGAACATGTTAGTTATACCCCTGTTAGTGTTAGGTGTCCTGTTGGTGGTACGTTCTTCGCTTTGTCAAAAGTGTCAAACTACGCCTAAACGATCACGGAGCAGGGGCAGCGAAAGTATTCATTAGCTTCTCTGGTTTCGACGAATGCGAGAAGGTTTTCATGGCTAGGTTAGTCAGAACTTTGGGTACGTTCCCCCTTGGTTTACTTTTCCCTATATACTCATACTGTTGAAGGATTCAATCACTTGCCGACGTTCTCTAAACGTGCTAGTCATCTTCTTTGTCCATCTGGGGAAGGTCTCAAGTACGAAAAAGCGAAGGAGTGGGGTATACCCGTTGTCAACATGAGCTGGGTGGAAGAGGCTAAGAATACAGGAACGGTGCCCATCGTTGATGAGCATCTCTTGCCTGGTCAAGACCCTTCTGGTTTCAAACAAAAGACTGCTCAGATCGGTCAGGGTACATCGGTGGAGCACAAAAAAGATTTGAAGGGTAAAGGGAAAGCTACGGAAGACGATCTCAGGATGGCTGATATCACTAATGGTAAGATATCTTTTTGGCGCATTTTTCACACCTACCTGACACCGTGAAACAGCCCAATCGCAAGACCAGGAACAGTCTTTCGAGTTTAAACCCGCAGTTACAAGTACGCAACGGAACCCAGCTCCGGGAGAAGATATACCACCATTGGCTGTACCTTCGCTTTCGAAACTTTCGCTAATGTCGCCTCCTGGGTCATTCGGTAACCCGAATGGCCTCTTGGGTGGTCCTCCAGCAACGCAGCTATGGCAAATACCACCACCCGCCGAATCTCAGCAACTTGGGTCCGAGACATCTCCTGTCGAACAGTCCTCTGACGCATCACCACCCGTTCCTACGCAGCCTGACTCTGAAACGGAAGATGAGATGGAGGTGTCGGTCCCCTCACGAGTGAACAAGGGCAAGGGTAAAGCCAAAATACCTACGACGACACAATCAGAGTCTGTCGTACATACCTCTACTTCGGATCCCGGTTCAGGACCAGAAGTTTCTTTGAAACGATCTGCGACCGAAGCGAATCTCCAAGCGGTGGTATCCGTGCCTTCATCGAGGACGCCATCGCCGATGAAGATGCCTGCGGCTGCGGTAAAGAAAAAGACTTCGAACGGGAACATCAAGGGCAAGGCTGCTGGGAGAGGACCTTTGGTGCGACGGAAATCACAGTCGGCGTCTCCAACCAAGGTACATAGGCCCCTAGAGTTGGACGGGGTCCAGGCAAAAGCTTTACAAGACAGTTTGACCAATCTGTTGGATGGAGGCGGACCTAGCCTGCTCGGGAAGCGACGTTCAGAAGAAGGAGGCGATGATGCTGCTGTGACAGGGAGTGGTGGTCGTAGTAAGAGGCCAAGAGGTACACGGGCCAAGGTTTGTCGCATCTTCTTGCATCACTTGTCCCAGTGCTTACTTTATCCTTTTCCTTGTAGCCCCACCCAGAACCAGTGGAAGACCGGACCTGCTCAACGGGTGAAGTCAACGAGCTTAGTATGGAGTTTGGCGGTCAGCCACTGGATGTTGAAGAAGAGGTTCGGGAGGAGAGTGTGCGCGTGACTTATGAGGATCCCGTCCAAAGGGATGAAAAGAGAAAGCTGATGAAGTTGTTTGGGAGTCAAGACTCGAAGGTGGAGATTGTTTCTATGAAACCGGTCTCAAATACTCGTAAGAGAACAGGTGGACGGAAGAGCACCCGCAGAAATGCACAGTAGATATACTATTTTCATCAGCATTTAGAGCCACCATGCATGTATCTAATACCATTTATGTGTTGCGAGCGATAACTGTATACTACTGTTGATGGTGTTACCATGTCGAGGATCAAGCTTCGAGGGTTCATGATTAGTACTCTTTGTAAGACTCCGGCCTGCAAACCGCCTGGCCCCTTTCCTGATTCACTTCTGGGATACTTCAGTTTGGAATCATAGCATTACGTGCTCAAGTGTACAGTAGATCCTGGATACGTGAATACAATGGCGGCAGATATTTACAAAGTCTGTTTCCCCAATGCAAGCGGTATAGAGCTAATACTTGTAGGTGGTATAAGCCCCACTTCTGTACACACGGCAGTAATACAGGACGGGGGCGTGGCATCATACAGGGGATTCAGTACTTCCAAATTTGAATTAGAAGGCGGCGATGAAGGCGAGAACTTGAGAGGTGCTGATATAGAAGCCATGTCGTCAGTTGCTGTGGAGTCGGAAAGATATCAACAATACCCACCGAGTTCATTTTTACCAAACCCGTCCAACATTACACTTTCGCTGAATTTATACGTTTCACAACAGACCATTACTGGGATGCCGTGTTCCTTAGCCATCATTGCCACCATGGCGGTTCCTGCTCTTGAATAGACCGCACCATTGGTGTGAAGTGAGTGGGCTCCCACGAGGACGGTGCTGACATCGTTGACTAACGAAGGTAGTGCCGGGAGTAGCGCGTATGTGCAAGGTATTGGTGGATTTGTTGATGTAAGGGTGCGTAGAAGGGCCTTGCCTTCGAGAAGTGGTCTTGAGTCTATCACGATTACAGTAAATCGTTTTTGAAGAGAGTGTGCCCCGAGCAGGATTTTCTCAACGATCGATGATCTGAATGGGCAAGTGTTTGAGTGAACAAGAGACGCATGGTACAGGGTAAAGGTACACGAACCTGGCATAAGTGAGAATGACATCCCCGTCTTGAATCTTGTTTACTGCTAGATTCTCGATGACTTGGTCGGCAATGATGATCCTGTCTCTGATGTAGTCGTCAATCTTATGACAGAGCGCGTCTTTTGCCTGGATTAGACGCGTCCTCAGTAACAACCCGACTGCTTTTATGAGGTGATACACACGTCTTGTTCGGGCAAGTCAATATCACTTCCACTGATCTCCAGCTTCAACTGCCTGATTGCATTACCCATCGTGACTGACATTGGACGTGCAGCAACTAGATGCGAGATCTGAGGCGACAGATATGTCATCAGATGTCTCGAGAGGGTGGTATTGGGGGGAGTAGTGTAATCTTGGATGACCTGAGCACAAGGGTAAACGGATAAACGGACTCACAAGTTGTAAAACGCACCGTTTTGAACGCGCTTAACGTCGCGATACACCGGGCATTTGCGCCACATATCTTAAACTCGGAGAACATCAACCCAAGCCTGACAATTGCAGGATGAATGATGTCGGATCCCTTGATATTGTGACCTCCACTAGGTAATTTAGGTAGCCCAAAATGAGTGAAAATTCGTAATCCGTGACGAGAATTGTCCGCAGAAGCGTCTTGCACTGCACCTGCTGATGATTCGGAACGAGGTCGACCGCCGCTAGTTTGGGATTTGGGTGCAGGTGATCTGAGAGCCGGAGGTTTGGGATTTGCCTTTGAGTCAGGTTTTTGCTTCTGCTGTCCTCCCCCTCCCCCTCCTTGCTGTTGCTGCTGCTTCTGCAAAGCTTTCGCTGCCCGTTGTTTCTCCTGAAGCTCTCTACGCTCCGCCTTGGTCATAGATTTTTGTGAAGGTTGTGAAGATGGTAAATTCGGGGCTTGAGTTGCTAGTGCTGATGCACCATTAGCGCCGGGGGCTTGGAGTGCTAGGTCCGGCATTTCTGTCGTTTATGCCGATGAAGGAGAAGACCTGAGCCTGGAAATATGCGAGAAATGAGGTTGGGGGTTAAAGCAGATAAGATCGAGTCAGACCTAGAAATTTATGATGGCACGTGGCGTAACTGCATTGAGCGGAGTTACCGTAACCGTAGCCGACAGCAGCGGCGCCGGTCTGTTCACAACGTCGACCATCTACTCTATTCCCTTCTCATCTTTCTATTCTATCCCCATTTCTCATACTCTTTGGACATGGTATGCTCTCAGCTCACATCGTGACGAACCGTCCGCTCACCCAGCATCTTCATAGGGTGTTCCAGCACTATTCCGCTGGTTGAGTAAAAAATACCCTAAAATCAGTTACGTGTCATAGTAGTCTTTTCTTTCCGTCGGACGCTCATGCATGCACACGTCAACAGTCTACCCAGTGGTAGAGGATGAAGAAATCAAGGTCGAAGATGAAAATGACGAACTAGTCACAATTCCTACGAACATGGCGGACCCTAATCCTAATGGAACGGAATTTGATTGTCTGTATCTTGATATGAATGGAATTGTGCGTGCTCTTATACTACCCTATACTGGCCAAACGCTGACTTCGTCTCCATAGGTTCACCCATGTACTCACCCAGAGGGCAAGGTGTGCAAATCAATCGAAACCAACCAAAGTCAATGCACTAACGCAGCCCTATTATATAGCCAGCGCCCGAAACAGAAGAAGATATGATGGTGGAAGTTTTCAAGTACACTGAACGGGTGGTAAACATGGTCAGACCAAGGAAACTCTTATTTATGGCTATCGGTACGTTTTTAACACGCAAGTTTTTGCCGAAAAACCCATCCCTACATTGGCTCTAGACGGTGTTGCTCCCCGCGCTAAAATGAATCAGCAAAGGTCGAGACGTTTTCGAGCTGCCCAGGAGGCGAAGGAAAAGGAAGAAGCTAGATTGGAGTCGGTACGACTCTGGGAAGGTACGAAGTATTGTTTCCCCCGTTTAACCTTGAAACTCATTCTCATTTCTTGCAGAGATGGGGAAGACCATCTCAGAAGAGGAGAAGAACAAAAAGGCGTGGGACTCGAATGCTATCACTCCTGGAACACCATTCATGGATTTACTTGCCGCCTCATTGCGATATTGGGTGGTGCAGAAGATGAACTCTGATCCCGGTTGGAAGAATGTACGTAAGTTCACTTCTATCAGGTAACAACAGCGCTCAAGGTTCTGTAGCTCCAAGTAATTATTTCTGATGCGAGTGTTCCTGGAGAAGGAGAACATAAGATCATGGACTTCATCAGGAGGCAGAGGACTAATCCTGGACATGACCCGAATACGAAGCATGTCATCTATGGTTTAGTATGTGCCCAATGTTTCGTTTCCAAACGAAAGCTGACCCAAATCGCAGGACGCTGATCTTATCATGCTTGCATTGGCCACGCATGAACCCTACTTCAGAGTACTACGAGAGGACGTATTCTCAGACAGCTCCAACATGGCATGTCGTATGTGTGGACAAGAAGGTCACTACGCAGCCCAATGTACAGCCACACCAGCAGAGGTACAAGACCGAGCGAAAAAGAAAGTCACAGAAAGAAAACCATTCATATTTCTCGACGTCTCGATTCTACGAGAATACTTGGAAGCGGAACTGAATGTACCCCAAGAATCATTCCCGTTCAATCTGGAACAAGCCATAGATGATTGGGTCTTACTCATTTTCTTTGTTGGAAATGATTTTTTGCCTCACTTACCTTCGCTTGAGATCCGGGAGGGTGCGATTGATACGCTGTTGAGGATATGGAAGACGGAGCTGTCGCGAATGGGCGGCTATTTGACGAACCACGGCCGCCTTGAGTTGGCCAGAGTGCAGATCATCCTTGAGGGTCTTGCGAAAAGAGAAGATGATATATTTAAGAGGCGACGTGAAGGTCCGTGTCGTGAAGTGTTATTGTGTTTTCGTTCATTGCCCATCATCACCATCAAATCCCAAAACAATTACCTTATAACCTTAATTTTTTGCATCATGAATGCCCGTATTCTTCCCAATTTTTGTCAGACCGGATATTGACGCAAATTTTTGTGAATTCTTTTTGTAGCCGAAGAGCGTCAAGAGCAGAACGCCAAACGACGCAAGCTGGAGAAGGACGGCACTGTCGAGTCCATCTCCGCTGGTGCACCATCCCGATCATCATCCAACCACGATTTCGCGGCCAAAGCCGATTCAATAGGTCTCGGTGCACCTGCGACAGAGGAATCAATCAAACACCTTCCCAGTGCACAGCAAGCGCTCGCAGGTTCCAACCATGATGTTGTCGCCAATAGACGTGCAATCAGAATGGCGAACATGAGCGCTGCAGAGGTGCTGAAAGCCGAACTTGCAGGCCTGATGCCTGTCAAAAAGTCGGCCACAATAACGAAGAAGCCGGACTTATCTCTACCCGCCAAACCAGAGTCATCCTTGCCCCTACCTGCTGCCTCCCTTGATGCAATTCGGATGAGTGTGGACGGACCACCACCGACAGCGGTGCCTGCCACTACGACCACCATGTCTACGACCGAAGATGCGGATTTTGATATACCTGGATTTGGCGGCAGTATGACAAGTGTCGCTACCACATCTGTGGTTACGAGCGCAGTTCCATCCACGACCTCGACACAATCTCCCACACAAGGCTCCATGAAGGTCGATGATATACCAGGTGCAGCTGCCAATGCAGACGTCGGTGATTTCAACGACTCTGCTAATGTCGACGACAGTATTATGGGTACTAAGCGTAAGTATGAAGAGGGCCCTGGAGAAGTCGAGGGGGACGAGACATTGGAGGCTGAAGAGGAGGAGCCACCTGCAGATGGTCCTCACGACAAATCTGCCTTGGAATACAAGGTAAACCCGGATGGAACAGTCACGCAGGAGGATACAGTAAAGTGCGTGTCCAGAGTTCTACCCTTGAAGGAACTGCAGGAACTCATTTGGGGTATCGAATATAGGTTGTGGGAGCCTGGTTATAGAGAGCGATACTACCAGCAGAAGTTCGGCGTTGAGTATACCGACAAGGAATTCAGAAAGAAGTCAGTGGTACTATACCGTGGCATAAGGTTTTCTAATGTCTTTCAGATTGACGCAGAGCTATATTGAAGGCATGTCTTGGGTGTTGTGTTATTATTATCAAGGGGTGGGTACTTCTCTATGCTTCCTTCTCTGTTGCTAACCATTACTTTATAGACACCTTCGTGGCAGTGGTACTACCCCTATCATTTTGCTCCGTTTGCGGCCGACTTTGAAGAAGTCGATAAGATGAATATTCATTTCAAGATCGGTCAACCATTCAAGCCATACGAACAGCTCATGGGAGTCTTCCCTGCAGCAAGGTAAACTCTTTTCTATCCTACCACAGTCTTGTTTGACGCCCGCGTTCAGTCGAAAGCACATTCCGGAGACATTCCATCACCTGATGACAGAAGAAGAGTCACCTATAATCGACTTTTACCCTACTACGTTCCAAATAGACATGAACGGGAAGAAGATGGCATGGCAAGGTGTTGCTCTTCTACCGTTCATTGACGAGAAACGCCTTTTGGGCTCTATGAGGGAACCATACAATAAGCTCACAGACGATGAGATACGGCGCAACACATGGGGCAACAATGTCATCTTTGCTGCAGACGAGCATCCAGTGCATCCATTCTACGAAAAGCTTTATGGAAAGGGGAAGCCAAAAGATGTAAGTCTACTGTTGATTTGAGTCTTATCTTGACTAACGCTGATAAAGCCTGTTCCACTTGACCCGAAACTGAGTCAAGGTATCAGTGGTACTGTCTTACCAAACCCCGACTGTCTACCAGGCTCTACCTACTTTAGCCCTTTCACGCAAGTGAACCTACCCGATATCAGAAACGACCGATCACTCTCTGTGCAATACTTCTTCCCTAAGCAGCTATCTCCTCACCACTCCGTCCTTCTACCAGGTGTGAGGCGACCACCCCGCATCCTTTCGCAAGAGGATATCGAAAATTCGAGGCGAGGTGGACGTGGGCGCGGGCGTGGAGGTGGTGGAGGCGATTGGGGAGGTGGTCGCGGTGGATACAACAACGACCGATCCAGGGGAAGCAGTGGTAATGACCCCTTCCATTCGAGACCATCGAACTACCCACCGTCTGGATATGGTAATGATAGAAACAGAGGATACCAGCAAGATAACTACTCTTCCCGGGGTGGCAATCATTCGTATGGCGGAGGTGGATATGGACGAGGCGGAGGCGGAAGCGACGGTCGTAGTAGGCCGCCAAATAACCAAGGTTACGGCGGTCAGAATAGTGGGTACAGTCGAGGTCCGCCAGGGGGAAGAGGCGGCGGTCCAAGTAATAACCCATATGGAAGCTATGGTGCGAACGGAGGAGGATATGGCGGGTACGGAGGAAACTCGGCAGGTTATGGTGGCTATGGCGGAAACACTAGCGGATATGGGTATGGTAGAGGGAATCCCGCCAGTTATGGCGGCGGAGCCTACGGAAATGGCGGGTCACAGCAAGCTGGTCAGGTAGGAAACTATGGTGTTTACGGTGGCGGCGGTCGAGGCGGAGGTTACAATCAATCTTCGAGGGGCAGAGGCAGGGGATGGTAGTATACCAGAGTCGCATGATACATCGTGTGCATCTTTTTGTACAATCTGTATCTTATTGCTCTGAGGATCAAATACTAAATAGTACTGATTAACCAACAACATTCTCATAAGATCATGTGTTTCTCAAAACGAAAGAAAAGAAAAAACAAGGCGTATACCAGAGTCCAACCACATGGTCAAAGCCACCAGTTCTCGGTGTTATTGAACAGTCGAAAATCAAAGTAGCACTTGTTGCTAGAGCTTTCGCGAACAACTTCGGCACAAACTACACCCCATCTCGAGAGAAAGTCCACAAATCAGTTCACGGTTGAGTCTGAGAGATTACACCTCTAGGGTAAGGTATATCAACTAGGACCACTGATGCCTCTTGAAGAAATGAGATTCGTGAAAGTTCGTGAAATATCATGTATACAAATGGTGATAGTTTTCTCTATATACGGTTGTGTTACTTGTGATATGTACACGCCAGTACAAAATCTGAAATATTCTCCTTTCGACTCAGATGGAACTAAGATCATCGGTAAACGACTAGATTCCACCGCCATACCCACTATACGGGCCTCCAGTCGTTGCTCCGTAACTTGCGCCGTAAGGACCTGGCGACACTGCACCATAACCTGCACCTGGCACACCTGAACCTGGCACGCCTGACATTACACCACTAGCATGATGTGGGGTATGGTATGCTCCTGCTTGACCTGGTGCACCTCCTTGGGGAACACAAGTCAAGTACAAGCTCCACCTCTTCTCTCTTTCGCGGGCCCTTCGCCTGTTCTTCCTTTCCTTTTTACGCCTCCTCCTTTCAGCTTTCGCAGCGAGTCGCTTCTGTCTCGTCTCCATCATATCAGGTGTTGGTCCATATCCGGGACGTCCGCCATACATCCCATAGGTTGCATTGTACCTCGGATCATCAAGCTCGTCATCATCGGAATCTGTAGTGTCTTCTGAAGAGGAAATATAGTCATCATCGTCCTGGAGAGGAAGGTGCACATCGACTGTTCCGGCTTGGGCTCCAGATCGGCGTTCTCTTCCTTTGTAGAGGACTAGTTCAACGCCTCTGCGGTTGAAGAAGGATCCATTCCAGAGATCGACGAGTGTCGCGGTGACAGTTGTTCGCTTGGGAGGTCTGTTTGAAGCGGCTGCTGGGACAGGCAAACGACCAGACCAGGCAAGTGCAATATCCTGTGTGTACTTCCATCAGACTTTGAGCGGTGATATAAGATAAAGTTTTTACACACCTCCATTAAACGTGACCAATCCTCGGTATAAACATCGTGAGCCTGCAGAACAGCTGGCATACGAGGTATGTGATCGTAGAACTCTTCCATATCCTGGATCTTCATCGCCTCAAACGGAGTGTATGGGTGAGCAGCGTTGATCGGACGGGAGAAGCATTCAGGTGCAGCAAGCTGACCAGTTGCGCTAGCATGACTTGCGGGGACACCGGGTTGCGGGGATCCGGGAATATGTGGTTGTGGATATGTAGCACCTTGAGGGAAGGCGACACCTCCGCCTGCGCTTCCTGCGTAACCACCGACAGGTGGAGGTACAGTACCAGGAAGCGGGGTTGTTGCACGAGACCGGACGATAGGCTGCCCTTCCATTACATGCCCAGGTGGGTAAATATCTGGGACCGTTCCACCAGGAGCAAATGGCGAAGCAGCGCGTGCATAAGGATCAGCTACATGATTGGGAGAGGGAGGATAGTTTGCGGTCGCATATGGCGAAGTGGGCCTCGGTGCGTGAGGAG
Organism: Moniliophthora roreri; assembly: GCA_001466705.2. Taxonomy (NCBI): domain Eukaryota; kingdom Fungi; phylum Basidiomycota; class Agaricomycetes; order Agaricales; family Marasmiaceae; genus Moniliophthora; species Moniliophthora roreri. Next base: position 197,080 of record LATX02000244.1, on the reverse strand, counting down.
CGAATGCCGCTGGCTCTGCAGATCGTAGATTGGGTGAGGGGTTGGCATACTGAGGTGCAGTCGGATAGGCATTTGCATTCCTCGAATAGGGCCTTGGAGGGTAGGCAGCGCCGGCATTTGGTGAGTGCGATCCAGCCGCACCTCCATATGCGCTTAACGGCCTTTCTGGTCCAAAATTACCACTCATCCTGCGAGTACGTTCTGCAGCAGCAGCACTTTCGTGAGTGCTGTACTTTCGAGGACGCGCCATACCAGGCCCGGCGATACGATCATCGCTGACACCAAGGTCATTAAATTGACGATCTAGATCGGATAGCAGGCCTCCGCCGCTGCTGTATTTCCGTTCCCGAGTGTAGCCCATCGGTCCTGGGCTATGTGATTGGGGTTGAGCATATCCTTGGTATGGGCTCGGCGGAGCGTATCCTCCAGGAGCAGCGCCTGGAAAAGCAACGCCTGCTCCAGCATTAAAGCTCTTTCGTCGTTCCCTATTGAATGCATCTTGCTGACGAGCATGCTGGAGGTCTGCGTCATCGTATCTAGCTTGGCTCAAACGCTCCTTGTCTCGAAGCATTTTAGCAGATTCTTTCTCTTCTTTCCTTCTTCGCTTGTCTTCCGCACGTTGCCTATATGATGCTTAGAATGTAGAAAATGATTATATCGATAACTGGCTCACCATTCCTTTAATGCTGCCTTATCCTCTCTAGTCAGGTTTCCTCGATTCCATGCTTCTTCAAAGTCCTATACAATTGGATGTAGGTTATGATGATGTAACACCGATAAGGAAGTTGGAGTAGACTGACGGTGCTGGCAGGTTGAGCGCCTGCCGGGAGTATCTGGGTAGCTTCAGCTGGAACCCACTGAATTCCTGATACGATTCCTGTCAACAACCTTCAGTAAAATGAACTTCTCATTCATTTTCTCAGCGAAAGTCCCTGACCTGAAGGTGTTTGATAGCTATGATCGTAATGATCAATTTTAATCTTTCAGCAGTGAGACGTGTAATGTATGTACCTAGCAGGAACAGCTCTGGGATCAAAATGAGATCAACCAAGATTTTGCATCCGTGGAAGAATGGTGCTCACTTGAATGGGTGATAAATTATCTTTCCATCAGGACCGGTACTAGTGGTGTAGGTGATTGAACCTGGCTGAATGTGACCCGGACTGGGCGATTGAGGAGTTGCGGGTGCTACTGTCGAGGCATAGGGGGTACCAAATCCAGGGTCTGGAGGAGGACCGTAAGGCGATGGAGACCTGAACATGATGTGGGTGAGAATACTATGGGCCCTGGGTGTATAGAAGCAACACAAAGACTGCCTCGTGCCCATCCATGCCAGGTGCACACTCCAATTGGATATCAATCACGATGCATGATGGGAAAAGTCGAGAATAGCCCGCCAACCGCAATATCTTCACACCGGCACCCATGAATTCCCTTGTTCCTTCTTCCTTTCCACCCCTTTGGCATGGAAAAGCTGCAGACAAAAGTCGATGGGAGTAAACCAGTGCGTTATATGCAAGTTTCTTTTCAATCTATATATACTCATTACTAGCACTCAGTCGAGTCTGAAATCGGTATTACTCGCTTTATTCATCCTCGTTGGATGGTTTATAGTCCCGTTGAATCCATGGTTGGATTCACGACATCCGTCTTCTTCTCCAGGATTTCCTTCTCTCGAGAATCACTGTGCCGACAGGAAACCCATCCAGGCATCGGAATTCCACGGTCGGCAAAAAGCACTCGTTGAAACGCTCCGAACTCTCAATGCAAGCGCCTATATTACTGAACCAGGTGCAAATGCGCTCTACTACGCCAACGTCTCGTCGTCGTATTGGCACCTCTCCGAAAGACCTCTTCTCGTTGCAATCACTCCGAAAGTTCAGGCGGATGGGACAGTTGAACCTCAACTTGTGGTGCTAGCTCCCAAATTCGAAGCTGCGCGGGCCAATCTACTCGACATTCCTTTCGATAACATTCGATACGAATATTGGCCGGAGGAAGCCAATCCTTACCAAATTCTTGTTTCAGCGCTCTCTATATCGGAAGGAAAGATATTCGTCGACGGTTCTATTCGTCATTTCATCGTAGACGGGTTACAGGCGGCCTACGGTCAAGGAAGTGTGGTTTCTGCACCCCAGGAGGTGAACAGATTGAGGGAACGGAAATCAGCGGCAGAGAGAGAGTTATTGAAGTGTGCTAACGAGGTAAGCTGTATAAGGCCTTTTTCCTTCAAGAATCAGTCCTGATACCTTTTTTTAGGCTACTCTTCTCGCACTTCGCGCCGTCCATAAAAAGATGTACATTGGTATGCGCGAGTCTGAGGCTGGGAATATGATGGCCTCGGCCTTGACAGCTGTCGGTTTGCAGAATGGAGAATGTCTCACCCTCTTCGGAGGTCAGTCTATACCCTCACACTCAAGTAGCTTACTGACTGACAGGAGTATAGAGAACGCGGCTTTACCTCACGGAGGTGGAACAGATCGCGAACTGGGCGAGTCCGATTTCGCTCTCTTTGACTGTAAAGGGACGTTACATGAATACTGGAGTGACCTTACCAGAGTCGGTTCTCCCCTTCTCTAGATTAACACAACGTTGACTTTTCACTGCTCCAACAGACAGTTGCTCTTCCTGACACGGTGATTTCGGTTGAAGCCTCGAAAATATGGCAACTCGTTCGCATAGCCCAGAACTCGGCACTATCCGAGGCTAGGAAAGGTGTAGTTGCGAAATCAGTGGACGAAGCTGCACGAAGAGCGTTGTCGGTCTTCGGTTATGCCAAATATTTCACCCATCGTTTGGGTCATGGTATGAACTCTTCAGCTTCTTTGCTTGGAAGTTTGTCTCATCGCCTCGCCTATTAGGCATTGGTTTGGAGGTCCACGAAGGTCCGTATCTGAACGGCGGAAGCGAAGACATTCTCGATACTGGCCATACGTTCTCAGATGAACCAGGTATCTACATCGAGGGTAAAGCGAGTACTTTCCACCTCTCAACTCAAACTCTTTTGCTAATGAATGATTCTCAGATCGGTGTCCGACTAGAAGACTGTTTCTACATTGACGAGCAATCTGGAAGTGCGGTTCTTTTCACGGAAGGCGTGGGCGGTCAGGCCAAGTCTGTTCTCGAACCTTAGTGTACGCTACGACGACGAATAAAGAGAGTCATATATTAGATTCAAGTCCTATGAGAACGTTATACAGTGTAAAAGGCCAAGTAGCCAACTAAACGTGATAACAACATCAGATACCGTAAATTTCCATGAGCAAAGGGGTGAAAGAAGTGGCAGCCACTCCACGGAGAAAAGTAGGTAAGGCAGCGGAAGAAGAGAGATGAAAGGAGGCCAATGGAAAGCACGACGAGAGGGAACCACAGGATGTATTTCGATAAAAATATATGTGACAAGGCGAAGATAACACGACGATAGAAGTGATACACAGAATTGTTTGGTCAATAAAAGAACAACGGATAGATGCGGTGACTGCAACGTAAATTGTGACGATGCAAGTGATGCAAGGGTGAAGGGTGGTATCATCATGCCTCGAGCATTTCATCTGGCGTGGGCAGAGGAAGTGGAATGGCAGCGGGCGATAAAGAAGCGAAGGGAGATACAGCGCTGGGGGACTGCAAGTAACGTTGGAATGGGTTTCGGGCACCACTACGAGAGACTGGCGAAGCTAGAAAGAGATCACATAGCTCAGATAAGGAGTACACGATCAAAGATAGAATGCATACGTACAGAGAACGCTAGAAGTAAACCAGCGGAAGGAGTTGTCTTCCAAGCCCAAATCCAGGATCTGAAAATCAACTCCATCAAGACCATCGGTGGATTCTGGGGTTCGAGTATTTCTGCTGGACTGGTTCGAACGTACGATCTCGAGTTCGTCCACACTACTTCCAGGAGTCGTTGGGATGCTCTCTATACGAGAGCGGCCTTTGTAGGCATACGACTGCAACGATGAAATAGATATTTGGCGGCGACTACGGACTGGCGAACACGGGGGGAAAATTCCTGGCTTCAAGATCGAAAGAAACTCTTCTAGAGCTTCACTAGGCAGAGTTGATCTAGGGATGGGAAGACGTTTGTCAACGAAATGATGATAGTGACACCACCAGAAAAATACTCACCGAGAAGCAGTTCGAGGAGAGCTTGGGACCCTCTCCAAAGGTGGGTCTGAGAGTAGATCGGATTTGATTTCCTCTGAGGAAGGATTACGTTCAAGACTTTCTGGAGCAGATACAAGTCGTACTGGTTGGGCACGGCCCAAGAAAAATGAGGGGGAAGTCATCCTAACAGGACGAGGAGCGACTAGGAGCGGTGTATCGTTTCCGTGAAAGTTCATTGTACAAAGGCTTTAGATTATAAAGAAGAGATTTAGTTAGGGAGTATAAGAGTTCAGGTATACCAAGTGTTGAGTCAACAACAGAGAAGAAATCAAAGTCCAAGTTTCTCTCCCCGACTCTGCCGATCTTGTATTTGGCCTTGTTGTCCCATGTCATCATATCACATGACTATCGGCCCGAGATAACCGGGTGTGTATACTTTGCGGATAGTATAATACAGGCTCTACCAAGTAGCATAAACACGAACACGAACACGTATTTACCAGAATCTCCAGTATAATATGATGACGACGATGAGAAGAACAGCCCCCAAGGGTGCATACTGACGAATCATCGCCTGAATATTGATGTTTCGTGCGGCTTTACGGTATTTTTCAGACTCTGTCCGCAATGATGTAGACAGGTGCGACATTCCTGGAGAGAGAGAGAGAGAGAGAGACGACGTCAACCAAAACCCAAGTTGAGATTGACAATATGTCACGTACGGTCCAAAGAATCACCTCTCCATAGCAGCTCCTCCATGTTCTTGGTCATGATTCTCGTCACGTCTTGAAGATCATCATTCAACTTGTCCAGTCCTGAACTCGCTGCATTCGCTGTCCTGGTATCACGATATAGTCGTGCAGTTTTTGACATGAAGGTATCTGAAGATAAGGTATAAGTAAAGAACTTGCGAAATGACTCGGCCGGCGCGCACCGAATCCAACGAAAGCATATGGCTTGCGTACTGTCTCCACTTTTGCGCCATACGTGGTCGCGAACTCCTTCGAGAGCTCATCCAAGTATGAAAATGCAAGTTTTCGAGGATACGATTTGTCTGTTATTGTGAGAAACACGACATTGTCTGCGATCAGGTAGCTGCATGGCGAATGCATGTCAGTGAACGAGCTTCCTGTCAAAATCAGCTCCATAGCGTACTGCAAGGTGTATTGCCCGCTTTCTATTGAGCACCGTGGTTCAGAGTTGGGTGTTATTCGTCGGAAAATGAGCTTGGATTGTTGTTTGTGCTCTTGAAGAGCTTGTTCTGTCTGAATTGAGCCAGCTCAGTAAATCTTTAGCTGCGAACAAGGATATTTACGCACCTGCTCGTCGTCTACACTGGCAGCAAGAGGAAGAGCATCTGAAGCTCTGACAATGATTGTTGACCGAACCATGTTTCAATTGGTGAAGGACACGGGAAATCGAATGACGTGGTGGTCGGGAAAAGGGCCTAGACTTTGCCGCTGCTTGGGCAGTGAGAACAAATTACCATTTCCTCAGACTTGATCGACCGGCAGTGAGCGATACCTGCGCCGCCATAACGTTTTTACAACGTTGGTCGATGGTGTGTTCCTCAAGCCAGGTTTCTCCATGTTTGAATGAGGCTTAACAACTGGAAATGCTTGACAAACTCGTCACTTCGTGGATTCAGTGGCTTTTAGGACTACTTCGCATACATTCTCGGGTAAGCCATAAATTTACTTGGCGAACATGTGCTAAACGAAATTTATCTGTAGGTTATTGCTCAAACGAAGCGAATAATGGATGGTGAATCTCCAACTGCCATTTCAACTCGAGAATCTCCAACAGAACACGACACTACTGCTACCGAGGGTAAAAATATTGTTGCTAGTACAGACCCAGCAATGCGCTCCGTCGCCGCACAGGGTGACTCCGTACCAAACTGTGAAACCGGACCTCACGAGCATCGCGCAGGAGCCACTTCAATCCATCGGGTCGAGGCACCGATGGCACCGAGAGCAACAGTAAATGACACGGTCCCTGGCGTTCAATTCCTTCAAACGGGTAAACATGGTGGCAACTTTCCTCTTGCCATCTATGAACCAGCTGGAGAGCGAATCAGCGAAAACTTTGCGTCTACCAAAGACCGTATCCCTCCCATCACGGGGAAGTCCATCTTCTCTGCATCTCTCGCCAACCTTCGGGCTGCCGCAGAGCACGATGAGCGAATTGACTTAACGCCTCTCGCTACCCCAGAGCGGTACCGCTTCATAGATTGCGCTGAAGTTGTTCGTGGCGATACCCTTCAGGTTTGGGAGACACAAGAACTACCATACCAATACGCTGCCATCTCCCATGTCTGGAAGAGCTTACCCCCCGAGGAAGACCCCAAACTTACTGCACGTGGCGTAATCCTTGTTGAATGCGAGGACCGTAATGATGGAGGTCCTATCAGCGTCGATGTCTTGCGCTACACTTGCCTCGCCTCCCTTCAAGCGGGTGTCCAGTTACTCTGGCTTGACCGGCTGTGCATCGTGCAAACACCGACCGTCGAAGGGAAAAAGGACAAGCGCTGGCAGATCATGCGTATGTATGACATATACAAGGGTTGCAGCATCTGCTTCGTCTTACCTGGCGGACTCAGGCGTTTTCCCACGAAGTCGGAAGAGACGGAGTGGATTGAACGTGCATGGACGTTCCAGGAAGTTATGGTGGCACCTGTGGTAAAGGTGTTATATACCGAGTATGTCGGATCTCCTCCAGAGATCTTTGTCCACAATATGCACATCGAAGAGTACTTCAAAATGCAAGAACAGCTGTATGGTGATGATCGAGATGGCTCGCAAGAGCGTCGATATCAATTCGTGCAGGCTTTGGACAAACGTCAGCAGTATCGAGAGCCAACTTTGGAGCATCTTGGGCGGTTCAGGGATGTCTGGGAGCATGTGCAATGGCGAAGATCTGCTCGCCCCGTCGATGTTGTGTTCAGCGTCATGGGTATTCTGGGGGTGACACTCGACCCAGCTCAGTTCGGGAAAGAGGACCGTCTTCGGGCTACCATTGCCATGGCGCAAGCACTGCTGCTCAAAGACCATAGTCGAAATACGTGTATTGACATCCCTCTGTGGAGAAGGATGTCGAGATCTAAGCTGGATACCGCACGCGAGACGGGAGTTAACCCCAAGGAGTACATGGCCGATATTCCTACTCGCGTACGGCTACAAGACTTGGAACAAGAATTGGACACTCAGCCCCTTCGCCGCTTTGCATTTGCTTCGCGGATGAACCTTGAGTCTGGACTTCAAGCTGACCAACGAGAAGAAGCAGAGGACGAGGATCTGGAGGGATTGAAGGATGTGAAAGCCGTAGTCATGGGTAGCGGCCAGGCAGATCATGCAGTTCGATCGTTCTTGGGTCGCAAGATTGATAGCTCGTTGAAGTCGAGGAAGAAGGCTGAACGCATCCGGTCACAAATACCACCGCACCTTCTGCATGAAGCTTATGACACCCCGTCCCAAGGTGGCGAGAGAATATTCGTCAGGCGTCCACACAATCCAGTGATAGAGCTCTGCCGCGAACTGGTTCCCTCTTCAGCTTCCGAAAGAGAGGTCACAAATGACCCCTGTTCGTCTACCGAACCACTTGAGCAGTACGTCTTCGGCTGGTCCATACAGTCCACTCTATGGGTCAGGTTAGGAAGATATACAAACCCTCGTCAAAATGAAGATACCTTCAATCCGGACAAGGTCAGATCTGCGCCAGTACCTATCATTACGGTTTTCAAGTTTTCTCTGGATTTTTAATTGACGTTCTATATGTATGACTGCTCGTAGACCGTGCTTAAATTGAAGCTGAAATGGAGTGTCGTGTCGGGCAGAAGGGGCTTATTTTCTTCGCTTCAAGCATATTACATGCTAGATAAAATGATATCATGCGCTATGATTACTATCGCCAGCGAGCCTACGTTGATGGACGAACACATTGCCATAAAGCTCATTCGATACTTAGCGGCAGGTTAAGTTGCCGCTGAGCTGATCAAAGCGCCAGAGGTCCAAGTATACTTAGTGGCGACGTTCCACTTTTTTCGTCGGCAGCTGTAGATCGTCCCTTACATTAAGTAATGCCATCGGCCGTGAGGAAAGTCGTAGATGAATTCTAGACGACAGGCAAGGCTGCAGCACTTGCAAAGCCCGTCTGGGCGCGAAATATTATGTGTATCTGGCAATGACCAGATTGGGCCTGGGGCCACGTCCGCGTCGAGACTCTACTTTAGAGCCGTGAAGATGTCGAACTTTTCTTGACAATGGCCTCAAAAGGCTTGACTCAAAAGGCTTGACTCTATTGCTGAATCAGTTGAAAAAATCAAGAACCAAGTTGCCACAGTACAAACATACGAGGTATGCACTATCGATCTCCTGCTGCCTATCGCGGAAGATTGTCCTCGTTCAGAATTCCATTCACCCCGCCTAACGGTCTGCGCGCCACGAGTGCACTAAAGAGCTCAGGAAGGTCGTTGACTTGTTGGACATTCAACCACTCTATCATCCCATCCGCACTATGCTCGTCATATATGCCTTTCAGCATGCTGATAAAATCCATGCTTTCCTTAACACGGGTCCCAACTAGACATCACTGTGGGGACAGATTTGGGGAATGGCATGGGATAACCTCCAACCTACCTCAGCAGCTACAGTGTGGGCCTCTGACGCTGGTTACGCCGAGGGTGGACGAAAATACGTTTACCATATACTAGCATCAGAGACTGGCAGACAGACTTGAGGAAGGAGGTCAAATTGACAAAAGTATATATAGTGAGATCATCCGATAGTACTTGTCTTAGGGTAAGGGTTGGTGTCCTTGCTATAGCGTCTGCCTACAGCATCGTTTGAACGAGTCCAATGTTCCTTGTCCACGGCATAAGTTCTCGTCGCATATTGAAGGAGTCAGAATCGGAACTCCTCCTGAACTCTCGAGTGCTCTGGTATGACTGTTCCTGATGTGAAGATAAAATGAAGCTATGTATGGATTATGAATATTGGTGGCCTGCGGTATGACTAGAGGCGCACCGATGAAATGATGTAGCATGAGTGACACGGCTTGTGGCTTTCAGACTCCCGTTGACAGAGATGACAGTCCTGGATGATCAAGCCAGTACACGCAAAAATGCGGCCTGGCATGTCACACCAGGTTCAACGAGTCTCCTCATAGCACACCATCTATGCCATGTTTCTTCTCATCACATCTCAAAGATTGCCATTGCCTTCGCCCGTTCTCGATCCTGAATCCAGATGCTGGCGCGAAGCGGAAGGATTGGTGTCTAGATGTGTATTGTGAGCATATGGAAGCTGTGAATTGAATGGCTACGGACTAGGCACACGGTTTGTGGATCTAGGGAAACATCATGATAGTGGCCTTTGTATCGATGTCAAAATTGGATATTATCTGCTATTGAGATATGGACGCTCCTGCCTGGCTGATTCAAATCCACACGAGTAAACGGAATATTCTACCCACACGTTGTACGCCCTGGTAAGTAGTAACCCGACGGAAAATCAACATACTAGTTCGGACGAGGCTGAATCTGTGACCCTGGTATGACCTCGGCTATCACACTGCCTCCTTCTACCGGGTGTCGTCACTATAAATGCCTGTGATTTCTCTTTCAATAAACCATCATGGCCGCCTCTATATTCGATGTTAATACTCAGGTAGGTCTTAATATTTTCATTGTCTCAAGTACTCTGCTAATCTCGTTCGTTTAGCTCACATTCTACGGTGCATATCATTCTAATCGCATCAATGTTTTGATACATATCATCTGTGTACCTCTCATCCTCTGGTAACGCCGACGCCCTCTCCAAGTCAACCATGTCTCACCAGCCTACCTCAGGTCGGCCCAAGTCTTGCTTGCCGACATTCTAACTCCCGAGTTCTTACCCAACATCCATCACGAGTTTAATGAATATCTTGCTTTCGATATGAATATTCCTGCTGTGTTTTCCGCCTTTTACATTGCCTACTATTTCATCCTGGAGCCATTTGCGGCGGTGAGTTCTTGTTTTTCTGTCTGGTCTACCCGACTGAAGAGATTGCGGTTTTGCACAGCTGTTATACACTCCTCAACTCACGCTTTCTCTCCTCACGGCTACCGCTTTCGCTGCACGACCGGATCATATTACTGTTGGAGCTACAGTTCATGCAGGCAAGTTTTGAACATCACTTTAATCTTGTACCCGACTGACGGTTTACCCAGTATGCTGGATCGCACAATTCATTGGCCACGGCTTCGCGGAGAAGCGCGCACCAGCTCTTCTTGACAATCTCTTGGGAGGTATACCGCCCGTCTGATCTGGGTATGAACAGTTGCTTAATGATCGAGTTACAGCCGTTGTCCTGGCCCCATTCTTCGTTCACCTCGAGATCCTGTTCGCACTCGGTTACAGGCCACAGATGCACAAGCGCATCAATAATGAAATTGGAAAGGAGATTGCTAGGATCAAGAAAATTGAGGGTGACAAGCGTCGAGCTGCTGCCGCTAAGGCTCAGTGAACGATTGATGATGTATCCATGTACTGGTGTTCTGTGTATTCGGTATCTTACGATTGATGTACTCCCCAGTTGTTGTATCATCGATGAAGAGCAACAAGCTATGATGGATAAGATGCTATAACGCGATGGATTGCTAATGCATAACTAAGGACCTAACAAAGCATGGGAATGAAGTGAGATTCTAGGGGATAGCAAACGGTATCAAGAGATATGTAGCCCAAAGGTTAGGAAGTAGTAATGTAAATATCATCATACAGACAAATCTCCATAGGCACAAAGGATGCAATACTACACAAATGATCAGCGACGTAAAAAACATCAGAATAATCGTCTAGGTAAACGTGTGGGAGTTCATGAACGAGAGGGAAGAGGTACGGAGGATGCCTACTTCTCCTTCTCCTCTCCATCCTTATCTTTGTGACCAAAGATGCCTTTCAGGCTGACTCTTCTCAGTCCAGCAAGAGATTTCTTGATGGACCGTGTCGAGGATATGGACTTGAAGCGCGAAGATTTAGGAGAATCATCTGAATCGGGGGATTCATCGGCTGTAGCAGGAGATTTGGGTGACCTGAGGGAGGGGAATCTTTGGTGCTTGCCCTTCTTAGGTGTCGAAGGTGCGGGTGAAGATGCTCTGCTTCCAGGAGCAGAAGAGCGCGATGACGCCGCCTTTCCGTTAACGGGTGTTGCAGCTCTGCCGTTGGTTTCCGCCTTGGTTGGCGTCGGTGGAGATGCGGCGGCCTCCTCGGTTTTCGTGGACTTGTCTGCAGACGGCGAAGTAGAAACCGACTTCTCAGTATTCGCTTGCTTCTCTTCCGGTGCAGTCGGTGATTGCACGGACACAGTAGCCTTTGCATCGGCGCTTGAAGCCTCCGATGCAGGCGCGACAGGTGTCGTGCCGTTCGTGACTGGTGGCTTGGGCGCATCTATTGCAGTTTTCTCCGAACTTGTGACAGCCACGACTGTCACAGGTGACTCCTCTTTGGCATTCCCATTAGCAACCGGAGTCTCGGAGACTTCTGCGGCTGCTTTCTTCGGAACAGAAACTGGCGGCTCCGATGTCACTGAGCCATTGAGAACTGGGGTCGGTGAATCAATGATGAGAGGGGTTGGCTTGTTCTCTTCAGAATTCACAGGAAGTATCTCCACCGGTACCTTCGGAGCAAGTGTAACAGGCACCTCGTCAGGTACAGAGACCTCAGCCTCAGCCTTGGGTGTTTGTACAGGGATCTGATTCGTTGAGTGTACAGACTTTATCACCAGAATCAACAACTCTCACCTTATTAGCATTTATTGGGTCCACACCTATGACACTTTGAATGGCTGCGCCTACTCCAGTAGCCACGTACTCCACACTAGACTTCGTGCCGTCGGCAGCCAATATGGTTTTCGCCAAATCTACAAGCACCTGAGGGACCGTCATGTTCGCCGATGTCGGAAGCTTACCAGCTGCAGTGGAAGACTCTTTAGCAGGGTCCGAGTCCTCTTTCGCAGTACCATTAAGCGCAGGGGCCGTCATTTCTGCAGGAGGGACGACGGGCTCCTGTAGCTTTTCGGGAGAATGGTAGGTGTTGTTGAGGTTGCCCGCATTATCCCATTCCGTTGGCTCTCTATCGTTCACGAGCCATTGACCATCAACGATGAACTTGTAGACAATCTTTTGATTCCATGGGACTGAAACAGTTGCCTTGAATGTTGAACCCTGTTTCGTGAGGCGTGTTGACGATGACCACTGAGAAAAAAGGCGGTGATGGATTAGGTGAATTCCACGCGAAAATTTTTAAGACACGGACTTGGTCAAAGGATCCCGTAACGATGACAGTGTTGGCGCCGCCGTGTGGCCTACAAATCGGCCAAGTTTATCATCAGGATTAGGGGAAAAAGCTAGGGGTCAGGACACGCACCACTCAAAAACGACTTGATGCAGGTCAGCCATGTCGTCGCGGGCAAGAATGGGATGATTGGTCCTGTTTGCCAACATTTCTCTTATATTCCAAACACTATCATAACCGGTGTCGAGAACATTTCTCACCAATTCCCTCAAAATGACGTTGGACATAGCTTGACAAGGCGAATCTTGAAGCCTCGAGGCAGCCGCATACACGACCCTGCACGACCCTGATAAACAGCGATAACTTGCTGCACGGGAAAAACCATACCAACTGCAACTCTGGCTTCGCGAGGCCGAGAACCTCAAAAATAGGCGTCAGCTTCCGGATTTTCTGCACGGAAACTGTCCACTTATCACCGTCCAGACCACGAGAACCCATCAGCTGAAGGTGGCAAGGCTTTCCACACCATGATAGCGCTACATGCTCCTAACATTAAACATACAGTGTTCTTGAACATAACATATGGATACAAGTGCAGGTGTCGCCACATAAATACGTTAAATTATACCCGGAGAACCACCGTCGAACCTCCGTAACGTCCTCCAAACCCTCATTGTAACATGGATAATCGGCCATTCACAATCTCATTAATGAGAATCTCCCAATCTATCTCTCCATCATCCGGGGAATCTGGGTAATCTTCGACATGTGGTATCGGTGTGGAGCATGTCGTCGGCGAAACGGTAGGAAAGTCAATGATTGGTCGCGGCGGTACAGGTGGAAGCTTGCGTATCCGCAGGAGGCTGCGGCCTTCCACGGCCAGTACCATGCGGGATATGGGCGTGGGCAACGAGGATCCTGGTGGTTTGGGCAAGGGTTTTATGGGTAGCTTGCGCCGTCGCTGACGCCGTATGTGGGGATTGCGGCGGAGTGTACAATCGTACACGCAACTAAATGAACTGCAGATGAGCATGCTCGTTGATTCACTGAGGGAATGATATGCTCACCATTCACATTCCTCAATCTCGTACCATGCGCAAGGCTCAAAAGTTAATGATATTGACGAGCCTGTAGAGGAGGAAGAAGACGTGGAGGCGGTGGATTCCGACGTGCTTGTGCGCGCCAGTTCTGGAAATTTATTGTCATCTTCCGGGCTTGCATTTCTGGCGTAGCCCTGGGAGGTGCTTGGGAGCCGTTGCAGGTTGCGAGGACCTTTGACTCGAGGTACTGATGGCATGGGAGGCAGAAACGATGGGATCCGATGGTCGAAGCAAGGATGATTCGTTTTATATATATCAATATCATTTTCCCATCGACAGCAAACATTGCTCTACGGTTATGGTGAGAGTGGCCGTGTCTATCCCATGATGCATTGATGCAAGTTTGATATTTGGTCTTGGAACTATGACTTTGCTGTGACTGATAAGGAGAATGTTCCATGGCCTAAGCGCGTGTGTGCTAAATCGGGTTGATCGGCAATGAGGCGATACCCGTTCCAAACCCATTCGTTGCCCATTCGTGTCGATCACTCCGACGTGACGGTGAAAAAGATTTTTCTGTCAAGCCCCGCTCATGGCACAGCTCGTTGATGAGGATGACACGCGACACGGCGACCGGGTTGATGAAGACGAATATCAAATTTCAGACGATGAGGACCCTCTCAAACAGCTTCGCATCGTAAACGGAGACGAAAATACAGGCACCAGCAATCTCACACGATCCGAGCTCGTTTCTGGCGTTCTTCCAGGACAACATTACTCACTTCAAGATAAAACATTGATTCTGGCGTTCTCGAACCAAGAATGCAATCAACCTGGCGATACGGAACTGGCCAATCACCTTTCGATCACCTTGGCTGTGGATGCGTCCCCGGGGTGCGGAGGCGTTGTTTGGCCAGCTGCTCAGGTTACTCCGGTTGTATCATATCCACTTTGGTATCGCAGTTGACCTGTTCTGTTTTTTCTGATTTCTAGATCTTATCGAGCTATCTATTCAGGAAGGGTCCCGCATACCTTCGCGGTAGAAATGTCCTCGAACTTGGAAGTGGTACCGGCCTAGTCGGTTTGATAGCAGCAATGCTAGATGCTCGACACGTCTGGGTTACCGATCAAGCGTTCGTTCACATTTTGTCTTTTTGATGAGGACAGCTCAGATGAGATACTTAGGCCACTGTTGGACATCATGGAGAAGAACGTAGCCATGAATAGCTTGACTTCGAAATGCACTGTTGCGGAGCTAGACTGGTTCGGCATACTTTCATGACTCTTCTTCGTTTCCTTTTCACAAAACCTCCCTCGCGTGATCCAGGGGAACACCTGTGCCAGCGACGATACCAGCACCCGATATGGTTCTCGCAGCTGATTGCGTCTATTTCGAACCTGCTTTTCCACTTCTGATCCAAACGCTGTGCGAACTTGGCGGAGAAAAGACGGAGATTTTGTTTTGTTACAAGAAGAGACGAAAGGTATGTCTCGAATGTTCTGTGATGGTGACACAGCTCTGACGTTCGGTGCTGTAGGCGGATAAGCGGTTTTTTTCCTTGCTCAAGAAAAAGTTTATCTGGCAAGAGGTATATTGATGTACCCTCTGCTGTATGATGGCGGTAGCTGACTATCGTTCATGTAGATCATGGATGACCCACATCGACAGATATATTCCAGGGAGTCAATAATCTTGATACGAGTCACCCGGAAGTGACACTCAGGAATACTTGAAAGCATGATTGGGATACATAGGACGCACTGCATGTTGTACAGTCGAGGAGTGATGATAATGATTAGATTGCATCGGACAAAACACGCTATTAGCCGCACGACGTGGTCTACTCCACAAACATTCCCAACTCGGTATATGTAGCAGAGCCGTTCGATATACTATAGACCGTTGACAGGCTCCTCTAACTCTAAGGAGGACGGATAGTTAGCAGCAGGCTTGAATGTTCCATCCGGACAAACTAAGTGACAGATCGTGTTCATAAAAGGTGTGCATCCTGATACATCACTGAGGAATGGTCTTTATCTAACGAAGAAATCGGTCTCACAGCAAGAATTTTACAAGCGTACAACACACCTGAAGTCCGTGAATTCCGTCTATTTCCTTTTTCAAGGTTTCTGTAACCAGTCGATGCTGTTTGACCATTGGTAATCCTTTGAATGTCTCGCTAGCAATAGTAATCGCATAGAAGCTTCCGCAGCCGCCTAGTAGCAACAGCTCAGTCCAGTAATCAACCAGAATGTTGTATGGATGGGAATACCTGAGACGTCTTGCACTTGTAATTGAGAAGGCGTAAATCTCTCGGTCAATTTCGCGTAGATGTTTTGTTCTCCTTCCGACAAATCGGATGGCGGAGGGAGTGTGGACTGATTAAAGTTGACCAAAGCATGCGAGAACCACCGTATCCGAGTAGCCTGTGGTAAACGTCTAGTCAAGGAGAACATGATGGTCGAGAACAAATCGAGAACACGAAAGGGCTCGTTGTCGCGTCATTTCGGGATTGTGATTGGCTGACCAAGCCCGAGTGTTCTCGACCTCGATCTCATTCGTATCATCACTGACAACTCTGGAGGCCGCATTCTCTGAATGTTGGCCATCTCCTCGATGAGGGCGTCGGTCCTCAGACCTTTTGCGCAGTGTGCGCGGACCTCATACCTTAGAACTCCAGTCGCTAGCACGAGGAGTATTTGGACTTCAATTAGCAGGACAGCGACAAGGACTCCATCGACAACAGGAATACTACGGAACCCCCAAATTTGCAAAAAATTCGATGTCTTTTGGAACTCGAAGCGTTCTACATCATCTAGTACAGCACCTAGTACCACGCCTCCAGCTTCCGAGGCCGAGTTACCCATATTACCCTCCAAGTCTGTTGGGATATGGCTCATGGTTTCATCTACATTGGTCTTCGCCATCATTGTCGTTGGAGGTGTCACTCGTTTAACGGAGTCTGGTTTGAGCATCACGGAATGGAAGCCTGTCACTGGGATAATACCACCTCTCGCGCAGGAGGACTGGGAAGAGGAGTTTACCAAGTACAAGGCAACTCCCGAGTTCAAACTGTGTGTGAATATGTTTCAGATTCCTGTGTTCACAATCTAAGCTCAACACAGACTGAATCACTCATTCGAGATGGACGACTTTAAGCGGATCTTTTACATGGAATGGGGCCACCGGGTTCTCGGACGCCTCATCGGAGTCGCGTTTGTCGGTCCTTTGGTTTATTTTGCGATCAAAAGACGCATCTCTAGGCCTCTTGCTCTGCGACTCGGTGGTTTGGCACTGCTGATCGGGGCGCAAGGTGCTCTTGGGTGGTACATGGTCAAATCAGGCTTAGAGGATTCCCTCATGGACACCCCCGGTGCTGTTCCTCGCGTTTCCCAGTACCGTCTTGCTTCCCATCTTGGGTTAGCCTTCCTTCTTTACGCGGGAATGTTCAGTACCGGAATGGCTATCATCAAAGAATCCAAGTTTGTTCATAGTGCTGTCGACAAATGGATGGGAATGAACTCGGTTGCTTTTAATGAATCCCTGCGTAGGATGTCCGTCGAGGCATTCAGAGCGAGAGCCTGGATTCTTACAGCACTTGTCTTTGTGACCGCATTGTCGGGTGAGTTGCCCATACTCCCGTCTTCGATCATATTTGAATATGAAACACATGATAGGTGCATTCGTTGCGGGCCTGGATGCTGGTCTGCTGTATAACGAGTTCCCTTTGATGGGAGGCAAACTTGCACCCCCTAAAGACGAGCTTATGTCGCCGGCATATGCCAAGCGGCCTGATGGTTCTTTCCAGTGGTGGAGGAACATCTTTGAGAACCCTGTCACAGTTCAGTTTGACCACCGTGTATTAGTGGGTATTTGATTTCCTAGAGGGTTGGAGTAACTGTTACTGATGCTTTTGTTCAACAAGGCGATGACCTCTTACCTCGGTATATCACTGCTGTTCCTGCGAGCTCGCGGACTTCGACACACCCTTCCACCTGCGACAATGACTTCGATGAACGCTGCCTTAGCGATGGTTAATATCCAATTGCTGTTAGGTATCTCCACTCTAATACATCTTGTCCCCGTGTCATTGGCTACGGCCCACCAGGCAGGCAGTGTCGCACTCCTTAGCACAATGATCCATGTTCTTCTTACATTACGCAGGCCATCAGCAGCAGCTAGAGCATGGAGGACATTCTATACAGCAAGGTCAACACCGCCTCCAAAAGTACAAACTTAGAGCTCCTTGTAATTTCGGTTGATAGCTTACTTTGGATATATGGTAATACCACCCCACTCTCATATCAGAAAAAATTTGTCCGGTTTGATGAGATAGAGAAACAAAAAAGTACAGGTTAATCTGATTCTTGTCTATTCTGCCATTTGCACATCATCGTCTGTCGAAGTAGTCGGGGCCGGGGCCGGGGCCTCCTTCGGTATCATCGTGTCCAAGAAAGGTTGTAGGATTTCTCCTTCGAGAATACGGAAGGAACCGCCAGGAGGTACATCCTTCTCATGCTGACTCGCCGGGCCAAGAATGCCGATGGAGGTGTTGTTGGTATTTAGGGCTTTGTCCTGCTGCAACGTCTCACGCAATGCGTGCAGGCCATGCTTTACGAGCTCTTCCAATGAGCCTGAGAGGATGGGATACTCATTAGTAAAAAGGTGAAATATTGAGAACAAGGCTACGCACAATCAGCAAAACTTTCATAATGCTTCTCAAGGTATGTCTTTGCACTCTGACTTCTAGCTCCGATTGACATCGCGTAGTATTCGTACGAGCTTCCGGATGGAGAGAATTCGTAGAGATGAGGTCCAGATTGATCTTGACCGATGACGAGGAATCCAACACCATATGGACGTCTTCCGTATTCTTGGGTATTCACTTGGGCCTCTGGGTGTATAGATTTGGAATCAGTTTCGTCCTAGGAAGTATGAAGGATGACGCACTATCGGCAATGGAAGTAACCAGTCGGTTGACAGGTATCGGTCTGTTGAAGACCATTTTAGAGGACATGGCTTGTTGTCGCATAAAGTTACTGTATGCCTTGATTAGCCCGGATTCAAGAGACATACAGAATAGTACCCACCTTAGCACACGCGCATCAGACGTCAAGCCCGCGATGGCAATCCCAACATGATCATCTATCCGAAACATCTTTTGCTGGTAGGACGCAAGCTCTCCAGAGGACCGCTTCAAAGTAATCAGTTTGTGGTGTCTGTCTTCAGTAGCCTAAATCTGACCTTCAAAGCCAAAAGAATAGCATGGGTCTTTGAGCGTAATCCGACTGCAGCAGAACCTTGCTTGACCGCTTCAAGAGCATACTCGACTTGGTGCAGACGTCCCTGAGGCGAGAAAACGGTGTTGTCCGAGTCGTAAGTGTTTCTGAACTGAATGAAATAGCGATTAACACGATCAAAACCGACGCGTAGCACTGTGTCAGCTCACCATGGTGGTCGAGAGAAGCGGAAGATATGGTCAACCTCGAGTGGGTGACGCGTCCAAGGACCTGGCCGAGATGTACTTCCCACGCATTGAGCATCTTCCCAGAACACATCGAAACCTTTCTTCATTGCCCATTCTCTGTCCCTATGAGAATCTAAATCTATTTGGTGAAAATAGGTGCTCTGTAATGGCCTTTTGGATCTGATTAGCATACTCATCGATCTCAAGTTTACCGATTACGCACTCTACTGTACACTATTAGCATTCAACCTTCTATGATAATCTTCTTTATTTCACTTGTATCGTAAGAGATTATATTAGATGTCCTTAAAGCATTCCGATAACAATAGAAACCTTTTTCAGTGAGAGTAGCGCATCTGCAGCGGAGGGTAAGTTTGAACGCAGGAGCCGCTGAAGATATGAGTTAGGCAGTGCAATGACTGGATCAAAAATGCGACGGACTTTCAGTGTGCAGATATCTGATAGCCCGAGAGGTGCAAACTGTACGTTAACGTCCAATAAGACTTGGAAACCTTGCCCTGAAGAAATTCTACTGAATGTTTTTTGCGTTTGAGACCTGATCGACACGCAGATTCAGCGACAATTTTGTCCAGCGAACTACTGCTCAGGTCACTCCGTTCCAAGGCGTACACCTCGAGGGATCGGAGTCGAGGCATAACTAGCCAGTAGAGAAGCAGAGGGGCACTGTTCAAGTTCAGCGTCAGGTGAGTTAACGCTTCAACTCGTATGCGCTGTTGACCGCGACCTGTGCGACCTTTGATGGGAAGGTGCGGCAACTCCAATCGTAAGAGTTTTGGGCAATGTTCAAGGATGTGCAAGATGGTGGAGGGATCGATTGAGGTGACAGAGTAGCTGTATACGCTCCATTTGTTGCCCTCAAGCGTCAGGTTGGTAATGTTATTGAAGGTATGTGTGATACTTTGATTGCCTCTGATGGCGAAACAATAGACCAGATTTCGAAGGATCAATCGGGAGCCTCGAAAAGCGCTGAGGACACCCTCAACCATTGCTGCATCTGCACCATGAAGATAGAGAGTCTCGATTCTATCCCCGTAGGGCCGGACCGCCGTGGATATGTCGTATGGGCTTAGATGATCAAGCTCGGGTTCACAATAATGAGATGGGGTGGCAGCCACGGAAACGCCAAGGGAAAGAGGTAACATGTTCCCCGAGCGTCCATACCAGTCCGTAAGTCGTGCAAGCTGCCCCGATGTAAAACGCGTGTGCTTGATGCCTGACTCAAGAACCGCACTTGTCCACAGATGAGGCATCTGGGTCACAAAAGCTCGCCAGTGGCCTGAGACATTCATCAGGACATTCGGCAATGAATGAGCTCTGGATACAAACGCCTGTTGTGGGTCATTAGCATACGAAAGGATGGTTGATAAGAGCTCTGCAGGGAGAATGTTGAACTTGGAAAGGAGGCTTTGGTGAGCAACAATATACTCCTCCAAATGCCGTCGATGCCCATCCAGGTTATACAAAATCTGCTCCATGATACCTGCATTGCGCGATGAACAACGTAGGTGATTCATGGCCTCATTCCGTAGTAAGTCCGCATTGTATCCATGAATCGTGTATGGCTCTAGAGGCTTGGTTATAGGGAGTTCGAGTGTCACCATAGGATGACTTGGATAATATGCAGAAGCATGCAACTGCAGACAGAGCATTGAGCACAGACTACCAACAAGTCACTTTAATGACACACCGATTGGGCACGTCTCCTTCCGGTTTGATGGCTCGTATTTCCAGAAATCATTACAAAGGTGACTTCGGATATAAGGCCTCCGTCAAAGTCCATGTTCATCACAGAAGATGTCCTTTTGAGCAAGCCTAAGCACGGAACTACACTATTTTGACCCATGGCATCCAATTGAGCTATATTGTCCTCCAACACTCCTTCATTCATACGAAGCTGATACAGAACCTTCTGCAAGACGTAGCGGTCCTGTTTGATGATATCCAGTCGTTGCTGCGTACGTGCTATGAGCCGTTGGATATGTTGCTCATACGCCGAGTCTTTGTAGCACACTCCCACCATTCCGAGATGCTTTTGTACTGGAGATGGATCTATCATCAAATCGCACGGAACCCATCTGACTTCGCTGCGATGCTTTCCCGGCTGCATATTCAGTCAGAAAAGTCCATATGGTATGAATTCGATGCTACGCACTTCCAAAAGCCGATACAGAAGGCTATTTTGAGTGACTCTCCCAGCCACAAAGCTATATGAGAAATCCATGGAGGCCAGCGCTTGTGGAAGTTTTACATATTCCGACCTGCGCTTACCGCACTTAGAATCACCTTGCATTTGCGATTGGACTTACTTGGATGGAAACGTCGTCTTATTCGCCAGTGCAGATAGTTGTGGTAGTGGTGGTAGCGAGTTCAGGAAGGAATATCGTTGCAGATCATAATCTTCATCGTTCCCAGCGATGTTGAATTCCGACGTAAAGTCGTACCCGAGGTGGAATCGAGTGGCCATGGAAAGGGATAGGTTTTCTGTTCCATTGCTACTGCACATAAATATACCGTTAGCCAATTACAATAGTTAAAAATACAAAAAAATTTGTTTGGAAGTCATCAGGAAAAAGACAACGTCGCCGTTGCCGTTGTTCCTGGCGTCGTTGTTCGAGTTCGTTGTCGATGTACACAGCCACGGGCGCTTTTTCTTTAAAGTTTTAGCGTGCGTTTATCGAGTTTGAGAAAGAAAGATGATCAACTCAAGGAAATTCCTGGAAAGCCAGGTGGATTTTTTCTGTTACTGCGACACTTCTTGCAGGGAATTCTCAGTGGAACTGGCTATGGAGTGCAGTTCCTGGTCTGGATATCAGCCCTCGTGCTTGTTGATAACTGTCTGTAGTAAACGAATGAACCTTTTGTTCTGTTGACTTATGTATATGTTAGACCTTATGGATATGGATTGTCCCAAAGCCTCCGAAACCAGCCAAAACCACCAAAAAACTCTGGGTAGGAAAAAATTTCTAGTCGGCCTCCGGCCTCACCAACCACCGGTATATCCTTGAATACCAGTTACCACGTCTCGCACTCCAACTACCATTCAAAGATTACAACCAAATTCATGTAAAGGTCATATATACATGTTATACCTACAAAGGAATGAATACAATTGCAAATGATTGTAAATCTATCGCGATATCGTCAACGTTAGACGACGAGGTCGATCATAATATAAAAGACTCTCGTTTAAATATCGTCCATGTCTAGACTAATCTCGACCTTCTCTCCCGGCTTAAACGCAGGAAGACCTAGTGGAGGCAAGAATCAGTCGTAGTAATGGAAAAATAACAACAAATACTCACCAAGGTATGGGCAGCTTGCGCATCTGAATGCATCTCCCAAGAAACAGTTTCCGCAGCTGCTCGTGGCTTTGGGTGCGTTCTTCGCAGCCTGGATCAGCCGTTCCTTCTCGTTCTGATCAACCTCAACTGCGCCCCCGCTCTCTGAGCCATCTAGAAGCACAACCTTGCTCTGCCGTAGCTCCTCAGCCTCCAGCTCTGCGAGACCACATGTGCAGCCTTTGCAGGCGCGCTTCCGTCTCGGTGCTGAGGGATTAACTGGTTCACAAGTAGGAGTTGAGCGCTTCTTTTTGTCGTCTTCGGTAAGAAGAGAATCGGCGTCTATTGTCGGAGTGGAAGGCGAGCTGAGCGACCATAGGGCTTTCTTGGTCGCTGGATCAGTCTTCTTCCGATTCGCCTTGAGCGCATTGGACCTGAGGGAGAGGGATGCACTGGGTGCATGGGCAGGCTTTTGTGCGATAATTGCATTTTCCGTCGAAGAAAGGATGATAAATCCCGAAAGTGTCAGCTCCGAAGGCAACGAACCTTGCAAAGCCGCAGTTATATTGAGCAGGTGCAAAGTCGCAAGGGGAGCCATGCCATCGATAAGCTGCGCGAGGAGAGTCGAGAGGCTTGGTAGTAGAGATGTGTACTCTGATTCTGTGAGGGTGACATGAACTGCAGAGTACGTCGAAGGAGTCAATGTTGTAGCTATTTCATTGCGCTATGAGCTAGCGTTTTTATAGCAAAATAACAGATAGTATACCTCCATCGACCAATCTATCAAGCATCTGCCTTTCCACCTGTCTACTGCTTTCCAGGTCAGTTATGAGAGCTTGGTACTTGCCGTCCTGCGCTGTGGATAGCGAGCCGATCGCCAGCATCGGGCCTTTCGCAGGTACAGCGTGCGCAGTCGAGTTTGACGGTTGGGACGGCGAGGAAATGATATCGATTGCTGTGGGGGACATTTTGGCGAGAGGTATGGGGTGAAGAGACAAGGTATAATTTACTCTGCTTTATCAGAATCATTATTCAACGGATCCACACGGTCTTTTTGGGCCTTTGGCTTACCCATTTGAATGTTGACTCATCAATCGGCCTTCGAATGCTTCCTTAGTTCATCCGAAAACCCGATAATATCCAATGAAAATCATGCAATTATCAAGTGTACAAGGCATTCTCAATAAGATTTACGATAGCAAATCCAACGTAGTGAACAAGGCGAACAAAATTAAAGAAAATGTCTGTAACGATACACAAAAAGGCCCCAACACAGCTCAGCATTACTGCTGTTGTCCTTGCTGAGGCTGTTGCTGCTGACCGGTAGCATCGACCTGGGGAGGCTGAGGAACCATTGGGGGTTGCATATGCATCGCATCGGGAAGCATAGTAGGGGGCGGCATCAGAGCAGTTCTGACTCTGAGTAGCATCATGCGATACCATTCAGGATCTGTACCCTGCTTATCCTGTTCCTCGGTCAACTGCTGCAGGTGACCAATCTCCTTATGCCAGGCCAGACGCCAGTCAATGTTGCCGTTCTCGTCATGTTCAAATCCTTCGTCCGGCGCCATCGGCATGGGCATACCAGGTATAGGCCCAGGTGGGAAGCGCACGCCCATCATCCCAAAATTAGGATCAAACCTGTATCGCAATAGAACATTAGCTCAGTCGACAATGGGAGAAGATCATCAGGGCTTACGGAGCGTAGGGTGGGGCGAAATTTGTTGGAGGTCTGTTGGCATCTTGATTCTCTGCGTGCATGGGCGGCGGCGGGGCGAAGTGGGGCGTCACAGGATCCTGGAAATTCTCTGGAGGATGATAGTCCACATCACCACTTTCATCTGGACTGCGAGCCTTGGAACCCTTATTCTTCTTCTTGCGAACACGATGTACACCGGTGCGAGGGTCAACGTTGTCATTGACCGTCCAGTAAGAACCCTTGCCACGATCGGTGAGTGGGCGAGGAACCTTTTCGAAGCATGGGTTAAGAGATAAGTTGTGCCGGACAGAGTTCTAGAAAAGTTTAGTTGTTAGCAATTTGTTGGTATAGACAATAGACAACAAATAGGGCCAGTCAAACAAAAACAGCGCGTCGCGACTTCGGAAAGGTCTATTTGTTTGGACCGGATCGCGCGCTCGTATGAAATTGAGAATATCGTATTGTCGTCATTGAAGGTATGTAAAAAAAGGTACTACAGATCCGGCACACAGATGCGATACTCACTTTCCAGCCGTTCGGAGCAGTTCTGAAATAGGGAAACTGCACAGAATGAGTCTACTGTATCGGAATAGAAGAAAATGGGACCTACTCGAGATTCTATGGCGTAATAAATGTCTTCAAGCAGTAGCTTCTGGTTGGGTGATCCTTTGATAGCGTAGCTAAGCAAGGGGCAAAAAATATGAATGTCGGCCTGAAAATGCGCAAAAGAATCAAACGTACCGGATAAGAGTGGAATACGGGTAAAATGGTTTGCTTCCTGGGGGACCGTCTCTGAGTGAGTCGAGGTTGATAGGGAGGCCACCCGTGAGATCGTTCTCCTGGGGGTAATATGAAGGATTATTCATGTCTGGCTGCTGATCAGGCATCATTTGACCGATTCCTTGTGCAACCGGTGGTTGAGCCATGGCGGTTAATGTGGAAAACAGTCTTGCAAAATTAGGGGGGTTGGTTGAGGGGAAGCAAGGAAGTTCAAGGCGCTGAGTTGCATTATGTCACACAGCATAGGGTCCGTGCACACCCTGGGAAATCTTTCCCATCGTCGTTGAGGGCACTGTGCTCGACGTCGAGGATAACGACGAACATGATTTGGAGAATGCGAGAGATGTGGGTGAGTAAAGTATCGGTTTGTGTAGGATTTACAACTATTTGATCCTGGAGCCTAAACATCAAACGTTCACAAACCTTGGTATACAACACCTTTTATGCGACCCCAGCCTTTTTTTTGTCCCGCCTCAGAAAATTGCAGAGTCCTTCCAGGATTCAGAAGAGATTATAGCAATGATACTGCTGTTCATGGCAATTTTTCTTCTTATCCAGATGCATCCAAAAGGCTCGTCGCGATCATCTCAAAGGAGTCCTTTTCATGGCTCAATCTGCAACTCAGGAGTACTTGGGTTCAGATCTCTATGAGACATGGCACACTCATATAGAGCCCCCTCAGACTGATAGATCTCGATGACAATCCCCCATGTCAATTTCAGATACGATATTGGACGCTCGAGTGATTCGGTGTTGTCAAAGTAAGCCTTCTTTTTCAGGTAGTTGCTCATGTGTTGACCGGTATTCTTCTAGTCGCCGCCACAGTCGTTGTTTTCTACGATCACAGTCAGTAGTTTAATATCTCTGCCAGGGAGGGAGGATATTAATGACTACGACTACACAGTAATATGCTTAGACCAAGAGGTGCGCACTTGCGGTAGTCATAGTGAGAGCTGCTAACTGACGATTGCCTAGGTCGAGTACATCTGGGTAATTGATTTGCGTCCTCCTCAGCCTTCGTTTGTTGAATGCCGCCTTCAGAAGAGAAAATGGACGTTATCCAAAGCACTTTACGTTGCGGCAAGTTGAACGAAAAACCCCTCATCTCAACATAGACTTACTAGTAGCATGCCCTCCAGAACCGTTGCTTGGGGGGAATATTGCTGATGTGAGTATATACTAAATTTTTCCCCTTGTCGCATCACGCTGAACGTAATACAGCTCAGAATGCGTTCGTGAGTGAGCAGTCATTCTTTCCCTGAAAAATTCCTGACCATAGGCACCTTCAAGTCCATTTCATGTCCTTCGAATCTAACCAAGTCCGTATATCAATGTATATTTAGTTGCTCGCCACTGATTCAAATCTCCAGCTGTACGCAGCACTTCCCATCCCCCATCCCAAGCCTGTTCTAAACTATGACGCACCCTTCTCTCACACAGATGTGAGTACCTTAGCTCCATCACCGTACGCTGAAGCTCATTTGAAACTCAGGCACCGCACTCTTTGGCCTCCAAGGATACCTCAACACCGCCGTGATCTGGATTGCTAGTACAATTATGGCTTTACGGCTCACTGCCATGTTTCCTCAATCTCGCACCGTTCGTTATGTGGTCTCTTTCGTGCTCATTGCCGAATTGATTACTATGATCACCATCTTGTCGGTGACGTTACGCCATACACACCGTAAGACGTTCCGCCGATGAGTTTTGCGTCTTTTAATATGTTTATAGCGGATGATCCCAGCCTTGTTACCTGCTTTCCGTTTGGCGTCTCCCAATATTTCTATGCATTCTACCTTCCACCACTGATCCTGGAGACGATTCTCTTTTTCCTCGCCGTTTGGAATGCTATTCATCAATTAAGAATACGCAAGATTTGGAACAGGAACGAAGTTTTGAGTGTGCTTATCCGAGACAGTATATTCTATTTCCTAATGTGAGTGGCACAATATAGCTAGAATATTTGACTGACACTAGGTTCAACTGCAGCTCTGAATTGTTCTTTGCCGGCAACGCTGCGTTGACGCTGTACGTATACAAGAACGGGGTCCACTTGGGTTTTCATGAAGGCAGGGTACGTTTCTCCTTCCATTCCATACTTTGAATACGCTTCTTATACTCCTGGTAGACATCATGGCTACAGATCCCCTATGCATCATCAGCAGCCGCCAACATCATTTTAGTTGCGAGATTTACATTGAACCTTCAGTCTGCTTTTTACAAGCCAACATTGTACCGGTCCGAAGGCGACGAGACAATGACGACGATCAACTGGGCGCACACTGCCGATACTTCACTGCCTGGTGTATTTGAGATGTCGACTAGTCCCCGATCTCGACATTTCCTTGACAGTTCCAATTCACAAAACTTCTCTGGCTGAGCTCCGGAAGTACCTCGTTCCATAATCGGGTATATCTACTTCATATCTGTAACATTGTATCTGTTCACCAATCATGGATAACACGCCGTCTATCCAAGCATCGTTGCTCACTATGTACATGCCGTGTCTACTGTGTACTAGATTTGCGGAAGAATAAAATAACCCACTCATACACTGTAAAGACATTGTCAATTGACTCGAATGCACATGGAGTAAAAGATAGACGAACCCGTAGGCATACTCGACTTCGTCAACGCCGGCACCATCTGCGAATGCGGATTGTTCACGAGGCGCCGGGCCGATTTCTTCTTCCTCGTCTTCCTCGTCGACGGCACTCCCATCATCCAGTCCAAACGGCACGACAGGCCGGAGACCTCCACCCGAACTCGACCTTCTGCCATGAGGAGACTTGGGAAGCGCAGCCATCGTTTTAGGGCTCATATGCTGTAACATTGGGTTTTTGAGATCGTACTCTGAAACGTATTCCAGTCCGACTTACCTCCCAATTGTTCAAGTTCTCGTCCACAACTTCGCCATCGTCCCGATTCGGATCCAACCTCGCCTCATCACCCAAGTCACCAATCGACACAATACTCTCCGAATCACTAATTCCATCCGCAATATCCTGCGCAAACTGTACGGGAAATCTAGACCACGCGGAAGTACCACCGCCTCCGAAGAGGGCTGGATCCGAAGCCGAGGCGTACTCGCTGTCTGACAAGCCAAGATCAGAGATGTATTCTTCGTATTCTTCTTCAAAGCTGATGTCTTCCGGGATGTACGGTAAGAATATCGAGGGATCGGGGGCCTGCGAACGTGCGGGTGGGAATACGTCTGCTTCTACCATGTTGGGCGTGCCAATGGGCCGGATAATACCCGACAGTTCAGGTCCGGGGTGTAGACCCTCAAGATGATTCGACATGCTACCAGATCTTTTGTGCAGTGCCCCGTGTTGATTAGCTGTCGCGCTTGCGCCATACCGTTGGTTGTTATCTGAACAAGTTTATATCGGGACAGGGTCAGCATTAAAAAGATTGGGTTTGAGGGTGCAAAATACTGACAGAACTTGACTAAATGACGCAGCGCTGTTTCTTGTGCCTATAGATTGTATTTGTGTGTGAATGGGTATTCAACCGAATGAAACAAAAGAACACATTCTTACTGATGCATCTGTTACATCATCGACCTCCGTGCCTGTCAACCACTCATCTCGCAAGTCAGGTCTACAATTGAGGTAAATCGCTGTGATGACCTTCATATTGCCTAATGACACCGTCAATGCTTGGCCGGCTAATTGTGTGTCCTACGCACTTTGTCGCCACTTGCGGCCACAGAACGGAACTTGGCTTTTAATCAACTTGAGAAGATGCAATTGGAGCATCGGATGTTGTACCCTCAACATACGTTTCAACACAGCCTGTAAGAGAAAGATCAATAGTCAGTGAAGCGAACAACTACGTCAGGTATGGAGCAAGCTCACCGAACTCTTGTATTGCACCAACATCCATATTCGGTGCGAACGGTTCTTGGAAAGCTTTTGCATGATCTTTGCAAAATTGATGGTTGCAAAAAAGTTTCTCCAAGAGAAGTCTGTGACCATTTCGACCTCTTCTTCATGTTCTTCGCCGTTGGGAAGCTTAACCTTCTTGGTGATCGTATGGCGTGGTGCCTTGTGTAAATTGTCTTCCGGCCGCATGTGTTGCGGGTTTTTGGAATAATTTAGGAGACAGTATCGGAAGAAGCTGGGTATTGTACATCAGAATATCGACCTCGGGTATGAAATGCACGACCTACTTGTGCTCCAGAGCATCGGCTTTTGAGACAAGGGAGGTTGAGACTTCTTGAAGTCCAAACAGCTTCAACAGCAGCAGTAGACAGTTTGTATCTAACAGTAACTGCCCCAAATGGTGGAACTTCATCACGTCTAGTTTCCAAAGTACGTGAGTGAGTCACCAACATGAGATTCAAATGCTACGCACGAGAGACTTTGAACCATTTGAGCACCAAAAGCAGAATGGCCGATACTGCTTTGGAAGTAATCTCGCGATGTCGGGTCACGTCGATTTCATCCAATGTAGGTGGAGGTAGATTAGGCTGTTCCTGGGCTGCTTGTGTATTAGAAAGCGCAGTTCTTGACTTTTCAATAATAAAACAATTCACGAGATGCGACGCCAGGCGGGAAGGGCGATGCTGCAGATTGCGGCACAGCATTTGTGGCTGCCGAGACCGTAGCCAGCAACAGTTTTAGCAGGACCAGGACCCATCCAGATAGAACAGGTAACACCGCGCTCTGTCAACTCGTATTAGTATCCGGAAAAAATTACGAGGAAAGGATCGAAATCTAACATAGATCTGTTCCACTCTCTTCAAACGCATCAAATCTTCTCGCCTTTCTCTTAGTTTTCTTTTCTCAGCAGGCGTTTGAGCCTTCTCTAAAGCAGCGGTTGCTTCGGCGAGCTTCGCATCCAAGATGGCTACGTCAGGTAAAGGCTCTGCAGTCTCGGGATCCTGGACGAACGGAACGTCAATTAGTCATATCATACATGTTTACAAACTGAAAACACCCAATACACACCTTACTCGTAAACGTCGACGGCTCAAACTCACCCTCTGACCCCGGCATATGCTCCAACCCACTCTCAAATGTCATACAATCCTCTCTCGTCCTCCACATCTGCGAAAGCGCCAAACTAACATACATATGCCGATTATACAACTTGTCTGCTTCATCTATAGCAAATGGCACCAATCGCGCGTCTTTACCCTGTGCTTTTGAGAATGGGAATAAGAATGGACGGCTTTGATCGGTTTGGTATTGTTGTTTTTTGGGTTTTGCGTTGGGAGGCGGAGGTGGAGGTGAGGGTGCGGGCGTGGGTGGTTGAACAGTTGGACGGAAAGGACCGCCTGCGCCGGGGTTTTGGGCGAATGGGTGAGGACCCGAGTTGCTAGGGAGTCCAGATTGGTTGTCCAGATCATCGTGGTGGTAGTGGTGTCGGACGGGGATGGGTGAGTAGGCTTGAGCGAGTTTGGAGGTGAGACTGCTTGGGAGAGGTTTAATGATTATTGGTGCGTTGGGATCTGGAGGTGGTGGTGGGGGAGGAACAAAGGTTGGGTATTTCACGGATGTTTCTTGTCGGAAGGCTTCGATATCCAATGGTGAAGATTTGATTATTGGTATCGTCGTTTCTGTATAAGGGTAAGTACATGGTATGCGAATATAGATATGTTTACGCACCTCGCTGAGAGCCAGGCGTGGTTGGAAGCCCAGCAAGCTCTCGTGCCAGTACTTTGACTCTGGCGTGATCTCGTATTCCACCAAAGCATGCAAGTAGCGATTTCCATAGAAGCAGTAAAAGCTGAAATATTGATGAGCGGGACATTGACGTGAGACTTGCGCGTCCAAAATCACCTTCTTAATGGGATATCCCTTCGCGCTCTTGTCTCTGAGTCCAGAGACCAGGTTGAAAAGATACACCGGGAGAGGAGGATCCAAGCTCACTGAATCGAGTCATAAGCTGGTGGCCTGGTATACATTGCGGACACTCACTCAATTCATCTGCAAAGTCGTCATGGCCTTTGAATATCTCAATCAAGTGGTATAAGATGCCAAAGTAGACCGAGATTTCCGTCAAGACTTCCTCCTGCAGGTCGGCCTTGTCTTGTTGTGATATATTCAAATGGACAATATCATTCTCGGTGAGGCTCCTGTAGAAACAAGTTAATAATGCCTCCCTGCTGCGTTTAAATAGAACTTGCGATATAAAATCTTGCTTTGCGCTTGCAATCTTCAAAGCTTCGATGACAGAGCTGACACCGTTGGCAGCACGGACAGTCTTGCAATTCTCGAAAATCCAGTGCAGTTGATGTTCGGGGGAGACGGTCTCTGCAAATGTGCCTATACGAGCGGTTAGCATGTTTAGAACGTCTGAAGCAATGAAACGCACCTTGGACGATATAGAACAGCCGACGAGAATTTGTGAACCGTACTATCGCATCTCTATGTTCCAGACCTTCCAAAAGTAACTCCACGTGCAAGCGCCGCTTTGCGGGGGATGCTTTTGTCCAATCTACCAAAAATACATCAATCTCAGTTACGAGCAAGAGAATGATAGTCACGCACCCTCGCCAAACGATCCCTGTTGCCATGCCTTGAGATTCTCTGCGACTTGAGGCATTTCAATGTAAGAGTAAAGCTCATCAATCTCGTTCATGACGGTATCTTCGTCGTCATAGTTGAAGTCGTACCACCATTGCTAAATTGAAGTAGTCAGGAAGTCAAAGTATATGGATGAAGAGGTTCAGGAATACCTTGGGCTTTGGCTGGGTGGATACCATGGCCTTGAGTTGTCCGAGGGTAATGGAATCCATGGCCGCGGGTGATGGACCGAGATTAGAGCCATTGGACTCTGCGGCCGGTATGTTCATGTTGGCTTGGTGGAATCCCTAATTCGGGGGGACGTGACTGAAACGCGTTTGCCACGCGTCGCAATTTAATTTCCCACGCGTTCCTTCCCTGTTTAAGGCTGCAGGGCTCGAGATGGCTCGCCTAGGTCCTAGACCAGGGCTATTCTTGACTGCTGTGTACTGCGCGATCATCTGGGAGGCAAAGTCAGATTTTCGACTCGTTCTCGGGCGGGTTCCACCGGTACAGCGGTCAGCTGTCATGACAGTCTGCGATCCTCTAGGGCGTAACGTTGAACTGCGGGATAAAATATTTCCGGCGGTGCGGGCAATGGTGGAAAGGAACTTGGTTAAGGAACTTGGCTTACAGCGCTAGTCTCATCGGAATTTGGTATGGATGATCTCAATTCATACGTCGATTCTACTAATAGGTACCCCCGAATGCAAAACGTCACTACCAGGTCAATGCCTGGTCAATATCATGGCTCCACCAAAGCAGTCCATTGGAGTTGAATGATTCAGTGTGTCATTTTGGCTGGATCATCGGATGGCCCAGTCGCAGAGCGCAACGGGTTGACGTGTCTCAAGCCGCTGGCCACTGCGTGACAATCTTGATATCTTGATGTAACAGTTCCAAGAATACGTACTACATTTGAGTCCTAGGCGCTATTGAAGGCTATTACCCCCTGGGCCACCCATTTTAGGCGTATGGAGTGCGCATTAATGCAGTGTTCTTACGCATGATTCGTAGCCGACTCGCCCGCGAATATGCGGGGTGGGAGGAGAAGAATAATCTTCTGAGGGATCTTGGGGCACAGAGAAAGATGACGGAGCCCCGCAATGATATCGATTGGATTTATCGATGTGAGAAGAGATGGATAATGACAATCGCATTAGAATTTTCGCAAGGCAAGGCACCAGAGTCACATTATTATACAGAGACCGATACTGATTTGAAAAAAAGTCTTTGACTCGGACCCGCTTCCGTGCAAATTGCCCACGTTTGCTGACATAACCCAGTTCATAAGGGACGCCCCCCCCCCTTTGCCTTTTGTGCCTCTCTAACCTGGCTGCAGGCGAGGTCGATAATCTCAGCCTACCTGCTCCTCCTCGTCCCCTTCCCATCTATCTCTCTCTCTCCCAGGCCTGGCTCAAGAGTTTACTCTCCTGGCAGAAAAGCCTTTCTGCAAGCCTGTGGATCCTTGGTGACCCACCCCAGCACTTGGCACCGAACCCGTTTCATTTTTTTTCAATTTTTTCCCTTCTTTCCTCTGCGGATCCAAAAGGCACGCCTTTACTGTGCGTTTGCCAGTCCTTGTAGTCGATTCAGTCTACCTCGCAATCTCTCTAGCCAGTCTTTCCTGCCTTTACGACAATTTTCACGACCTCCTTTTGTTCGAGCGCCTCCGAACACCTCTCACACAAGGAAGTACTCGAATTTTTTTTACATAGATTAGAGCTTGCAGCAGTCTTTGAGAAAAAACTGGCTGCATTCTCAAATCTATAGCTTCTCAAGCAGATGCCAGTTCCCGTACCCTGTGTTCCCAGACAACCTGCACACCCAGTCATAAAGCCTCCCCGTCTCTCTGACAACGGCGAAAACAACTCATTCAGGAATCTGACACACACTCTCCCCGTGTCTCCAACGGGGCCCCCTCCCTCGTTTGGCACTCGCGAGCAGTGGATTAATTCCTTGCCGTCCTGGAGGAGAAGCAAACCACGCAGAATCTGGGAAGAAGACTCTCACTACCCTTTGCGTAACGGTGTCGACCAGGATTTTCACCAAGGGTTAGCGGTTGCGGAAAACGTTGCTGCTATTAAAGGATCTCGCGCTCAAGCGTGTCTTCCGCCCTTGTCGTCGCCTCCATACGTCAGCCCCATTCATATGCAGAGAGACGTGCAGGTTTACCCTCCTCGTCTTATTGTTCACCGCAACAGTGACGCCACTATTGCTGACACTCATACTCATCTCGTCGGCAATCCTGCGGCCGAAATGGATGTAGACTACCATCACACTTCTGGAGAGGAGGCTGAGAATGTCCCGAGTGATGACATGTATAGAAGTGGGTCGTTCACTCCTTTCTACGAGGATGATTCCCCTGGTGCAAGAGATGGGCATCACCTTGATTCTAGTCCTATGGAGCCTGTCACGCCTTTTGGCGAGTACGTTGACCAGGCAATGGCTGCAGCACCGTTGGCAGTCTCTTACGACGAGGGCATCTATCGTAATGAGCCGCAGGTTCCAGGCTACCCTTACGGCTGCGTTGACGAAAAATGTGCCACTCGCTGGCCTTCTTTGCCGCCTGTCATGCAGATACCTCAGGAACCTGTCCCAGCACCCGCAGCAGTCCCCGAGCTTGTGACGCCCACAGCTACTGCAGGCTACCGGAGGTTATCCGAGCCCTTGTCAGAATGGATTGCCAACTTTGTTTGGAAAGTTTGCACTACCGGCTCAAATTTGCCGCCCTTCATTCCTCACCTCGCGTAAGTCGGCTTGTGATTTCATTTCGGGTTATTCCCACTAATATTGTAACCTCATTACAGGCTTAGTCCCACCAAGGCTTTCGCTGCATCTCCGCCTAGCCATTTGGCGACATCGATTCACTCCTTGCTTTTGTCCACTCTCCTTCAGCCTTCGGCTATATTCTTGGCATTATGGTACATTGTCAAGCTACCAGTCTTCTTTGGTAATGTGGGACTTAGTGTCGATAACGTCAAAGAGCTCCGTTTCAGGCTATCCCTGCTTGGCGATGGTCGCAATGCAGATCGGGACGTCATGGAAAGCAACGCACCTTTCAGGGTGATCGTCCTAGGCTGCATGCTCGCCAATAAATGGCTTGATGATCATACGTTTTCCAACAAAACTTGGTACGTTAATGCTGTTATTTCTGTTCAACATATTACTTACCGTCACTTTCACAGGCACTCGATCTCGAACATCCCCGTTCAAACCTTGAACAAACTCGAGTCCCTGGCGTTGGATATTTTCTCATATGATTTGTCAATCTCCTCCAAGGAATGGTCTCAATGGCTGTCGCACGTCATGTCGTACCACCAGTCATTGACTTCGCCCTCGCATCCGCAACCAATCTCCAGGCCATCCTCAAACCCCTCACTGATAATCAGGATGGCCATCGAAGAGATCATTCAGGCACCGGCGGCGTGCGGCTTTGACCCCAAGAACCCACAGCCGGTTTTCCTTGGGATTGAGGAGCGTAGGAAGGAGAGGATCCAAAAGGATAAGGCTCTGGCTTCGGAATCCATTGAATTAGATCTCGATGATGACGGTCCCCTTAGGGAAGAGTACGTGCCTAAGCGTCGTGTCAGCAACGCTCATTCCGTGCGAACCAATTATCGCATGGAAGACAAACAGCCCTCTTGGGAGATGGGCCAATCCGGAGGGAAGTGTCTTCCTCCGCCCGCCCGCTGGAGTCCGGCTGGCGATGAACCCATTCTTCGAGAGAGCAACCGTGCCTACGGGCGCTACGTTGCTGTGCAACCCACACCAATCACCACGTTCAACGCGTACCCCTCTCTTCCACCATATCCGCCCATCCGTGAGGTCTACCAGAGCCACTGGCCTGTGTTCAACACCTACTCTTCTGCCGAGGTGCAGCCTATGATAGGCTACTCTTACGAAATGCCAAACATCCAGCAACCACCACCACCACCAGCCTATAATCATTGTGCCCCTCTTCTCATTCCGCATCGTCAATTTGCAATGTCTCATTCTCGTTCGCAGTCTCTTTCTCACGATCAAGATAATTCACAGTCGTATAATCATATCCGTTCGTTTTCGCAGTCGTCGCGTATGGACGCTAGGCGTGCACCACACGATGTGCATCATCATATGCCTGCCCCCGGTGCAGACATTCCACAAGCACCTGCACATCAGGTCCCAGACATGCATTGGGCCTCAAATCGCCCATATGCGGCCTATCATCACGCAGTCTTTGCACCTCCGCCGCCTCTCAACTATCCGTGGCTCCGAACATGAGCGCTGTTTTGTCGGGTTTTCTCTGCATATGTTACGGAGCATCCAGCGATTATTCCCAAGTTCCTTCTAGACCTACATGTCTTTCTCGCCTCTTCTCTCCCCACACTACCATATCCACTTCGTCCGCGCTAATTGCGTTTGGTGATCTACTCGATGTCACTTCTCCAGACGATGGTTGTATTTCCTCGATTCAGCATTCTTCTTGTCAGTTGTCCATAACTACTTGGTCTTCCTCATCGTTGTCTTTGTGTGTCATATTGTTTATTCGGGCCTTCACGACGTCGATTTTCGACGACACATCCACTACATGCAATACCGGCCCTCGTTTTCTCTTCAGTGTATTCAAACATAATATCCTTCGATCAGCTCTTCGTTTCACGCTTTCGTGGGGCCGTGGAACGCTCACCATACTTTGCCCTTGAGGCATATCGCTATCAAAGCCCCCACATCATTCCATTTTTGGTTAAATCACAAACGGACTATACGACTCTGCTTTTCCTCTCCATCTCTCTCACCAGTTGCACGCTATAAATATTCCACGACGTGCTTTTCTACGTTTCGTTTATCTCTGTCTGTTGCCAGCCGTTTCTACTTCTTCCTTTCTTTTTTACCACTAGCAGATGCTATTTATTCCGTCGCCAATAGCCCTCCTGTGGTCTTCCTCGTTCCCCCCCTTTAGCAGCTCCACTACCCAACCCCCGCGAGCAGCTGCGCAAGACTGTCTGGATTGGCGGCACAACATGACGGATAGACGATTCATTCTTCTTGGAGCATGAAAATTCCAAAAACATCTATTTACCACGTCGCTCTCGTCGTCAGCTTCATCTCTAACTCTTGACTCTTTACCACCCCAATACCACCGTCCCTACGTGACCTTCCATACTTTCCGCCACCTTACGATCTTCCTTTGTACCGCATCCACCCTTCACATCATCATTGCTTCGTATATATTACTTTTCGTACGAAAGTAGTAGTCATGCATTTGCGGAATGTTATTGGAATTCGAGGGCAACAGTCCCGAATTTCCGTCGTATTCTATGCCATTCTATGTTTAGTGTGATGTCTGAAAGTTTGATTATTACAGTTCCATTGTACATGGGACCCAAAGAGAACGTGTCCGTGCTACAATTACACTATTCACTGGGGAATTCGACTTGCTTCATCTATGTCCAGTAATAACTGCTGGTCTAAAGGTTCCGGAAGCGCGCTTGGCTGGGTGGTTTGCGAAAACTGCGGAATAACGTTCAGGTCGTCGAAGATGCCGGAAATGTGGTACACGCACCTCTTTGAGGCTGGGCAGCAACCGGCCGCTGTCTCTGCACACTCGAAGCTTGCCAGCCAGACGTAGAAGAAACTCGGTTGCTGTAATGAGCCCCACCACTGCCCACTAACAAATTCTCCACCTCATTCGCGCTATCCGAGTGATCCGATGTATATCCAGAACGGTTGGATTGATCTACAACGGTTCGTTTCGGAGGGAAGCCTGGACGTCCAAAAACCCGCTGCTGGCCTACGTGCGGCCCCACCGGACCCGATTGCGTCCAGCCTCCTTCACCGCTGCTCCTTCGCTGTGGTCCTGGATAAGTTCCCGTGCGGTTGACAATCGGTGTCCGTTGAATCTGGTAAATGTACCTGTCAAGCGGAGCAAATGTATGCACAAACTATGGTTGCACTGACTCCGTTTGCTTCCATTCCGCCCACTACCGCGCCAATATCGACAGTGTTGGCCATGTTGGCGGTGAAAGCTCTTAGATTGCGGGATTCTTCTAAAGACACTTGGTTGGCTGGGGCATTGACGCTGGCGAGACTAGGTGCAAGAACAGTCTTTCGTTTCATCTTGTCATGTTGAACCTTGAAAGGTCATCGGTTATTCAAGGTCTGGGAAAGGAAAGAGAATCGCAGAGGACATGCCTTCAGCTTTTGATACTCTTTCTCTTGTTCCTTATTAGCCTCTTGCAAATCCCTGACTTTCCTTTTCTCGTTCTCGAGGTCGAGTTCGAGTTCTAGTGGGAGGAATAGGGTTCAATCGAAGTCCAGGGACGAGGGTGCTGTAAGTACCTGCTCTCTTACTGTTCAGCAAAGCGATCTCGCCGTTAGCTGGTGAGTAAGCGATCATGTCCCGAGGCTCGATGCCAGTCCAACAAGAGGTTGTATGTTGACACTACCTTCACGAACAACGCTATCGAGCTGCTTCTGTAGCTGAGCACACTTGTCGTTCAGATTGCGCAAAACGGCTTGTTGGAAGGCACTGTTGGGCGTAAGGCAGACGCTCGAGACAGGAAGGCCAGCTGCGAACTTCTCTTGATGAATCTGATACTGCCAGAATGAAATTGCACTATTAGCGACTGGTGAGCATGTCTTCGTAGACTGGAATATGATGACAGACCGACTGCATATTTCCAGAATTATTGAGGGTGCCAGACCAGACAGGACCGACTTGGAAGTATTATTAGAGGTTGTACGATGTATATGTGGTTTGAGTCACCGTTTTGTAATCGTTTGAAGGGTGCAATGAGCAAATCTATGTTTTCTGCTTAAGTTGGAAAGACCGCTTTCTTCACTGGAATGACCATACAACCACATCGTCCCTACAGAGTGTGAGCCTAGGAGGTATAATAGAATGAACGTGGAACGCACGGCTCAGATAGCTGGGATTCGCATGCTGCTCTCAAGTCAGATTATGATTTCTACCAGATGGTATTTCCTTCAGCTATGAGTACCTGGACACAAACGAGACACGTTGAATAGCTCGTTCGCGCAGTCGACTATAAAGCGAATGTCAGGGCTGATTCTGGATAGCAGAAGCAGGATGCGTACCACAGAAGATATGTGAGCCTTCAAAGAATCGATATTCAACACTTTCAAATAGAAACATTCGCAAAATCCTTACAGGTGGTCTGAGGAAACGGTTAGCTGAACAGGCGAATTTGGACGATAATCAGTCACGTACCACGACCGCCTTGTCAGACAAAGATTTGCGGCAAGTTAATCGATTACATTTGAGTTCTGTATCCATTAAGCGAGACTGTACGAGAAGAACTAATGGGATGGCGGTAGGTGTTCAAGCTCAGAGTCCGCCAGAGGCTCAAGCGCCCAATCGAAAGTTCTGTCAATGAGCGCTTGAGCGCCAGGCCGATCCAGGATCCCGAGTTGTACTCGACAGCCGAGACATCTAAAACGCGATAGTTGTACGATGATAAGTATGCTAAAGGATACGTACGATAAATGTGTATGCAATAGGTATTAGTAGAGTGAAATAATGACCATCACGTACAACCAAAAAAAACGAATGACATATGTATCATGCAGAGGGCGTGTCGCCATAGACTGTCCACCAGCCAGTTGCGGCTTTTAAACGTCTGTCATGAAACCGGAACAGTCTTCATACCATGGCTGGGAAACTCAACCTCGACCCTCCGCCTTTTCGGTGCAGGGCCTTCGTCATGACGTGTACCACCACTGTCGTCGTCATCATCAATAATAATAATCGGAGAATCAGGTCGTGCAGGCGTAGTTGCTGCAAGAGCAGATGGGGCCGATGTCGTATCAACCTCCATGGCTGCTACTGGTGCAGTTGCAGGTGGCGCAACAACTCCACTTCCCCCATCCTTTCCTTTTCCCTTCTTATCTTTCTTCTTTTCCTTCTTTTCCTTCTTCTTCTTTCTTGCCAAACTCTCCCTCTCTTTCAACACCCTTGTCATATGACCCGTCAGAACCGATATAGCCTGCCTCGCTCCAAGCTTCTCAAGAGCCTCTAACATATCCTTGTTAAGGCCCTTGAAAACCTCAGGGTCCAGGTATATCTTGGATTCGTGTAAAACCATTGGCGGTTGTTTCGTCGTAGTAGAATTAGCATTGGTTTTAGAGTTTGGTGGGAGACCGATGACGATAGGTACGACAACAGACTCTAGTGCAGGTGGTATAGAAGGCGTAAAATCTATTTGTGGCTGTTGAGTAGGTGGCTTCGCGGTCGTGGCTGTCGTTGTGGTCATCATCGTCGTAACTAGCGTAGATGGAGAAGGTGCTGCCACTGGCGCTGCAGGGAGAGGTGGAGACTTCACCGTAAAAGTAGCCGTGCTCGCGGTAACAAGTGGCGGCGCAGGTACTGTGGCTAATCCCGATGTGGAGGTCTTTGGTTGCGACTGGACCTGAGGAGAACCAGGAGTATGCTGCGCTTGGGAGTGTGCTTGAAGATACGGATTATGATGCGGATATTTTCCGTGCATTGCCCACGGTCCCTGTGTCAACACGGCATATGGATTAGAAGGGCTCAGCGATGACTGAGGATGATTAGGACCAAGTTGTTGATACGAGAATACTCCTGTCCTAATCGTTTGACTCTGATTTGTTGCTGGCGCTTGATCACCACCTACTGATGTAGTGGTGGTAGCGGCCGTTACAGGTATCGGAGTCGTCTTAGACGCCGTCTTCCTCTCCAAGGGTGTCGAAGTCAATGGTGGTGGTAGGGCAGCACTTTTAGCATCCTTGACACTCTTCTTCAAAGGTGGTTCTGATAAAGGTGCTCCGGCCTTCTCCTTCTTCTTTCCTTTACCACCTTCATGTTCCATCCTGGCGTCCTGCTCTTCCAGGGTATGTAGATGAGCCTCGTCTAGAGACCAAAAGAAACCTTTCCCTCTATCTCCACCGCATCTCTCCATCTTCTTGAATGCACGTCCAGAAGAAAGATTATGTCGTACGGAACTCTGAAAAAACAGTCAGCAACGCCCATGAATCAATTTTATGACAAATCGTACCGTCCACGCATTGCCCTCTACGTAACGATAATACTCAAACTCCTTTGCAATCCAATTACATATCTCTTGCAGCGTAGCCTTGCCATCGAGTGCCTTGATGGCACGAAATATGAGTTGTGCATATGTCAAGGCAGGTTTGGGGGGCATCTCCTCAGGTTTCGGTCTGGGAGGTGGAGGTGGAGGTACTGCTGCTAAATCGCTCTTCTTCCGTTTCTTTGACGTGGTAGGTTTACTGCTACCCGACTTTGCATTGGTCGTGATAGCCGATGCGGGTGCTGGCACTGTTGCAGGTGCAGGAGGCGGTGGAGTTGGCGGTTTAGCTTCCACAGATGGATCTTCTGGGGGGTCTGGGAGAGATGAAGGGGGTGATATTGAAGTAATATCGAGTGAAGGTGATCTGGCCCGATTACTATTGTTGTTCAACGGAGAATGTGAATCCGAGTGTTCACTTGGTGAAGGGGTGTCTTCTGGCGGAGGTGGAGGTGGAAGAACAAAGTGAAATATGCGTGAGGCAATCTGAATCTGGGAGCGTTCTCCTAGAGCAGCTCGAGTTCCGCTTCCCTGCCAGACGCCATCAACCCAAGCGCCATTTCGACCAATGACTTGCAACACAAACCGGTCCTGTTCTTGATCATATTCTATCTTTGCATGCAACCGCGATACGCTCTTCAGCGCACCTAGGTCCACGTCGACCTGTACCGGATCCGCCGCCGAAGAGCTTGAGGCTGTCTGGGCTGAAGGGGCTACCCGTCGACCAATGGTAACAGAAAGTGTCTGAATGTAAAATGTGAAATGGGGAAAGACTAGCGAGTAATAAGCAGAGATTTTGCTAGACTGCTGAAGCTGCTGGTCGTCGTGGTCGACGATGGGCATAGGCTCCGGAGAGCGAGAGGCCGACCTTGTCTGCATGATGGGGGTAAAGAAGAGCGTTCAGTTCACGATCCGTACTTGCCGCCCTGAGCGGCAAAACGTCAAGTTGCTCGTTCCATGTTATCCACCACCACCACCACCATAGATTCTGTCGAGAAGACAGTTGACAAGCTTGCAGACCAAAATGTCGACTCTACAGACTCAGAACTTCGCTATGCAGCCTACGGTGCACGTCTAAGAACTGCTCTTCGTGCATCTTCTCGTTATATTGCGGTATGGAATTCAATTTCGATATCTCACTGCTCACTCTCAAACCGGGAAATTTTCAGTTTACACGAGTGATTTGGGCGAGTCAGGCCATTAGTTCCCCCCTGGGTCGTCACCCTCGCATATGGAATCTCATGGGCTTATCTCTCGGGTGACGTTGCATATGAAGGGTACAAGGCCAATAGAAGAGGCCCCACTCCATTCGAAGCCGCCAATTTCTCAGAAAGTACAAGAATTTCTCTCGTTGCAGTCCAAAGAGCTACC
Organism: Moniliophthora roreri; assembly: GCA_001466705.2. Taxonomy (NCBI): domain Eukaryota; kingdom Fungi; phylum Basidiomycota; class Agaricomycetes; order Agaricales; family Marasmiaceae; genus Moniliophthora; species Moniliophthora roreri. The sequence goes on along the minus strand of LATX02000244.1, from coordinate 155,481 downwards.
TTCCAATCTATAGCGTCCATGTTCGCACTTTCTTTTTTGGGATATGTCTTGAATGAACACTGACTATGGCTCTTACAGGGCACTTCCTGCTTTCACAATCCATACCGCCGTGAAGCAAGCCAAGAAGGCTTTTGTCAATGTCAAGAATCCCCGTATCAAGATGTGGGGACTGACTTTGACAGGTCTCGCTATTATTCCCAGTCTACCTTACATTTTCGACCATCCCGTAGAGCACGTTACAGAGAAAGCATTCGAATGGATCAAAGAGAGACTAGCTGCACAGAAAGACTGCAGCAAAGGTGAGGATGGCAAACATGAACCATAGATTCTATCAACTAGTAATTCTCATTCATCGTTATACAGGAATGCTAATAGAGTACCTAATAGAGGGTTCAACGATATGACAACATTGCAAAGGAAAAGGACATGATAATCTTGTATGGAGATTGAAGGCTTGCCTACCCAGTAGTGACCCCTTGATCATTAGCGGCGAGCGCTGTAGGCTTTCAAACGGAACCTATATATGCACACATATGTCTGACCAGATGAAGCCAAACCACCTACCATTTCTGTCACCTATACCCTGTTTCATTCCGATCGGCTGTGTGTTTCAGTGCCAGTCACCCTTTAAATTCCCATTTTGCCGCCCCCTGTACTCCCCCCTGCCACACCTCCAGAAAGAAAACAGCCTTTAATGTGAGATATTGGTGGTGAAGGCCACTTGACAAACAAGCCTTGGAAGCTATTCAGCCTCTGAGTCCTTGGGGGTATGCCTTGAATGATATTGACATATGCTTCAACTGGCAGACATGTAGGTATTCCATGGTGTCAATCCTTGCCTCAGCAAAGGCAAAAAGGGAAACTTTGCTATCAACCATACATTTCACATATACAGACTATCCAAGGTTGGGACAAATGACATTGAAATTTGTCAATGTTAGAGTGCTAGTAGAAGATTTGAACAATGCACTCCCTCGCTACAATGATTCATGGATCTCAGGGAAGGCATGGATTGCAGGAACTCCACCAATGTGTTGTCTATTATAGGAAGGTGAGTGGTGAAGCTTGATAAAATACATGTTGAATGTTCCATGAAAGGGACCAAGAGGGAAGGTTGTGGAAATGATAAGAAAAGCCCATATGGCTGGTCATAGTGACAGAAAGTTGAGCTGTGGCACAATGATAAAGTCCAGCACTTTCCCTATGAGCAGCACTGCTATTTCCTGAGTTATTGGAATCCCTTCAGGAAAATTCAGATTGAGAGTGTGCAGATGCTCAAAAAGTGCAGATGCAAAAGCATTATCTATGAAGTTGTGGATGTGGTACTCCATGACTATAATAGCCATAATGCAAAGGTGGAGAGAAGAGCATGCTGGAGAGAATCCATATTGCATGAATGACTGGGTAATGATCACATTTCTCAGATGTATTGTGATAAGTGTTAGGTGACTAAGATTTTCCCAATGGATTGGGCATCTGAAATAACCTTCATCAATGTAGACAAGATTCTACATCAGGATGGTTTTGGTCTTATGTTTGATGATTTAAGGATGAGTTCCTCTAGCACTATGTTTTACACCAACTCAGAACTCTCAAGGATTCTTTGAATATACATGGGAATGTTCAACTGAAAGCTGCCCAACCATGAACTGTATGAAAGGAGAAGTAGAGTGTAGTCAATATGGATATTCTGCAACTTGTTGAGGCTCTGCTGGTCCTTTATCCATCTAAGGCCATCTGTGTCACCTGGGTGAGGTGCACCAATACTGAGTGAAATTGTCAAATGTAATGCTTCTAAATGTTCCAGCTATGTGTAATTGATGCACTCTAGCTTTCATTGCTGAGCACAAATTGTTGGTTGTTGGGAGAGCATTAGGATATGAAAGCAATACACAAAGATGGGTCCAATGGCCACCTCATGCCATGACTGACAAATTTGAGTTAAGAGCAGTGACACAGCTTGTTGGTCTTGAGTTGAAAGACAGTTCTGAGATAGACAATTAAGAAAGACTTCATGAAGAATATCCACAGGGAGTTGTTGAATGGGAGATGATATAAGAACACAATGATATTGAGAATCTCCTTTACTGAATTTCCAACCATTGCATATATGTCTTCAATACACAACAGCTGCCAACTTCTGATGCTTTCCACTGAAAATTGACATTGAAGTCAAGTTGAGGTCAAGAATCAAGAGATGTCATCAATCCTACATTTAAAAGAGACTTTGAGACAGTGGCAAGCCTAAGGTTGAACAATGAATGTGCTAAAATAGTGAACACTCTGATTATTCTTGCTCAGGAAAAAGTTAATTGAGCTGAATCTAGCTGAGTCTTGTGAAAATGAGTCTTGTTGATGGCTCAATGCTGCTAGAATGGACTCAATTGCACTATATTTTTGTCCATAAGGGAAGTGATTTTTCTAGTGAAATTAAGTTGTTTGATTTCCATTAGAGCCAAATCTAGTGAAATCTAGCCTGAGCAGGTAAATGAATGGCAGCTGGAAAATAAAATAACCAAATTGTATAATTTTTCACCCTAGTAATACACTTAATTGCACTTGAATACACTAGATATAACTATATTACATTCTCTATTATCTAAACAGTGCTTGATTCCACTAGCTTTCATTATCTGCACAATCACTTACCCACTCAACTACCTGCAGCTTGCTCACACTCAATTGAGCTCAACACACCATCTACCTCTTGTTCTCCAAGTGATTGCTATATAATACACTAGTACAAGCAAATCTCCCATAGTTGCTTGATCTTGAAGATAGTGATGTTGGGGGCTCAGCTCAAGCCCTGAAGCCAGGCCTGACTGAGCTGGGGCTCACAAAGCTGAGCCGAGCCCTAATGTAGGGCTTCAACTGGGCTTAGGGCTTGAGCCCTAGACAATATGATGGAAAGTGCAGCCTATAGCTGTAGGCAAGTAATACCCAAAAGCCCTGGCCTAAGCTGGGCTCTGCCTATGGCTTGGGCTTCTGGCAGCTCAAGGCTCAGGCTTGATGTTTGGTAAGCCTGAGCCCTCTCAAGCCAGGCCTAAGCCCAGGGCTTTGAGCCAAGCCAAGCCCACAACATCACTACTTGAAGATGGCTAGAGTTGAAAGATGAGCATTTCTTTTGAAACTTGTGACAGATTGACCTTACTGTGATAGTAGTTCAAGATGGTTGAAGTTCAAGAATAGATGCATCATTTTTCTATATGTGCTTTCTTGGAACCTGCTGAAACACATCTTCTCCCCAAACTACCACTTTTTTAATGAATTTATACTTGCCATTTGATCTTCTGGGGAGACCCAATTTTTTTGGACACTTTCTATACTGTATGTGGACCTACCAGCTCTGCCAACAGACTGATTGCAAGAGTACATGTTGGTGAGTAGAGCCAAGTATATGGTCTGTATCTGGTCTTGACTCAGTTGCCTAGCACTCTATCTCAGGGATCAGAGCACTAGCATCTTTAAGTAGGCAGTAATATGAGAAGTCATTTGACAGGCAGAGGAGAACCTACACAGCAGGGGCAGCAAAAAATGGTAAGTGCTCATTGCAACTCACACACAACATTTCAGCTGGTAGCAATGCAAATGGCCAGGATGCAACAGATGTCACCATTATGGACAGAGAGCTTGTGAGTAGTCATCATCAGAGGGCATATATGCATACATTTGTTAACTTCACCTTCAGATGTCATTCCAATTGTTGAGCTCTGTGCAAAACAATGCATCTGTGGAATGCCAAAGGAATTATATTGTTATCAAGGACTCTGATGATGATGAAGATCAAATGATGATATTAAATGAGATGCCACCAGGCAAAGGCTCATCTATTGATACAGCTATATTCATTGACTTGTCTGACTCTGAGAACAAATGACTCACAGAGGTACTAGTAAGTACTGTGTGTACTAGTCTGCATTATGATTGTAAACCATAAGCTCACCATCTATGCAATAAAGTCAGCTCAAATGCCAGTCAATGACAAGAAATTCCCACAGGATTACCATTGCAAGGACATTGACAATATGTTGACAACATTGGAGGGCAAGAGAGGCAGGAAGCACTTATTCAAACTTGTCTTCTTTCCTGGAGTCAGATATGTCCCTTCCAGTATAAGAGAGTATTGCTGCTGCTGGTTCAAAGGCTGTAATCAGGGTGTTTGTGATTGATACATTGCTTATAGTTATACTAATAAGAGTCTCTGGTCCAAGTTCATGCAGGAGGTGGCAGATTCATATTATTGGGATGTCACATATCTAAGGATGCTTAAGCAGAGAGGGTAAACTTGCTGTTATAATCACATTTTCTTTTTTCATGGAATGTTTTGAGATGATTTGGATTAACAAACAGTGTAATTAAAGAACTTCTACTTCATGCCTTGTCATGCTGTTCTTACACAAACAATCATGTTCTTAATGCTCAATAGGCACAGATACTTTGCTGGACTAGTAGTACTTTCAATATTATTCTCCAAAATCAGGCTAGTTTTAAATGCTATATACTACAATTATTCAGCCATGAAGTTTTTTGGCTTATATTACATTGAGCATTACTCTAATAATGTAATCAAGTTCAATAATAATGAAATAGAATGGCTGTTGGTGTAATTGAGGGATAACAATACTGAAATGGCAGCATAAAGTCCAAGAATAGTAAATGTCACTCAAATGTCCAAGAAATTGGGATAGTACTAATTAAAGCCTTGTTGATGTTAATTAGCAAGTTCACATTTTGTAAAGAAACCCTGACAAACCAAATAAGTAAATTGAAGACACTGAATATTCTATATTTGGAAGTTACCTTTCCTCTCATTCATTCCCTGTCCTTGTCTGCTTGGTTCTCCTTGGACTTCTATTTTCATTATGGCAAGCCTCTTCTTCAGCCACATTTGATGGATGACAGTGGTGAATTTCTCCTTTGTAACTGTCTATTTGATATTAGTCTCAGAGTAAAATAGATCAGAGGATATGCAGAACTTACTGAGAACTCCTTTGTGTCACTTCCTATTTCCAGACTGGTTGAGAATGCTCTTGCATTAATTGAACATTGTCTCTGTAATATATTTGTCCTTTTGCTTTAGGCCATTCTCTATTAAAGAATTGGTCACTTTTGTTAGCATCAAGAATGTAGCATGTTTCTCTAGCATTGTCAATCTACTATTCAGATAGAGGCAGAAATATGCTTACTGTAACCATGCCAGTTAGCTTCTCATGCTTCATTCTCCTCATATATAGCTTCTTATTTACATACACAACTTCTTCTTATCCTCTTACATCTATCTTGTACACTAGCTAGTTGTATCTTCAATCCAACACTATGTTCCTCAGATCTCAAGTGTGCACCTCTTTATACTTTTTTTTTTTTCTGTCATTCGTATTGTCTTCTTGTCTTGCTTATACAGCTGTAAGTCTCCTCCCTTTTATTTTGTCTCTTCTACTTCCTGGCATCACTTGCCTTGATTCTGCAGTTCCATACTGTCTTTCCCTCATCTCACCTAGGCAAGTTTTATACTTTGAGCATGATCACCAAGGTAATCTCTTAGTGGCCACAGTCCTTACCCCACCTACACATCAGCTCTTCCTTTCTGCCCTCTGTTTCCCCACCCTTGTCACCTTGAGTGGATACTCTTCTTCTACTATCCATGTCTTATTTTGAGTCCTCAACCATCTCTGGAGCTTCCTGTTGTTGCTCACATCCTGTCTCACATGCTACTGATATAGCATATACTTTGTTTCTCTGTTATTCCTGTTCTGTCCTGACTCTGACAATTGCCTCCAGTCCACCATGGTGTCTACATCTTCCCCTCTGAAGCTCAAGTTGTCAGCAACCACTAAAGCTACCCTGGCCCTAAACAAACAGATTGTCACATGCTTCTCATCACATGTCCAGTCTGAATCAAGCACTAACACCTTCTTAGCTGTAAATGAATTATCACCTGCATGATTACCTCCTCATATTCCTACACATTCCTCTCACAAACCTGTTGCTGCTCCCTCTGAGCCAGATCACCATGACTCTTCCTCCAATTCTTCCTCTGACTCTTCTTTTGATGCTATTATGGCTCCACAATCAGATTTTGTGAATAATGGCTACAACAAGCTTTCAACAGTTAACACTGACTGAATTTCTCTCAAAACATTTGGGCATGCTGTTGTTCTCATTGAGGCATACTTTAAACACAAGCATGTTGTCAATGACTATAAGCACAAGTCAGCATTCCTGTCAATATTTCAGAGCTCACATCTCTCCAACATGCTGATGGCCATTCATGATAAGCTCATGGAAAAGAATTGGTCTGCAACTGATCCCTCTTTCCTCTCTGCCCTTAAGAAGGCTGTCATAGGTTTTGACTGGAACAATGATGCTGGTACACATTTGGCTTCTATGAAGCAGGGTAACATGCTCTTTTCTGATTATTGGGCTTCCTTGAAAGCATTAAATGCAGCTCTAAAGGGTACCAGATATCATCAGACCGATGAGGGTCTCAAGGTTCATGCTCAGCTCAACATCTTAGACATGTATTGTGCTTACCTGAAGGATAAACAAGTCTCACCCACACTGCCCTGTGCTCAATGGGCCCAGAAGGCAATGGAGCATGATGGTGCCTTCTGAGCCTGGGATACCCTGCAGAAAGCTTTGGCTAAGGCTCACTTCAACTTCTTTGTTAAGAATTGCAAGTCTAAGCATGGCCTGCTTTCTTCCTCTTCCTTCTACAACTCGAAAACTCACAACTCAAAGCTCTTTTCTGCTACACAATCTTCTATGAATTCTCAGACTGGTCTGAACCCTTATGTTTGTGGGCTGCTAAACGATGCCAAGCATGCTGTCCTATGTGAACACCAGAGCTGTTTCAAATTGCTGTGACTTCTACTCTGACCGTTGGAAGACTAAGGCCAGCTGCAAAGAGCTACAGCCCTTTGATGTCCCTGTCCATTGCATTACTCCAGAGGATGGTGTTAATGCTTGTTGATACCATCTACAGTTGGACAGCAGGCCTCCGATCTCCTTCCAAGCCTTGCTTAAGAAGGAGAAGAAGACAGCTGTGGTGGCTGCCACCTCCACAATGTTAGCCATGATCACAGAAATTCCAGATTCACCTCCTGCACCTGTACCCACTGTAAATGCCATTTTTGGTTGCCATATTGATCATCTTTCTCAAAATGACCTGTATGGGCATAAATATCACTCTCCACTCCTGCCCTTTATCCTGTCTCTCATACTGCAATTTATGTCACTCTGCAGTTGCCACTGTCTTTTGCAGCAATGACAATGGATACTCTTCTAATGATGACAATGATCACAGAGAGAATCTCTCATGCTGAGGCTCCCCTCCCCCATCTGCTTCTCCTGCACCTACTTCCTGTGATTCCCATGCCTCTGCACCTATTACCAGCACATATAAAGATCACAATGCATCCAACAAACATTCATGTGAAAACTCATTCTGTTCAACAACCCTTCAACCTGCACCTAAGTGTCTCTGTGCTGGCTCTGCACCTCCTGAGGTATGTTCTGACCCTGTTGCTTCTGCTCCCCTGGCTTGTTGCCAGTCTATTCAAGTCATGGTGTCTACTCTGAAGGAGCAACCCATCTATATGGCTTATCTCATGTGGAAGGCCTTGCTCATTGGCTCTCAACTAGTCACATCTATTAAGGTTGAACTCCTAGCAGATGATGGCTCACATCTTGTTCTCATTTGCAGGGATCTCATTGAACATTTAGGTCTATGTCTAGAATGGCTCTATAAACCTGAAGTTTTTGGTGTTGCCTCTGATTCTGCAGGTTCTGGTTCATGTTTGGCATCTTATTTCATCTGTTTGAAGCTTTCTGACCCTCAAGGTCATTGGACTTCTCATACAGTTTGCACTGTTGTAGTTGACTCTCTCTGCATTCCTATGATTCTCAGTCTCTTCTTTCTAGCTTATAACTCCTTAGTATGTGACCCCAAGCTTGGCTTCATTATCCACAGACCCTCTGACTTTAACCTTCTACACTCTGATGAATTTCTGGTACCTAGACCTGTAACTCCTGTTATACCTCCACCTGTAGCCCACTATATTTTGGCCTGTGAGGCACACTGCTGTAACTCTGATATTTCCAGTTGGTGAATTAATATCATGAAGTCCCATTCAACTATGTTGCAAGAACTCAGAGCTGTTCTTTCATTGAGGAGGTCTGTTGGCCTTTGTTCAGAAGAGGTTATCCATGCAGTAGGATGTGTTGCAGCTGTCTGTAAACAGATAGATGCACTGGCCTTTCAGTCGTCATTGACTTTGTGTTTGGATGGTCTCAAAGTGAAATACTGCAAGGTTTTTGAACCTATCCCTCACATGGACATGCTCTCTACAGACATCACCTGCTCATTATGTTTGAAGGATATACACAAGACCATACAGACTTGCTCCTACTGTTCACCTCAGAAGCTCCATGCCACATGGGATAACCTGCTGGATAAGGCTCTTGAGTCCAGTTGCATTTGGCCATCCTGTTCGCAGTTTGCAAGCCCTGTGTTCCTTGTGCCTAAGACAAATGGTGAGTATTGTTGGGTTAATGATTTCTGTCAGCTTAATGCCAATACAGTGCCAGATTGATACCCACTACTTCTTATTGAGAATATTCTAGCAGACTGCTCCAAAGGTAAAATTTGGGGCAAGATGAACATGACAGATTCATTCTTTCAGACTTGTCTGGCAGATGATGCCATACTATATTTTGCAGTACAAACACCTCAGGGACTTTTTGAGTGGACCATCATGCCTCAGGGTTTCCAAAACTTGCCTGCAGTCCAACAATGTGTTATGGCTGCACTTAGGCCTTACATTGGGTGTTTCTGTCATGTTTACCTGGATGACATTGTGATTTGGTCAGACTCTGTTGAGGAACATCAACAACATGTAGAGTTGATTCTACAGGCCCTTAGAGAGGCTAAATTGTACTGCAATGCCTGTAAGTGTGCCTTCTTCCAGCTGGAGTTGGATTTCTTGAGACATCATGTATCCACTCATAGTATTCAAGCCCAGGAATCCAAGGTTGAAGCTATCTCTGCCTTCCCACAACTATGAAGTGCGGAGGAGGTTCAGTGTTTCCTAGGTCTGGTCCACTTTGTGGCTGGTTTCTGCCTAAACCTGGCTGAACATACTCGTCACCTCATGCCTCTCACCTGCTTGGAATGCAACAAAAATTTTCCTTCTTGGACTAGCTGCCATAAGCTTGCATTCACTCAAATCAAGGATCTGTTCTCCTTGTAGGAAGTGCTGGTGTCTATTGATCATGAGAATCCTGGTGATAATAAATTTTTTCCTTGTATGTGGTGCTTCAGAATGGCATACTGGGTCAGTACTCATATGGGGCCCTGACTTGCCTTCTGTGAGACTGGGGGCATTTGATTCTCAACAAATTATGGGTGCTGCAGCTAACTACTCTGTTCATGAGAAAGAACTTTTAGCCATTATCAGAGCCCTGAAGAAGTAGCACTCTGACTGTTTAGAGTCTACTATTTATGTTATGACCAACTACTGCACCCTTGAGAATTTCAACACACAGAAAGATCTGAGTAGACATCAGCTGTAGTGGCAAGAATTTCTCTTACAGTTTGAATTAATCATTGGCTATATAAAAGGGACTAAAAATACAGCTGCTGATGCTCTTTCCCATGTACCTCCTCATTGCTATCCTTTGGAAATCATGTCTCCACCTGTGGCTGCTGTCAGCCCTGTAGAGCTTTACTATGGTTGGCTATTAGTCAACTCTGTAATGGAAATTTCCACTGATAGAACATTCCTGAACAATATCAAATCTGGGCACTCAACAGATGATTTTTGCACTAAGCTCTCTGAAAATGTTCCTGGTGTTTCTCTTCATAACAGTATATAGTACATTATTGACAGGCTTGTCATTCCCAAGACAAAGAATCTATGCGAAAACTTATACCAACTGGCTCACAACTCTGCTGGACACTTTGGTGCTGATAAATGCTATGCCTTGCTTAAGGATTCTTATTTCTGGCCTGGGATGTGCCACAACCTGTACTGAGCCTATGTTTCTGGCTGTGATGCTTGTCAGTGCAATAAGAGCTATGGGAAGTCATCAAAAGGTCCTCTACACCCACTGCCAGTACCCAACTGCAGATGTGACTCTATTGGTATTGATTTTATTAGACTCTTACTAGAGGATCAAGGTTTCAATTCCATTGCATCCATTACTGACCAACTGCACTCCAACATTTGACTGATACCTTGTCACATGAGCACTACAGCAGAAGAGTTTGCTGCACTGTTCTTTGATCAGTGGTACTGCGAGAATGGACTTCCTTCCAACATTGTCTCTGACTGTGACAAACTTTTCATGTCTAAATTCTGGTGTGCACTACACTACTTGGTGGGGATTGACCTGAAGATATCTTCAGCCTTTCATCCAGAGACAGATGGCATCTCCAAAAGGAGCAACTGGACCATCAACCAGAGTATTCATTTCCATGTCAAGTGTAATCAAAAGGGTTGGTCTAAGGCACTGCCTCACATCTGTTTTCACATAATGAACAGTATTATTGCTTCTATAGGGATGTCAATGTTCAAGTTAAAGACTGGCTGTTCTCCTCAAATGATCCTCCTCTGATTCCAGTAACTTGTCTAAGATAAGACTAGTGGAAAACTACCCAAAGAATAACCTCCAAAAGTTCTATCTCCAGTTGTTGTGCAAGTGTAGATCAATGTGATCAGAATTGCCACACTTAGAATGCCAACAAAACTCTTAGCTATGTTAATTCTCTCTTATTGAAGTGTTCTACTTCAAAGTGTTCACCTCCAAATGAGTATAGATGGGTTTTAAAATGGGTTTATTTCACAACACACACACAAAACACAAAGAACACAGTGCACTAAGCACAAACACAAGAGCTACAGTCCCATACAAAGACTCAGTAGCCAATATAGTCTGACCCTACAGAGTTCAAGACTTCTTTAAGACAACTACAGCACACAGCATACTGGAAAAGGCCCTAGCACACCTCTTGCTAAGACTCTAAGTGTGTTACAACCTGATACCCAACACAGGCCACACTCCAAGTGCCCAAGGCTCCTTCTTGGTGTAAAGTGTCTCTTAGAAAAGTGCTATAATGCACTCAAGATGTTATACTTATCTCTTATGATGCAAGTTCATTATCAGATGTCTATCTCTCTGAAGTCACTCAGAATCAATCTCCAGGGCCTGAAGTGAGGAAGCAAAACTGGAATGGCACATGCAATTATACACCAAACAAACTTGTCATGTATTCACAATCAGAGGGGGCAGAGTTACTTGAGTATATACACATATCTAGCTGTCCTTATATATGGTCCACAGAATATATCTACAGAAAATTAGAAATAATGTCTGATAATTCAGAAAATAATAAGCAAGTGACAGAGATGCTAAAAGAAGGAATATTCAGATGTCACAGAGTCTGGCCACTAGGGTATCTGACCATATCCACATGGGTATCTATGTCTCCAGGTGTTCTGGACTCTATAATTTGTATTTTCTCTTTTCTAGAGCAGGTATCTATGAGTGGATGGCTGTATCCATCCCATTTCTTACAGCATTTCTCTCTCTAGCATTTATACATCAGCAGAGGCCTAGATGCCAGAGTTTCTGAGGCCAGAACACACTGTTACTGTTCCTATCTCTTTTGACAATGCACTTTCAGTCTTAGTTAGGACTTTATATGCATTAGATATTCTTTGTATGTGTTGTTGTGTCTGTTCATTAAGTAACTTCAGTCCTATGAAAGTAGTCTTCTAGCTTCCAAGGTTACTTCTCACTTAGTTATGTTATTTCATATGTTTTTGCTGCTGTTGAACTCTTTATTAAGAGATTGTCTGCTTTGACTTTGATCCATATATTGACTTCAGAGGATGATCATTCTTTGATCGTTCCTGTTCTAAGCTGTCTTTCTGTTTTGATGTCTCTTTTAAGTACCTCTGTACTGTTTGACTGCAGTTTGCAGTTTGCAGATGTCATAGAAAGTTAAAATAAAATAAAATCCCATTAATAGCACTTTGAAAGCTTGGTTAACTAGCCAATGCATTCATTGTGCCCTAGTTAGGTTCTCTACAGGTTTCAGGAGTAATCTGCTTTGGATCTGATACATAGATAAGTCAGGAAGTACAGCTTAGACACCTCTGTATAGTCATATAGCTCTTCATACTTTTCAATGCACCATAGCTTCTCTAAGGCAATGACTAGCAGACTGGGCTCACTCTAGTCCTTATTATCTATTATCTCATGTCATANCTTCTATAGGGATGTCAATGTTCAAGTTAAAGACTGGCTGTTCTCCTCAAATGATCCTCCTCTGATTCCAGTAACTTGTCTAAGATAAGACTAGTGGAAAACTACCCAAAGAATAACCTCCAAAAGTTCTATCTCCAGTTGTTGTGCAAGTGTAGATCAATGTGATCAGAATTGCCACACTTAGAATGCCAACAAAACTCTTAGCTATGTTAATTCTCTCTTATTGAAGTGTTCTACTTCAAAGTGTTCACCTCCAAATGAGTATAGATGGGTTTTAAAATGGGTTTATTTCACAACACACACACAAAACACAAAGAACACAGTGCACTAAGCACAAACACAAGAGCTACAGTCCCATACAAAGACTCAGTAGCCAATATAGTCTGACCCTACAGAGTTCAAGACTTCTTTAAGACAACTACAGCACACAGCATACTGGAAAAGGCCCTAGCACACCTCTTGCTAAGACTCTAAGTGTGTTACAACCTGATACCCAACACAGGCCACACTCCAAGTGCCCAAGGCTCCTTCTTGGTGTAAAGTGTCTCTTAGAAAAGTGCTATAATGCACTCAAGATGTTATACTTATCTCTTATGATGCAAGTTCATTATCAGATGTCTATCTCTCTGAAGTCACTCAGAATCAATCTCCAGGGCCTGAAGTGAGGAAGCAAAACTGGAATGGCACATGCAATTATACACCAAACAAACTTGTCATGTATTCACAATCAGAGGGGGCAGAGTTACTTGAGTATATACACATATCTAGCTGTCCTTATATATGGTCCACAGAATATATCTACAGAAAATTAGAAATAATGTCTGATAATTCAGAAAATAATAAGCAAGTGACAGAGATGCTAAAAGAAGGAATATTCAGATGTCACAGAGTCTGGCCACTAGGGTATCTGACCATATCCACATGGGTATCTATGTCTCCAGGTGTTCTGGACTCTATAATTTGTATTTTCTCTTTTCTAGAGCAGGTATCTATGAGTGGATGGCTGTATCCATCCCATTTCTTACAGCATTTCTCTCTCTAGCATTTATACATCAGCAGAGGCCTAGATGCCAGAGTTTCTGAGGCCAGAACACACTGTTACTGTTCCTATCTCTTTTGACAATGCACTTTCAGTCTTAGTTAGGACTTTATATGCATTAGATATTCTTTGTATGTGTTGTTGTGTCTGTTCATTAAGTAACTTCAGTCCTATGAAAGTAGTCTTCTAGCTTCCAAGGTTACTTCTCACTTAGTTATGTTATTTCATATGTTTTTGCTGCTGTTGAACTCTTTATTAAGAGATTGTCTGCTTTGACTTTGATCCATATATTGACTTCAGAGGATGATCATTCTTTGATCGTTCCTGTTCTAAGCTGTCTTTCTGTTTTGATGTCTCTTTTAAGTACCTCTGTACTGTTTGACTGCAGTTTGCAGTTTGCAGATGTCATAGAAAGTTAAAATAAAATAAAATCCCATTAATAGCACTTTGAAAGCTTGGTTAACTAGCCAATGCATTCATTGTGCCCTAGTTAGGTTCTCTACAGGTTTCAGGAGTAATCTGCTTTGGATCTGATACATAGATAAGTCAGGAAGTACAGCTTAGACACCTCTGTATAGTCATATAGCTCTTCATACTTTTCAATGCACCATAGCTTCTCTAAGGCAATGACTAGCAGACTGGGCTCACTCTAGTCCTTATTATCTATTATCTCATGTCATATTATAGTGTTCTGATTCAAAAGTAATGTAAACGAATAAAATTGGGTCTTTTCTAGGTTTGCCATATTACCAGTTAGCTTCTCACACCTCATTCTCCTCATATATAGCTTCTTATTTATGTATAGGACTTCTTCTTATCCTCTTACATCCATCTTGTATGCTAGCTAGTTGTATCTCCAATCTGATGCTATGTTCCTCAGATCTCAAGTGTGCACCTCTTTACACTTACATTGTAATGGGAAACTATTATCCTCTTTGCCTTCAAATGAGCAATGAATATTAAGAAGCTCACATGCAAAACAAGGTGAGTTTCTATCACACCTCTATCTGTTTTTGCTATCATCTGGAAAATTTACCAGGTGACATAACCCAAAGGTACCTGATATCACTCTATGTATGTCAATATCACCCAATCAAAGTCAATATTACTGGTTCCAGATGGTTATTGTCATAGAGGGGGGGTAGGTTGCAACCTCCATAAGGCTCAATGTGAACTTGCATAAACTGACACAGATGGTTACCCAAGTTCACATCAAGTCATACTTGGTTATATTGGGTTACTGTCACTTAGGTTGAGTTTCAGTAGGACATGTTGAGTTCTAGTGGTTACATTGAATCCTAGTGATTATAATGGATCCTGAAGTATCATATATAATCTTATATCAAGAGATTACTCAGTCTCCATCTATCAACTCCAAATAAAGAAATTAAAAGTTGGAACATATATTATAAGTATCTAATACATACAGGCCAAGGTACAACAATAGTGGAAATAGTCTGACTGAATCTTCTACTTGTCTAACTGTGTACAGGTACACAACAAGAGTATTTGTGCCTAAGAGTAATGGATCAGTGACAAGCATGCATGGCCAGATCAACAAAAAGACTCACAAAATAGAGGTACTAGCACTGAGGTCTACAGCAATCATCAGTCAAGAGTGTGAGAAAATAACAAACCAGGAATATCATATCAAATACATTTACTGACAAGAGATCAGCTACATGAAATCCAATTCAGCATAAGCACTTACCCAGATTACTGAACGTCAAATATAAGGTTGAGATCTTGTGGTATCATGCCTATATGCATGGGTGAGATATCAATATGACATGTGAATGTGTTGCTTACTCATCATTCTAACTGGGGAGATGTTGAGAGTAGTGTGGCTTTGAGATGACAAGGGGATCCTATAAACATGGAAGATGAGCATATAGTGTTCACCTGTGTGATACACAACTCACTGCTATAGTACACACTATACATCTCAGAACCACATACAGTCTCCAAATCCAACATCAAGCTACTGAGGTTAAAGTGACTGTGGTTGTGTCTTGCCACTTGACGAGTTGCTGTCAGAAGCACCCAATGACTGGGGAAGGAAATCACCTTGCCTGGTGAAAGAACACCTATTATGTGCCATTGAGAATCTTGATGACATTTGAGAGCCTCGAGGATGATGCTGTGGGAGAGACTGGCAGATATTTGGGCTGGGGAGAGATGGGGTGTTGGCATTGACATGATAGTGGTCAGAAAGAAAAGGGCAGAGTTTGAAAATCAGCTGCCCATGGAGCCTTTATTCCTCCAGTCTGAAGCATTCAGTCCCATGTGACTCCTGCTAATATGTCAAGCCTAGAAAAGACCCACTTTTATTCATTTTACATTACTTTTGATTTGGAACACTTTAATATGACACAAGATAATGGGTAATAAGGACTAGAGTGGGCCCAGTCTGCTAGTCATTGCCTTAGAGAAGCTATGGTATCTTGGAAAGTATGAAGACCTATATGATATGCTATACAGAGGTGTCTAAGCTGTACTTTCTGACTTATCTATGTATCAGATCCAAAGTGGATCACTCCTGAAACCTGTAGGGAACCTAACTATGGCCCAATGAACACATTGGCTAGTTAACCAAGCTCTTGAAGTGCTACCAATAGGATTTTAATTTCTATTTTACCTTTCTATAACATTTGCAAGGTGCAACATGCAGTCAAACAGTACAGAGGTACTTAGAGGAGACATCAAAACAGAAAAATGATGTAGAACAGGAACAATCACAGAATGATCCTCCGAAGTCAATATACAGATTAAAGTCAAAGCAGGCAATCTCTTAATAAAGAGTTGCTGGCAGCTAAACAATATGAGATAAACTAACTAGGTACAAAGTCATCTCGGAAAGAAGGAAATCACTTCCAAAGGACATCTACTACCTACAGACAGATACAAAGAGACATAAAAAGAATATCTAATACATAAGAAGTCCTGAATAAGACCAAGCATGCATTGTCAAAGAAAATAGGAACAGTAACAGCATGTTCCAACCTTGGAAGCTTTGGCATCTAGACCCCTGCTAATGTGTGGATACTAGAAAGGGGAATGCTGTAAAGAAACAGGACAGATACAGCCATCTGCTCATAGATACCCAGCTTAGAAAAGAGAAAATACAAATTGTAGAGTCCAGAACACCTGGAGNTGTGCCATTGAGAATCTTGATGACATTTGAGAGCCTCGAGGATGATGCTGTGGGAGAGACTGGCAGATATTTGGGCTGGGGAGAGATGGGGTGTTGGCATTGACATGATAGTGGTCAGAAAGAAAAGGGCAGAGTTTGAAAATCAGCTGCCCATGGAGCCTTTATTCCTCCAGTCTGAAGCATTCAGTCCCATGTGACTCCTGCTAATATGTCAAGCCTAGAAAAGACCCACTTTTATTCATTTTACATTACTTTTGATTTGGAACACTTTAATATGACACAAGATAATGGGTAATAAGGACTAGAGTGGGCCCAGTCTGCTAGTCATTGCCTTAGAGAAGCTATGGTATCTTGGAAAGTATGAAGACCTATATGATATGCTATACAGAGGTGTCTAAGCTGTACTTTCTGACTTATCTATGTATCAGATCCAAAGTGGATCACTCCTGAAACCTGTAGGGAACCTAACTATGGCCCAATGAACACATTGGCTAGTTAACCAAGCTCTTGAAGTGCTACCAATAGGATTTTAATTTCTATTTTACCTTTCTATAACATTTGCAAGGTGCAACATGCAGTCAAACAGTACAGAGGTACTTAGAGGAGACATCAAAACAGAAAAATGATGTAGAACAGGAACAATCACAGAATGATCCTCCGAAGTCAATATACAGATTAAAGTCAAAGCAGGCAATCTCTTAATAAAGAGTTGCTGGCAGCTAAACAATATGAGATAAACTAACTAGGTACAAAGTCATCTCGGAAAGAAGGAAATCACTTCCAAAGGACATCTACTACCTACAGACAGATACAAAGAGACATAAAAAGAATATCTAATACATAAGAAGTCCTGAATAAGACCAAGCATGCATTGTCAAAGAAAATAGGAACAGTAACAGCATGTTCCAACCTTGGAAGCTTTGGCATCTAGACCCCTGCTAATGTGTGGATACTAGAAAGGGGAATGCTGTAAAGAAACAGGACAGATACAGCCATCTGCTCATAGATACCCAGCTTAGAAAAGAGAAAATACAAATTGTAGAGTCCAGAACACCTGGAGATGTAGATACCCTAGTGGCCAGACTCCATGACATCTGATTATTCCCTCTCTTAGTATCTCAGTCACTCATTATTCATTTCTTGAATTATTGGACATTATTTATAGTTTTCTGTAGATATATTCCATGGACTGTATATAAGGACAGCTAGATATTCATACATACTCAAGTAACTCTGTCCCCTCTGATTGTGAATACATGAAGAGTTTGTTTGGTGTATAAATTTGTGTGCCATTCTAGTTTTTCTTCCTCACTTCAGGCCCTAGAGATTGGTCCTGAGTGACTTCAGAGAGATAGACATCTGATAATGAACTTGCATCATAAGAGATAAGTGTAACATCTTGAGTGCATCATAGCACTTTTCTAAGAGACACTTTACACTAAGAAGGAGCCTTGGGCACTTGGAGTGTGGCCTGTGGTTGGGTATCAGGTTTTGACACACTTAGAGTCTTAGCAAAGGGTGTGCCTGCACTGAGCTCTTTGTAGAAATTGGTCTAGAGCCTTTTCCAGTACACTGTGTGCTGTAGTAGTCTTAAAGAAGTCTTGAACTCCATAGGGTCAGACTATATCAGCTATCAAGTCTTTGTATGGGACTGTAGCTCTTGTGTTTGTGCTTTGTGCACTCTGTTCTTTGTGTTTTGTGTGTGTTTGTGATATAAACTCTTTTTAAAACCCATATATACTCCTCTGGAGGTGAACACCTTGAAGTAGATTGCTTCAATAAGCAAGAATCAACCTAGCTAAGAGTTTTGTTGGCATTCTAAGTGTGGCAACTCTGATCACATTGATCCACACTTGCACAACAACCTGAGTTAGACTTTTGAAGGTTATCTTTTGGGTAGTTCCACTAGTCTTATCTTAGACAAATTACTGCATCACATCTACAGCTTAAGTAGTCTTGGTTCGACAAGGTATTGCTGGACATCATCTTATTATTTCTGCTTGTTAACAGCCTCCCAAAATTTCCTGTTCCAGATCAATCTATATGGCTCTGAACACTGACTCAATGTAGCCCCTATAGCCTGATGTAACTTTTGTAATTGGTTACACTGGGTTTCATTGGTTTTATCAGGTTACAGTAGGTTGCAGCTCCAAAAAAGCTGATTATATTGAGCTTCACTGAGGTTATAACTTACTGGAACTCAATACACCAAGTTATAGTGTGTCTTGTACTATAGTGACCCAATACATTTAGGCTCATGGTGTTACAATAGCAAGACAACCCACAANAGATCCAAAGTGGATCACTCCTGAAACCTGTAGGGAACCTAACTATGGCCCAATGAACACATTGGCTAGTTAACCAAGCTCTTGAAGTGCTACCAATAGGATTTTAATTTCTATTTTACCTTTCTATAACATTTGCAAGGTGCAACATGCAGTCAAACAGTACAGAGGTACTTAGAGGAGACATCAAAACAGAAAAATGATGTAGAACAGGAACAATCACAGAATGATCCTCCGAAGTCAATATACAGATTAAAGTCAAAGCAGGCAATCTCTTAATAAAGAGTTGCTGGCAGCTAAACAATATGAGATAAACTAACTAGGTACAAAGTCATCTCGGAAAGAAGGAAATCACTTCCAAAGGACATCTACTACCTACAGACAGATACAAAGAGACATAAAAAGAATATCTAATACATAAGAAGTCCTGAATAAGACCAAGCATGCATTGTCAAAGAAAATAGGAACAGTAACAGCATGTTCCAACCTTGGAAGCTTTGGCATCTAGACCCCTGCTAATGTGTGGATACTAGAAAGGGGAATGCTGTAAAGAAACAGGACAGATACAGCCATCTGCTCATAGATACCCAGCTTAGAAAAGAGAAAATACAAATTGTAGAGTCCAGAACACCTGGAGATGTAGATACCCTAGTGGCCAGACTCCATGACATCTGATTATTCCCTCTCTTAGTATCTCAGTCACTCATTATTCATTTCTTGAATTATTGGACATTATTTATAGTTTTCTGTAGATATATTCCATGGACTGTATATAAGGACAGCTAGATATTCATACATACTCAAGTAACTCTGTCCCCTCTGATTGTGAATACATGAAGAGTTTGTTTGGTGTATAAATTTGTGTGCCATTCTAGTTTTTCTTCCTCACTTCAGGCCCTAGAGATTGGTCCTGAGTGACTTCAGAGAGATAGACATCTGATAATGAACTTGCATCATAAGAGATAAGTGTAACATCTTGAGTGCATCATAGCACTTTTCTAAGAGACACTTTACACTAAGAAGGAGCCTTGGGCACTTGGAGTGTGGCCTGTGGTTGGGTATCAGGTTTTGACACACTTAGAGTCTTAGCAAAGGGTGTGCCTGCACTGAGCTCTTTGTAGAAATTGGTCTAGAGCCTTTTCCAGTACACTGTGTGCTGTAGTAGTCTTAAAGAAGTCTTGAACTCCATAGGGTCAGACTATATCAGCTATCAAGTCTTTGTATGGGACTGTAGCTCTTGTGTTTGTGCTTTGTGCACTCTGTTCTTTGTGTTTTGTGTGTGTTTGTGATATAAACTCTTTTTAAAACCCATATATACTCCTCTGGAGGTGAACACCTTGAAGTAGATTGCTTCAATAAGCAAGAATCAACCTAGCTAAAAGTTTTGTTGGCATTCTAAGTGTGGCAACTCTGATCACATTGATCCACACCTGCACAACAACCTGAGTTAGACTTTTGAAGGTTATCTTTTGGGTAGTTCCACTAGTCTTATCTTAGACAAATTACTGCATCACATCTACAGCTTAAGTAGTCTTGGTTCGACAAGGTATTGCTGGACATCATCTTATTATTTCTGCTTGTTAACAGCCTCCCAAAATTTCCTGTTCCAGATCAATCTATATGGCTCTGAACACTGACTCAATGTAGCCCCTATAGCCTGATGTAACTTTTGTAATTGGTTACACTGGGTTTCATTGGTTTTATCAGGTTACAGTAGGTTGCAGCTCCAAAAAAGCTGATTATATTGAGCTTCACTGAGGTTATAACTTACTGGAACTCAATACACCAAGTTATAGTGTGTCTTGTACTATAGTGACCCAATACATTTAGGCTCATGGTGTTACAATAGCAAGACAACCCACAAAAACCAGCCTTGACAAGTTTAATAGAGTCTCAACTCTATGTAACTTGCCAGGTCAGCTGGTAAATTTTCCAGATGATAGGCCACACAAGTTGTAGCTGCTAACTCCTCTTTCAACTGTGATAAAGAATAGAAGCATGTTCTTGCAATCCCTCTTCTGATGCAAGTACTGCATAGATGTTCTTTGTTACACCAAACATTCAGTATGTGGCAAGCTGCACAATCCAGCTGATCATTGAGTTGATGACTGTCATTAATGTCAAACCAAGGGCTCTTGTCCCCAGGTTGGACTCTGAGCTCACCTATTTACACAGAACCAGCCAACTACATTCTTCTCATCATACCAACTGCAGTCATCAATTCTCTTTTAACAAGCAGTCATTATTAGTAGTCCCAAGCTTCAATATAAAAAGAATTCTTACTCTAAGCCTTTCGACAATGCCTGTGACATCTTCTTCATCAGAGTATGAATTTATATTGAACTCATCTGTGTTTGCTCCATCAGTTATAAGGGCCTCATATGAGGAGACATAACAAACCTCTCAAGACATTGATGTCTTGATTACTTAGGTGTNGCTCATAGATACCCAGCTTAGAAAAGAGAAAATACAAATTGTAGAGTCCAGAACACCTGGAGATGTAGATACCCTAGTGGCCAGACTCCATGACATCTGATTATTCCCTCTCTTAGTATCTCAGTCACTCATTATTCATTTCTTGAATTATTGGACATTATTTATAGTTTTCTGTAGATATATTCCATGGACTGTATATAAGGACAGCTAGATATTCATACATACTCAAGTAACTCTGTCCCCTCTGATTGTGAATACATGAAGAGTTTGTTTGGTGTATAAATTTGTGTGCCATTCTAGTTTTTCTTCCTCACTTCAGGCCCTAGAGATTGGTCCTGAGTGACTTCAGAGAGATAGACATCTGATAATGAACTTGCATCATAAGAGATAAGTGTAACATCTTGAGTGCATCATAGCACTTTTCTAAGAGACACTTTACACTAAGAAGGAGCCTTGGGCACTTGGAGTGTGGCCTGTGGTTGGGTATCAGGTTTTGACACACTTAGAGTCTTAGCAAAGGGTGTGCCTGCACTGAGCTCTTTGTAGAAATTGGTCTAGAGCCTTTTCCAGTACACTGTGTGCTGTAGTAGTCTTAAAGAAGTCTTGAACTCCATAGGGTCAGACTATATCAGCTATCAAGTCTTTGTATGGGACTGTAGCTCTTGTGTTTGTGCTTTGTGCACTCTGTTCTTTGTGTTTTGTGTGTGTTTGTGATATAAACTCTTTTTAAAACCCATATATACTCCTCTGGAGGTGAACACCTTGAAGTAGATTGCTTCAATAAGCAAGAATCAACCTAGCTAAGAGTTTTGTTGGCATTCTAAGTGTGGCAACTCTGATCACATTGATCCACACTTGCACAACAACCTGAGTTAGACTTTTGAAGGTTATCTTTTGGGTAGTTCCACTAGTCTTATCTTAGACAAATTACTGCATCACATCTACAGCTTAAGTAGTCTTGGTTCGACAAGGTATTGCTGGACATCATCTTATTATTTCTGCTTGTTAACAGCCTCCCAAAATTTCCTGTTCCAGATCAATCTATATGGCTCTGAACACTGACTCAATGTAGCCCCTATAGCCTGATGTAACTTTTGTAATTGGTTACACTGGGTTTCATTGGTTTTATCAGGTTACAGTAGGTTGCAGCTCCAAAAAAGCTGATTATATTGAGCTTCACTGAGGTTATAACTTACTGGAACTCAATACACCAAGTTATAGTGTGTCTTGTACTATAGTGACCCAATACATTTAGGCTCATGGTGTTACAATAGCAAGACAACCCACAAAAACCAGCCTTGACAAGTTTAATAGAGTCTCAACTCTATGTAACTTGCCAGGTCAGCTGGTAAATTTTCCAGATGATAGGCCACACAAGTTGTAGCTGCTAACTCCTCTTTCAACTGTGATAAAGAATAGAAGCATGTTCTTGCAATCCCTCTTCTGATGCAAGTACTGCATAGATGTTCTTTGTTACACCAAACATTCAGTATGTGGCAAGCTGCACAATCCAGCTGATCATTGAGTTGATGACTGTCATTAATGTCAAACCAAGGGCTCTTGTCCCCAGGTTGGACTCTGAGCTCACCTATTTACACAGAACCAGCCAACTACATTCTTCTCATCATACCAACTGCAGTCATCAATTCTCTTTTAACAAGCAGTCATTATTAGTAGTCCCAAGCTTCAATATAAAAAGAATTCTTACTCTAAGCCTTTCGACAATGCCTGTGACATCTTCTTCATCAGAGTATGAATTTATATTGAACTCATCTGTGTTTGCTCCATCAGTTATAAGGGCCTCATATGAGGAGACATAACAAACCTCTCAAGACATTGATGTCTTGATTACTTAGGTGTCTTTGTATGTCTACCTCTTTTCCATCTTCATCTATTGCTTCATCATTGAGATGTCTTCTGTAGTTCACAAAACATTTGTGCAAATATGATATGTCACACTACTCTGCACCTGGTATGATCTGATGGATAACATTAGCAATTTCAATTATAAATGGCAATGTCAGTGACTTATGCATATTTTCTTAATCAGATCCTCCAGCTTTTTTGCCAATGGTTTTGTACATTCTGTGTTGTATATGTCTTCACCAAAAGATCAGTCCAACTCTTCTTGCATGAATGAAGATATACCCACTTTTCATGATTTGATATCCAGCTTCAGGTAACCAGTGATTGGACTTTACCTCCTTTTCATACTCATCCACTGCTTTGTCCCTGGTCTCATGCCTACAAGCTCTAAACCAATTTTTTATATTGTTCAGTTCATACCAATCTGTTCCAGAGACAGTCTGAGAGATAAGATCAGCAATTAGATCATGAACAATGGCAATGATAGATCTCACATGTACTTCTGCAAGCAGAGATGCCAGCTTTTCATCTGATAGCAGGATCCTGGAATGTGCCAGAGGGTCCTGTTGGACTGTTTGGACAAAATTTTTGGTTTTTGACAAATCTCTGGTTTGATGTTTGGACAGATTGGGCCTGAGGCCTGCCAAGGCCCATTGGGGCAGTTCAGACAAAATCTGTGCATAGGTTCAAAAATTGGTATAGTGGATGCTGCAGACTGGTGGTTGGTTATTACTAAGATGTCTTTAGAGTCTATAGTTCAATTCTTACTCTATGAAATACATTTTTGCAGTGGGTGTGATCAAGACAATACTCTTTGAGACAATACCTTGATTCAATGCCTGTCAGCCTCTCTCAGCTCCTCTTTTCACATTTAGCCTTTCAATATTCTGCAATCACCTCATGTCAGTAAAGGATCCCTTTGTTGAAGCCAAATAGATTGGTGAAGGGAAAGCCTACTTGAAAGAGCAGCTGCCACAATCAGTAGTAAGGGCATGCTGATGTGCCTAATTTTGGCCTAGACATGAAATTGTGCACTTTTTGCATCAAAAACTAGAAAAAGAGCCCAGAGTACATGTGATATTCATGTGACTTGAAAACTCAAGAGCTCTAATATAGTGTCTAAGCTTTAAGTGCCAAGTCTGATAAGTCTAATAATTGACACTGTAACACAATTTAGATGTGGGAATTGCTATTGTGACATAGAATTGAACTCATATATGCTCATTTCATGACTTTTCCTGTGACCAGTATAATATACCTATTATTATAATTTTATTGTAAATATTTGTTTCCAGCAGTATATAAGAACAGCTATTTTGTAGGTGGGAGCAAGAGGAATCTGCCCCACCATTACATGATTGTATGTGGCTATTGTTTGTGTAATCAGATTTCACCTCATGCCATAACTGACAAATTTGAGTTAAGAGCAGCAACACAGCTTGTTGGTCTTGAGTTGGAAGATGGTCCTGAGATAGACAATTAAGAAAGACTTTTCACAGGGAGTCATCAAATGGGAGATGATACAAGAACATAATAATATTGAGAATCTCCTTCACTGAATTTCCAACCATTGCATATGTCTTCAATACACAACAGCTGCCAATTTCTGACACTTTCCACTGAAAACTGGCATTGAAGTCAAGTTGAGGTCAAGAATCAAGAGATGTTGTCAATCCTGCATTTGAAAGAGACTTTGGGACAGTGGCAAGCCTAAGGTTGAACAATAAATGCACTAAAACAATGAACACTCTAACTATTCACATATGATATGTTTGGTCTGTTATTGACACATTGCATATGGTCAGTCCTACTGTTGGTGAATTCCCTAGGACCTCAAATACATGGAAAATTCAATGCAAGGTTTCGAACTCAGGATTCATATGCAAGGAAAATGAGTATGCATAGCCCAAAGTGCCTTGAACCAAGTAGTCCTCATTCTCTTTTTGTTTGAAGTATTCTGAGCATCTGAGTAATGGCTGCAGATAGAAATGGCAGGTGCACACTGCACTCTGGGTTTTGTAGAATCTAGCGCTCAGAAGGCAATTACAGGCCTTTCAGAAAACCATGTCCACCTGAAAAAAATCAAAAAATCAGAAAAATAAAGAAAATCCATTCCTTGCCATTAGAGCCCCTTCATTGCATCTATGACCCTCAATTCAGCACTCAGGTGATGAAAGGAGGTCCATAACAAATAACTGAGTAGTCTACTGGCCATTTTAGCAGGAAGATGTGCCATTCAACATCATGACTCATGACAGGGTGGAATCTTGATTCACAACCACATTGGTGAGTCTAGATGGCTTCCTTGACTGTCTTAGAGGCTGAAAGCATCTCAGATATACCTTCTATTCTGTACAAAAGCTTGTTTGGTGCTTCTCTGTAATGCAGAACCAATTGTTACCTCAAGAGCACTCAACACCAGCTACCATTTCCTACTCAATTGGCCCACAGATGCTTTCAGATACCTCTGTCACCATTCAGTGACAATCAGACTGCCTTTTTTCTGAATAGAAATGAAGAACAAGTCAGCAGGAAGCAATTTAAAAGCAGTAATGCCCAGGTTGGATCAGTGCATGTTCTGTGCCAATACATGTGCATCTCTTTACTGATCATATGAGTAGGACTTTTCAGGCATCTTGAGGGTCTAAAATACATTCTGAAAATGCAAATTGAAGGCCTAACAAAGTCAAAACATGAAGTCCATAATACACTTTCTTCGACTCCTACCTTACTCCTACTTCTCTTATTGCTCGACATTGGTCTTCCTTTCGACTTCCTTCTGAGGCATGGGAAAGCATCCTAAAACTATTCTATGGGCTGGGAATAGCGAATGCATCGTCATTTGGTCTACACTATTTGGTTGAAAGCAGAGCTTTTGCGGCCATACATACCACTCGTTCCTACAATAAATAAACCTGTAATTTATTTAAAATCACTGAATGCAAGTTTCTAGAATGCACCTCAAGAGTTTCAGATGGTGTTTAGGATAGAGCTGAAATGGATGTCATAGAGAGCGAGCCAGATATGCCACCATCACCACTCCTACAGTCGTCAGGAACACTCGGAAAGCTCTGAGATAGTTTTTGTATCTGCTCTGGTCTAAGGCTATCTCTCAAAAAGTAATAATTCTCGTCAATATGGCCAGTGACACCCTGACCCACTTCGGAACCTTCTAACACCCCGTCTTGCCCTTAGCATCACTCCGCTTCGTAAATCTTGACTCAAGGATCGCTATACTATCCTTCAGAATGGTGATAGAGTATCAATATGAGTACGGGAAGGCCATCCAGTATTTTTCTTATTTTTTCCGATTTTTTGATTTTTTTCGCGCGACTTCACACGCGCGGACAAGGTTTTCCGAAAGGTCTGTATTTCCCGAATGCTCATCACTCGACACCTCTTTACCCGTCGAAATCTTTTTCTACGCTCTCTAATAGCCGGAAAGCTCAGCTCTTACTCGAAAACAACACCGAAATTCGAAGTAGACGCCTATGGCATCCCTGCAATGCCTACCTGGTCTGTCAATGACCTCTTAGCCTCATACCCCAAACCGACATTATCCTCCTCGACTCTGACCAAATTACACGACTTGGCGGCTCTATCACCTCCCGAGGAAGGAAGTCAAGAGCATAAGAGGCTTAAAGGAGAGTTGGAAGAACTGATTAGGTTGGTGGAGGCGGTGAAGTTGGTTGATACGTCTGATGTGCAGTACGAGCATTGGGGGCCTGAAATGGACATAGAGGCAATAAACGAATTTGCGTTAGAAGAGGAAGAGAAGGTTGGTAGGGATTTGCTTGAGTACGCGGAGAGGACGCAAGATGGGTTCTATGTTGTTGAGGCAGATAGACGGCGGAATTCATAAGGTATGTACCGCTCAGTTTCGCACTTGTGTATGTTCTTTCAACTCATTCTTCCAAGGATAGATAAAAGCAGTATAACTTGTTATAAGTACAATGCCAATGCACAAGAAGAACGTCAAGGTCAAAGCGCGCCGTGTCCACCAGTGGAGCCAAAGCCTCCAGCGCCACGAAGGGTCTCGTCGAGGTCCTGATAGAAGGAAATGTTGATTAGATACAGAAAGGGTGCACTAGACGACGTGTATTCACCTGAACTTCAATAATCTCTGGTGTATGAATTTTCTCAATGATAAGTTGAGCTATTCGGTCACCTTCAGACACTATAGTTCCAATCCCAGTCAATAACCAGTATACATTAGAATCAAAGAATAAGGACACACCTTCAAAAGGCTGATCTGAGAGGTTGAAAAGCAGCACAAAGACGATTCCCCTGTAGTCTGCGTCGATGACACCTGCACCTGTGTCGATCATGAATTTAGATGCTAATGAAAGGGCATGATGAGTCTGAGAACTTTTGTGAAAAAATTACCGCGGCTCACCAAGTCCACTTCGCGGTGCAACGCGTCCATAGTGGCCAGCTGGGACTGCTATAGAGATCTGTGTGTCAATGAGAGCCTTTCCGTGAGGTGGAATCGTTTTGGCTTCAGCACTGAAAGCATAACTAGTTAGTCGAAATAATAATCAGCTTCCAGATATTAAGACATACCTGTACAAATCGTAACCAGCTGAAAGAGCTGAGCCACGCGTTGGGATTTTAGCCTTTTCTGAATGACGTTTGACCAGGAGGTTTGCAAGAGGTGCCAGAGTTGTTTCTTGTGAGTCCATTTTTCTCTTCTTATCTTGGTGCGAGTCGGTATCGGACATGGGAGTGAACAGTGGGTTAAAGAAGAGAGGAAGAGGTCGACGCGTGTTTTATACCACACGGTCACGCCTTGTGCACTGCTTACGACTTGGACCTTTACCTCCATCATCTCCGTGCGCGTCCTGGGGCCTTGATGGCGCCACTGGCTGAGCAGCCCATTTCAACCTACTTTAATAAGAAGAAGGAGAAGCCTCCTTTGAAGAGGAAGAAACGGGATGACGTGATAACCAACGGGAAGGGACCACTCTCGAAGAAGTCGAAAGCAGGCGAGGCAGAACCAGTGGCTCCTCATCGCAAATCATTTGACATGAAGAATCCATCTACTTCTACACCGATGCCAGCACAGGGTCGTTCACAGGTTACGCAATACCCCACGCCGATTTCGACGATGAAGACGGCCGGAGCCAGGAATGCACAGCGAGTCATCGACCTTACCAACGATAATGATGACGAAGAGGACGACGGAGCCTCCTTACCCATCTCTCGTTTCTCACCTGAAAAGGCTCGTCGTGGTCTAGCCACACCCCAAACTCCCGTTCGCCGACGGAACTTACATCCTCATCCAACCGAAATCGTCCCAGAGACACCAGAACATTCTACTGCCAGACAGAAGTCACTAGCTGCCTCACCTACAAGAATACTAGCAGTCTCATCCTTTGATGATGCTCAGCTCGATACTTCTCAAATCGCTATACCTTCTTCTCAGACTCAGGAAATGGAAGCGAGTCTCTCTCAGATTCGGTCTCTACCTTCATTGAAGAGTCGCACTGAGACAGAGGAGATGATTGTTCCATCATCTCAGTCGCAAGAGGCATTGTTAACTCCTTCAGTGCTTTTAGAGCTGATTGAGAGGCGTAAGCTACTCCAAGCCCCACCAGAAGAGAATGTTGGGGGGGAAGTGGATAGAGATGTAGTTCCGACCTCGCAATCGCAGATTGAGAACGATATGACGTTCGCAGATGCGTTGCAGCAGAGAGATAGTCTGCAGAAGATGGATTCTTTAAGCTCTTTGAGCACTCTAACCGTGTCCGCGTCGAATTTGGACGAGGACAAGTAAGTGTATTCATCTATGGCTTACATTGCATTCCATACTGACGCAAAGGACAGCGTCCCTCCGCCGCCTTCTGGCCCTAAATCTCGGCGGACAGCTCAGGACCTCCAACGAACAGATTCTAACGGTTCCATGATCGTACCCATGAGTGATATCGATATTGAGAGTCTTTTCGAAAACGGAGACACGACTGTCATTCCGCATTTGAACCGAGACAATGACACTATCATCAAAATGACCAATCCACCAACTATATTGGAAGACGACTTGCCATCGAACCCCTCACAGGCCACTTCCGCTACAGAGTCCGAGTCTGGCGACGAAGATTGGTGGAGACATGTTCCTCCTCGAACTGCTATGGCGTTTGCGTCTCCGTCTCAGAAGAGGCAGTCGCAGAGGACAGCTGAAAAAGACGAGGAGATCGGGTCTCCTCATGCTAGGTACTCTCCATCGCAGAGGATGAGGTCGCAACGGACGTCCCGGGATGATGAGGAACATGGTTCTCCTCGTGCTGGATACTCTCCGTCACAGAAGGGGCGTTCCCAAAGGATGCCTCGAGATAAGGAATATGGCTCTCCTCGGCGTGCTCAATATTCTCCGTCTCAGAAGAGGTCAGGGGATGATGAGGAAGTTGTTCTTTCTCCTAATCAACGAACACACGTGCCCACATCTCCAATGAAGGAATCACCTAGGCCACTAACACGCGTAGAAAGGGTGCTTCAGGACTGGCCGTCACAGTTGACGTTCTCGTTATCGGAAGCCGATGACTCTCAGTATTCATTGCCACAGGATGCGAAGGATTTTTTAGACATGTGTGATTTTCCTAGCCAGGATATGAGCTAACGGGAACACAATCGTTTTCTTGGTTACCATTTTTCTTTCTAATCTTGTGTAGTTACTGATGTGAATGCAATACAATTTAATCGCTACCTACATCACCGGTGACAGTGCCTGTTGGCCTGATGCACTCGGGTTGAGCTGAGTAAAGCCAGCGCGACAAGCAAGCACAGGTAAATACGCCTTGCTTTTGACACCCAGCAAGCCGAATTGTCTTCATCTCCTGTCTCTTTCAAAATTCACGACAAACGAAAGTACAATAATCTGTATAATCCTTGTATCTTAGCCATAATACGGTGAGTAACTCGAAAAGTTTCCTTTTTGAAAAAAAAAAACCTAAAACCATATCTCCATAGACCTCATCATGAATAAAAATCCGTTTCTTCCTCAACCTTCGTATACACCTCCTCAACCTCCTCTGCCGCCTGGTCCTCCTCCTCCGCAACCAGCAGTACCAGAATACCCTCATTGGCCTGGGTATCCCCCTCCGAACCCAAATCAATACACACCTCAATGGACACCACCCACTACTCGACCGCCTGAACAGAATCATAACGCTGCATTGTTCGCTAATTACGGCTATGGACCACAGAATCAATGGCAGCGTCAGCAGCAGCAGCAATACGTACCACCTGTCGCTCAACCTGCTATGCCTCCTGCCGGAACGGCAGCAGCGTATAACCCATATCAGCCAGCTGTAACGTACCCTCCTCAGACTTTCGCTCCCCAGGCAGCAGTTGGCCAGTATGCCCAGCCACCACCACCCATGTTCGCACCACACATCCCTCCTCAAACTATGCCAATGCAACAGCAGCAAAGGCCTCCTCAGCAACAACACCAGCATCACCAACAGCAGCCACCAGCAAAGCGGCCACGGTATGATGGTCCGAACACAAATAATCACAACAACAGCATGCCGAACCAAAATCAGAGTCAGAACCAGAACCAGCAACATCGGCAGCCGTTTCAGGCCGGTGGACGTGGTGGCGGCCCTGGTTCTAATCAGATTCCTCTGGGGAGTGGAAATCGAAGCGGTAGAGGTGGTGGTAACTTTGGTGGTAGCAACCGGGGAGGACGAGGTGGTGGTGGCATGAACACTGGGCGTGGAGGTGGTATGAGCGGACGGCCTGGTAGGGGCGGAAGCACATATAACGTTGGCGGAGGCGGCGGAGGCAATAACCCGGGCAGAGGAGGTGGCGGTGGAGGCGGCGGCTCGATGCGCTCTCATGGTTCTAGGAATCAACTCGGGGGCAGCGGGAAGGATTTTCATAATCGTAGAGGACCCGGAGGCCCTTTCAATGCAGGTGGCGGATCTTATAACAATCAAGGTGGCGGTGGAGGTGGAGGCTCTTTCAGAGGCCGAAATCAAGGAGGACAGAATAGGAACCAGCGTTATGACGGGAATGCGTCTAGCTCACTCGGTTTACGAGATTCAACAAATACGAAGCGAGAGGAAAGGAGGCGTACGCTCACTGACTTCAAGATTGTGGGTCTTGAGATTTCTGAATTGTCTTGGACATGGGGTACTTTACCCAGATCGGCGGCGTCTGCGACCGCTGGTACTACTATCAAATTAGAGGATGGTACAGAGTCTTCCCAGGCTCAGGCTGCAGAACCTTCTATTGGGTCATCGTCATCAGCTGTCATTAAGACAGAAGATGATCCTGATTCTCATATGGCTGTGAAGAAAGAGGTGGATGATGAGTCGTCCTTGGGCCTTTCGATTCCAATTCCGGTCCCTCATATCGAGGTAGACGGACCAGATGATGATGACACGGCTACTGAGGTTGCGGTACCACTCACAGATCGTGGTGATGCATCAAATGAATCTGTGGGTTTAGCTTCTGCCTCTGGATCCAAGGATTCACTAGGAGGCTTTGTGCCCCATTCACGGATTCGCATCTACTTTCACACTCCTGTCTCTGCCGATGATTCACAGCCGATGAGTTCTTATTCGTCTCTTGGCTCTATTCCTTCGCCTTCGAGAAAGGGGAAGAGAAAGAAGTTGGATGATGATGATGGAGATCTTGAAGAGGGTAGAGGTGCACCACCACCAGCACCACAGATGGGTATGAGCGATGATCGCTCCAGTATGGCACCAAGTGTTGCACCTAGTGTCGCTGAGACTGCTAGCGAGGGTGATTGGCTCATGGCCGCCATCGTTGAAGGCGACGAGACTCAGAGGACCGTTGCTGAGGATGACGAGAACGACGACGGAGATCGTCAACGTGTTAGTGAGATTGTGGGTATTCACGAGAATGATGCTGGTTTTGATGTAGACTCCAGTGAACAGCATGGTGAGTTTTCATTTCTTGTTATTCAACGACCATGCTTGGTGTCGATGAGCCTCCGATGATAGGAGGCTTCTATGAAAACATGCAACTGACTGGGAATTGTTTTTCTTTTTTTCTCTTTGAAGCCTCTCAAGGACGTCATGACACTGACCATGTTATGCAAAACGAGTCTGCTGGTACTGAAAAAGATCAAGCTGCTACTGGCAGTGAAAATGACTCTGCGGACGGAAATGAGGTTTGCATGGATGCATCTACATCGGAAGCACAAACTGCTCCTGCTCCAGCAAACGAGCCCCCTTCCAATGTTGAGTCTACTCCCGCTCAACAAGCCCCAAGCGGCCTTGATAGCATCGCGTCTGTACCTGATGCCACTTCCTCCGTCCCTGCCGTCCCTCATTTTACCTTCTCTTTCCACAGTGATCTGACCTCTACTGCTGACCCATCAAAAGATACTGATAACACTCACAATGCTCAGGTTACGGTCACCCAAACCGAGTCCCAGTCCCAGGCTACTGCACCTCCTGAAACCCAAGCTCAGACGCAGACAGATAGTCAAATGCCTGAAATGACACAGACTCAAGACGAACACCTTCCCGAACCGCCGATATCTCCGGTATCGAATACACTTCTCTCCACATCGTCTTCTTCCACCGTTGGCGAAGCTTCCCAGCAGTCTGAATCGTCAGACAAAAAACAGATGAACACGAGGACACCATCTGCGAACCGGTTATCAATATCATATGCTGGCGGAGACCGCCGCCTCATCATCAATGCCGAGGTCGTAGAGAGTTTCAAGGTATTCCGTGCAGAGGGGCGTATTGAGATCCAAATCCGAATCAACACTGACTCAGAAGGCGGAGTCGAAGGCATCTTGGTAAGTGCTCATCTCTGTGGGCACTGACATACGCTAACCTTTCTTCATTCAGATGGAAACTTTATCCAATGTTACTAAATCATACCTCCCCATCGAAGGCGTCTCATCCGACCCAATTCTTCCACCGTTTACTCTTGGCACACCTTCATCAATTCTAACCCTTGTTGCGTATCTTGACAAGCAGAGACCGTTGTCGGAACCCCGGTGGGCGAAAAGCGGAGACATTCAAGAATGGCTAAGGACCGAGTTCGGGAATAGCGTCACCCATGGCTGGGAGAAGAAGATCATAGTGGCTGATCCTGACCCAGTAAGAATTTGTTTTGTCATCAAGGTCGCCATTATACTGACGCAACTATGATCACAGCCGCCAACAATTTGGACAGTTCTTGAAAGCTGGTCAGCCAACTCTGTCGTCGGAAATGGACCCACGGAACGACAACGATTCATCAAGACTCACTTGTCCGAGACAGAGAACCTACTCGAGATCTTACTTCGACTTGTTCGAGGAGAACGGGCGACGGCCTTTCAGTCCAATACTAACATCTCTGCTGCAACGCTCTCGGGTCCTTTGCTTGCAGCATGGGAGCAGGGTACTGCGCACGGTGCTCAGCAAACCCATGTTTCACTTGCTGTTCTTGCGATCTTCCAGATGACGCTTGAGTACGCCTGTAAAGTAGTTGGCTCGGGTCCGGATGCGAAGAAGGAAGTTGAGGGTCGCGTTGGCGAGATCATACGCTGCTTACCTTCGCATCTCATTTATAAAAGCATGGATGGGATGTTCAAGGAGTGGAAGGCGGAGAAGAAGGGGCAGGGACGATGATCATGGGAGTTTCTTGTTCACTCACCTTCGTGTTCTTGTTGCGCTATGCAATATTGGAACGAGCACTTATCATAGACATTAACTTATTGTCGTAAATAAGATGATACATGGGCCGTTTTCGCAATGCATCCGTACTACAATATATACCACACCTTTTCACGGTTACTGTGGCAACAAAGTCATGTGCGAAAGGGCTTTCTCGTTGGAGCAACATTTGGCAACACTGCCATCCTCATTGTTGGCTGATCATCATGAATCACTGTAAATTGACGCCCTCAACATTTTCTCTTTTAGACCGCTCGGATCCACAAACTACGTTTCATTCTTCCTTCCAGACTGGTTCTGACTTTTTCTATTCTTGAACATGAGCAAGACAAGCAAGTCCAAAAAGTCTTCCAAGGCCCAGGCAACCAAGAAGTCACCCTCTCAATCCTCGTCTTTTAAGTTATGGTTCGCGTTACCAACGGTTTTGGCCGCAGTTGTGGCCTCTGGGGCCTGGTACTATCAGCCAGAGCAGTTCCAAAGTCACTTAACGACCACGTTGAATCGACTTGGTATAAACGAGAATACGCTGAACCATTTCGGCATCAAAATACCCTCATTCGTGTCTTCAGATGTTAGTGACGAAGAGCTCTACGACTACCAAGGAATTCTCCACGACAGGACCATCTTTAAGGTCGTCAAGATGAGAGGAAAGGGTATGGGAATGATCGCTGTCCGTGATATAAAGGTGAGTTGTGTAATCTCACTGCTTGATTTCGCGCGGCTGACTAGATCACTAGCAAGGGGAACTCGTCATCAGTGAAAAACCCCTCCTCTTGGCTCCTGCTGATGAAAGTACGCACAGTTGACCCTCAGCTTACTCGACGCGTCTGATAATTCCCTCTAGTTCCACGATCCTTCATTTCCGACTTATTCCAAAATTGGAACCAATCCCAGACCAACGCTCTCTTATCACTGTCTTGGAGCAAACTCAAAACAAATGATACTATCAACATGAACCCTTCCACTCAGACGGAAGAAGAGCGCTATTTTATGACGGAAGGCATCATACAGAACAATGCCGTCGCGCTCAGAAAAGGCGGTGAACCATACCTCAGTGTGTTTCCGAGGATGGCTAGGATCAACCACGCATGTGCGGGATCTTTCAATATGATGTTCTCATGGAGAGAAGCTGAAGAGGAGCTGAGAGTCTATGCGATCAAAGACGTCAAGAGAGGAGAGGAGTTAACCATCACGTATATCGAGTCTCGCAGACCAAAGGAAGAAAGAATGTGAGCATTTCATAGCATACTTGTGGATTTATGCTGACATTTGACCCTAGTAAGCATCTCGAAGATGCTTACGGCTTCACCTGCACATGCCACGAGTGCTCCTTACCCGTTGAAGAGTCAAAAGTTAGGGACGAGAAGATGGAGCAGTTCACCATATTATACACGAAGTTCACGCGATGGTTGAAAGGTTCGTATTTTGACCCAAGTTTGTCTCCAATACACCCTCTCAACTGCGATATTTAGGAAACATAACTGGACCGGAAGCCATCCAAGTCATGCACGAAATTTGGAACCTTTCAATGGAGATGGATTATCCTAGCGAACGAGGACGTTTCGCTGAGGAAGCCGCTTATATTGCGACCATCCATGGAGAGTAAGTAACCTCTCTTTGACGAGATGCTGGATCATTGAAGACTTTCCTATTCCAGTAAAGAAGCAGCACGCCAGTGGCTGGAACTGGGGTTAAAGTGGTCATCAGTCGAGCTGGGAGAGGATTCAGAGGTGAGCTAAATAATTCTCATCAGTAGTGTCCGACTCACCAAATATTTGCAGCGCGCTCAAAGGGCAAGATATACTCTGGATCACCTAGACGAGCACCCGCACTTAGGCAGCAGAGAAAAAGTGGACGTCGGAGGGCCCTTGAAGGAGTGGTTTTAGGAAGCTTTTGCTAGTCGGAGTTATTTCTTTGGCGACCTGTACGTGCATCTGCGCTCGTTCAGGTCTCCTAATGTAATATGATCCATACCGCTCTATAACTAATCAGTAGCTTGACATTCGCTACTTACCCAGATCGCTTCAGTCAATTCACTGTAATCAGCCTCTCACTAGACTTGGCATAACGGAGGCCGATTGGTATGAATCTAGGCTCGGGGGTGAAGTTAAAGCTGTAAACAAGGATGGCACGCTGTGTTAGGGCGTTGATCGGCAGCGCCACCTGCCGATGACGGGTTCCATTGACCACCTCGATTCGCGACTCACAAGCAACTCACAAGTGCTGAGAATAATTCATCTTGGGTAAATCGGAGGATAACCATGCGCGCTGCACATGCACTGCTTGAATTCTCGTTGTACGATTGTCGCATGTTCACAACAATGCGCAGTAAGTCTTCTACCCATCTTTGACAGATCCTCCACTCGTGTCTCATACTTAGTTCCCAGGCTGCGGTATTTTCTAAAGCTGTTAGTTTACGATGGTGCGTTACACATTGGTATAAAAGAGATGCGAATACTTCTTACAACACAGCCAACAAACAGCGTACGATGAAGTTCAAAACTTCCATCATGCTCACATCTCAATTATCCCTAATGTTCTCTGCTCTCGGTCTAGCCCAAGAAACCTCAGGCAGCAGTTGCAAGTGCTTGTATGGGGATGCATGCTGGCCGTCCGAATCTGAATTCACAGAGCTCGCGTCAGTTGTGTCTCAGCCTCTCGTTCACCCTACGCCACCTGAAGCTGCTTGCTATCCCGCCTCCAACCCTTCTGGAAACTGCACGGACGTGCAGATACATAGCAATGACGGTAACTGGCGTGCAGACCAAGTTGGCGCGCTGCAAAACACCAACTTTCAATCGTTCATCTTCCCAAACGGAACGATCAGCGCATGCTACCTCAACGCCAGTCTCGGGGCTCCCTGTGAACAAGGCAGTATACCTCCCATTGGTATAGATGCTCGTTCCGTCGAGGACGTACAAGCTGGTGTACGATTTGCGGCAGAACATAACCTGCGACTGGTTATCAAGAATACCGGGTACGTTTCTACATCGGACGTGCTTACCGGCTGTAGCTGATTTGTATACTTCAGGCATGACTATTTGGGCCGAAGTACTGGTCGTAACTCGTTCATGATATGGACCCACCGTCTCAAAAATATCACGTACGACGATGCCTTCGTTCCTGTCAACTCAACGAGCTCAGAGACTTACAAGGGTAAGTACATGGTATCCTTCCTTCAGTATGAGATCTGAAGCCTACGCCACTTTTAGCCCTCACACTGGGAGCTGGTGTTCAATGGCACGAAGCGTACGATGCGGCAGAACAAAATGGTCGCGTAGTTGTCGGCGGTATTTCTGCTGGAGGATCAGTGGGTGCTGCTGGTGGCTGGGCCCTCGGAGGTGGACACAGTGCCCTGGCGCCTTCTTATGGGCTGGGTGGGTCTGATATTCATTTTGAGTAGCACTAAACTCACATTATGTGTACAAGGTGTCGACAACGCTCTCCAGTTCACGGTCGTCATAGCTTCAGGCGAGGTTTTGACCGCTAATGCGTACTCAAACCCTGAACTCTTCTGGGCCTTACGAGGTGGAGGAGGTGGAACCTTTGGTGTCGTTACCTCAGTGACTTACCGCACCCACGAGCTCGTCCCTGTGACTGGCGTATTTTTTGGCTCCAACTTTACGTCGTCAGCTGTGGCAAAGGAAGTTGTATCCGAATTCTTCAGGATCCTGCCAGGCCTAGCTGATGCTGGTTGGGGAGGCTATTCCTCGATTTCAAATGGACGATTGACGGCTTTCATGGTATCGCCAAATGTATCCTATGCGGACGCCAACGCCACCTTTACACCCTTTGCCGAATTCCTGCAAAGCAAGTCTAATGATTCGGGTGTTTCTACGGTGCCATTCGAGTCATTCTACACCTGGTACCGAACAATCTTCACGACCAATAGCGATCAAGTTGGGTTCAACATAGAACTTGCATCACGTTTGTTTAGCCGGTCATTGCTTGAGACAGAACACGACAAGATGGCAGACATGTTGCTTCAAGTTTCTGTCGACAGTGAAAGGGTTGAATTGAGGTATGTGCACCTCTTCGTTTCGTCTTTCGCTGAGTTCTGAACCTGTTCCAGCCATGTTACTGGTGGTGCCGTTTCTCGCGTAGATCCAGATTCTGTCGGGGTGACTCCTGCCTGGCGTGACTCTGTGGTGCACGTGTATACCGGTGTTGTTTGGGCAGATGGCACGTCAGCGGCAGAAATCCAGAACCTCAAACAGCGACTCCGGGGTTATAACGATGCTTTGGAAGCTGTGGAGCCTGGAGCAGGGACTTACCTCAACGAGGCGTCTCTATATGAGAGGAACTTCCAGCATACGTTCTTCGGAAGCCACTATGATAGACTTTTGGCTATCAAGGACCAATATGATCCATCTGGCCTTTTTGTTGTACCTGAAGGTGTTGGATCGGAGCGTTGGGACGAGTCTCTGAACTGTCGAAAGGAATATTGAGGACTAACGTCTCCCTTACCTTCGTCGTTGCTGAGGGCGTCGGGTCGGAGTGTTGGGACAAGTCTCTTGATTGCCGCAAATACTAACATACCTACCCGAGTTGTTTCTTGTATTTATTGATTCAATGCTATCGTGATCATGCTCAAGTTATCCGCTAAAATGAGATTGACGAATTCCCCTGCCTCGGGGCTAAATCTAAATGCCTGGAGTAACATTCTCACGCTAAGAGTTTCCCACCTCCCGTGCGCGGAATCAACAAATTTTGACACCAGCAAATCGCTCGTCTGCATATTAAGCAGGTCAACGACTCGGTCATTTGAGTTGTGGTATGTCTTCCTGCCTAATCTCAATGCATTTCTTAAGAGGGGTGTCTCGTTATGTATGATGTTCCTTTGCAACAATATCCAATCGAATGATCCCTCTATCCGGATGATCCTTTTACCAACAACCCTGGCTACTCATAGACATATCTAACTCTACAACTTCATCGTCGGTTACATCGTTCGACCAAAGCACTCCGTCGATTACACTCAACACAGGGATGCCTACGATTTCATTAACAAATATCATGGTCCACAAAGTACAGACCGCGGTCTGCATGGTCGTCACGTTTTCGACAAGTTCTTGGTGAGCGGCCGCAGCAAATAACAAGATGTTCTATCTATCTGATTTGTGCTCATGTTATCCATTCTCCTAGACTGTCAATGTCATAATAAAGTATTGTATAAAGTCGAAACGAGCTTGTCTAACACCACCAATAATTCGCGCGTACGATGAAGTTCAAGACTTCCATCATACTCGCATCTCGAGTATGCTTGATGCTCTCTGCTCTCGGCCTGGCCCAGGAAACTTCGAGCAGCAGTTGTAAATGCTTATATGGGGATGCATGCTGGCCGTCCGAATCTGAATTTACAGAGCTCGCGTCAGTTGTGTCTCAGCCTCTCGTTCACCCTACGCCACCTGAAGCTGCTTGTTATCCAGCCTCGAGCCCTTCTGGAAACTGCACGGATGTGCAGATACACAGCAGCAATGGCAATTGGCGCGCAGACCAAGCCGGTTCTATGCAAAGCATCAACTTCCAATCATTTGTCTTCCGAAACGGAACGATCAGCGCGTGCTACCTCGACACTAGTCTCGGCATTCCCTGTGGACAAGGCAGTATACCTCCCATTGGTGTTGACGCTCGTTCTGTCGAGGATGTCCAGGCTGCTGTCCGATTTGCATCCGAACACAATTTGCGACTAGTCATCAAGAACACTGGGTACGTTCCTGACATGTATCTCTAGTGCCCGTGAGTAAATGATTCGTATCACTACAGACATGACTACCTCGGCCGGAGTGCCGCACGTAACTCGTTCATGATATGGACGCACCATCTCAAAAACATCACGTACAACGGCGTTTTCGTTCCCGCAAATTCCACAAGTTCAGAAACCTTCAAGGGTGAGGATAATTGGGTCTACTGAGGTAGAAATATGACATATCGCGTATTCATCTAGCCCTCACACTTGGATCTGGTGTTCAATGGCACGAAGTGTATGATGCAGCAGAACAAAATGGTCGTGTAGTCGTCGGCGGGTTATCTGCTGGCGGGTCAGTAGGCGCCGCTGGCGGCTGGATTCTTGGAGGTGGACATAGTGCACTGTCACCAACTTATGGACTGGGTAAGTCCAAGATTTGTATTCAGTAAGCCAGAGCTTATGTGTCCCAGGTGTCGACAACGTTCTACAATCCACAGTTGTAGTAGCTTCGGGCGAGCTACTCACGGCCAACGCGTACTCGAATGCAGATCTCTTTTGGGCTTTACGGGGCGGAGGAGGCGGGACATTCGGCGTCGTGATTTCAGTAACCTACCGCACGCATGAACCGTGCCCTTTAGCCGCCATATCCCTCCAATCCAACTTTAGTTCTTCAACGGTAGCTAAGGAAGTTGCATCCGAGTTTCTCAGAATTCAGCCTGGCCTTGCTGATGGTGGCTGGGGGGGCTACTCCTTGATCTCAAATACTAGTCTCTCAGTTACGATGGTTGCCCCTAACGTATCTTCTGCGGATGCCAATGCAACCTTTACTCCCTTTGCCAAGTTCCTGCAAAGCAAATCCAACGAGTCGGCAGTTTCCACAGTACCATACAACTCATTTTACATCTGGTACAAAACGTTTTATGAGCAATCGTTCACGGGCTCAGAGGGTAGCCAGGGTGGATTGAATGTGGAGATTGCATCGCGTTTGTTCAGCCGGTCGACGTATGAAACCAAACACGCGGAGATGGCAGAGGTTTTACTTTCCATTGGGGGTGATGTATCCTTAGGGTGTGTGTTTCCATTTAATGGAGGCTCCCTTTCTAACACCCTTTCAGTCATCTCGCTGGTGGTGCAGTCTCTCGGGTTGACCCTGACTCTGTCGGGGTAAATCCTGCATGGCGTGATGGTGTAGCGCATGTTTTTGCCACTGTTATCTGGCAAGATGGTGCTTCGGCGACAGAACTTCAAGGCTTTAAGCAAGAACTCAAGGGCTGTATCGATGTGCTGGAGGCTCTGGAACCAGGAGCGGGAGCTTATTTCAATGAGGTGTGTTCCGTGTGCATGTATTATTATTCAGAGAACTGATTGGGTTGGTCGCAGGCGTCTTTGTACGAGAAGAATTTCCAGCACACGTTTTTCGGAAGTCACTATGATCGACTTTTGGCCATCAAAGACCGGTACGATCCGTCTGGGCTTTTCATTGTCGCTGAAGGTGTCGGTTCTGAACGTTGGGACGAGTCTTTGAATTGCCTTAAGTAGGATATCTGTCCAGCATACACACTACAACCTTAATATCATGCCCTACCCTATGGAGCTGTTAGACTCGCCGCGACGCGTTGATTTTCTACTACATTCCAGCAAGTTCTACGCGATTTGACCCACCTCCTTTGTTTCCGTGATCTAAGACACTAACGAAAACACATAAAAACGCTGTTCCAGTTGAAAGCCATTGAGAAATTGCCCACGATGAGTCGTTGTGCCGTATCCTCCTGCAATAAGGACGCCATGTTCAACTGCTCTGGTTGTACTGGTCAGTACGTTGCACCTGGACAACCTGCCCCTACTGTATGCATCCACTCTAAAGTAAGATATCTGGCTTCCACTGACCTCCTATTCCTACTTGCAGCCTACAAAGTACTGCAGCGCCACCTGCCAAAAGGCCCATTTCTCGATCCACAAGCAGACTTGCCCTCTTTACCAAAAAGCAAACTGCTTCATTATTCACGCACCAAGACCCGAAACCTCCACCATTGCATCCTGCATTGAGCCGTTCAATCTCGTGAATTGTGGAAACGAGTCCGCTGAAATACCGGAGCTCGAACGGAGGCTTGGGTGGACTAGAATCGGAGAAGCTGGCAAGGCGTATGATCACAAAGGCAATTGCGGGTGGTACTATTTTGTCTACGCTCCTAATCGTACATACTCTCGCCAGCCCCCAACGAACGCGAATGCGGGGAACAAGTGGGGTAGCTTGCTTACGTATGGGCTGGAGAGCTGCGATATCGCTGTGGTTAGGTCGGGGCCTGCTGGAGCTAGTTATGCAGAGAAGATTGTCAAGAATGATCTGGTTCAGACTATTGAGTTTTACAAGGATGGTAAGAATGATAGGAGGGAGGTATTTGGGGAAAGGGAGCAGCAGAGAATTTTGGGTAGGTAGGTATGTCGATAAGGAACGTATTTGTAGTGACTATGTCGTTGCTTTACCTTGCAGTGTCTTCCAAATTCTCTGGTCCTGTAAGATATGAGTGATCGCTCGACTGCACGACAATCCAAAGACGTTTCGACGTCAGATCAGTTCGGAGATCACGACATACCAAGTCCGAAACGCGCAGTATTTAGGAACGCCGATTGACACCCTGGCAGGTTGTCAAAAGGTAACCGATAGACACCTGAGTCCTAAATGTATGTTGTATGGAGTATGCAACATGCAAGGCCTAATCCAAAGCGCAAGATAGGATAAACCTAAGAACGAACCATGGATTTCTCCACAGAACGTGTGATGTATGAGGTGGATTTACCTGCGGAGAAACGTGTGATTAGAAGCACTGTCCATATGATCTAATGACGGTAGGCAAGACGTGGACGTTGCTATCGTATTCAAAGGCGACCCTCGATTCCACCGGCAAAGACTGTTCGATACGGCTTTGGTACGGCCGTGTGTTCCGAATGCGAAACAGGGTAGCATATGGTTTAAAGTCTGAAAGCCAAGCCACAAACCGGTGAAAAGTTTGCGGATGGACGGGGAATAGTGGAATTGAATTGGCGACTACTCTTGCGGGAACCCGAGAAGGCTAGCTAGAAAAGGATCAATGGTGGCAGAGCAGAGAAACAGCCGAGTTTGCACGTGCACGTGGCTAGGGAGGGAGAGTTTCAGCCCAGACGTGCCAGAAGTAGATGTATGGCCTCCGTTGAACATAGCCCAACACTCGGCTCAACATGGACTCCCACACTCCTACGTGTATGTGTTTATCACTTCTCTCTGATTTCCCTTATAAACTCCGTATCTGATCCACTTTCACAGCAAATCTCCCCCAGGTCCGTCCCCTCTTCTCAAGGCACGATACGGAACAGCTGCTGTCATACTACCATTCCCCTCTGGCAGACAAAGGCACTCCCTCAAGGCCAAGGGCCGTCAGAAAGCAGTCTACTGGGTCAATATCGTCTTCAGATTATTCGGTTGGGGACACCGCCAGCGATTACTCGACCAGGGACGACACAAATATCCCTGTACGGCGAACGAGCATACCGTCCAGAGGTGCTGCCGACCGAAGAAGACTTGCAATTGTAGAAATGGACCCTTCATCCACGATGACCACCGATAATACCAGCACGGGTAACGACAACTCACGTTCACGACGAAGAGTTGAAGGATCTTTGGGTAGTTTGGCTTTGGTAGCACCCCCAGATGCTGCACCCGCTACCTATGCACATCTTACACCACCATCTACAGCACCTGTCAACCCTACCGCATTCACCGCCTCCACCACCTCCACTTATTCCAATTCATTCTCACGATCCGCAAGCTCGGACGAGCGTCGCGAAGCAGAGTTCAAAGCCCATGGCCATCAAAGATCGGCGTCCGAAGCCATCACCACCTCGTCCAAGAAGTCATCACCCCGCGATATCGGCATCGTAGGAACCAAACGCGCTCCTTTGGTCATTGAAACGTCCTCCAACTCCAGATTGGAGCCTTTGAACGAGCACGCACTGCATCCGCCCGTATTTATTCACCCCCAATCTCGCTCGCCTTCGCCCGGCCGAACACCTATAACCCCCACTTCCTCATCAGCTTCTCCCCAAAAAGAATTGTCATCACCCGCATTACCACCAATGAAACGTCGTTCAACAGGGCAATCCATCATTACACCTGACATTGGCGACGAGAAGAGCATCGACATCCCCGTTGCTAGTCCCGTCGTTGT
The DNA here is from genome assembly GCA_001466705.2 of Moniliophthora roreri. Classification (NCBI taxonomy): domain Eukaryota; kingdom Fungi; phylum Basidiomycota; class Agaricomycetes; order Agaricales; family Marasmiaceae; genus Moniliophthora; species Moniliophthora roreri. The sequence goes on along the minus strand of LATX02000244.1, from coordinate 111,900 downwards.
CAAGCTAGCCGCTACCGACATACCTCAGTCATCACCCTCATCATCACGACCAGAAGGAACGTTGACGCCTGCACCTCAGATAAATGTTGTACCCACTTCACCCTCGACTTCCTTTTCACCCAACGTACCTTCATCTTATTTACACTACCAGCCAGGTACCAACTTTTTCTTTCTGTTCAAACGCCGTGACATTATCATTAATCAATACTTTCTGCGACGTTTTCCAGGCATACATTCGACAGCCGGCCCTCTCCCACCGCCACCGCGCGCTTCGTTTAACTTTGACACGATTGCCTCTCCGCCTCCCCCAAGACCTCCACGTCTGCGGTCACCATCTCCAACACGCAGAGACCAGATGAAGCAGGCGTTACAGCTACCTCCATCTGTAAATGTGGCATTGTCCAAGAAATTGGTCAGGTCACCAAATGCCTCACAGACAGACTTACCTCGATCAAATCCACCACTGGAAAACACCACCTCTACTCCCATCTCTAGGTCAGTCTGAAATCGGATTAATTTTTTACGTGGCAATGTGCGGGGTACTGATGCTGATCTTGTCTCCTCTTTCTGCAAATCAGGCATGAACAGTCCGCCATCAGTCTGGAATCTCCACTGTCATCCCGGCTTTCACCCAAAGAAGTGACAATATCTGTTCACAAGCGCGAAGGTGCCTTCCCACCATCTATGATGTTATCTCCCTCCCCTTCATCATCAACGTCCGAATCAGTCTCGATATCGCAGCGTATCCACGAGGAAAAGGAAGAGGACACAGGGGCGATTTCAGCATCACCAGAACCGGTCTTCGTCAAACCTCCACCACGGAATCAAAGTCTTGCATCCGGCGTTATCAGTGGACTTCCTATTACCGAAGAAGATGACTGGGTCACTCTACCTCCTGCAACACCACATACGGGATTACCGAAAACACCCCCAAACAACCGTCGTCACTCTTTAGATTCTCGTTCCCGCGATCCCACTCCTAGCCCTCCACCCAAGAGTTTCAGAAACAGTTTGACCCATGGGCTCAAACGACTTTCCCTTAACAGTTCAATTAGCCGTTCACCATCAATAGGTGGGCGTCGATCCCTGTCACATTCGAGGAATGGCTCCACGAGCTCGACGTTACCACCTCTACCGAACGATGCGGTGTTATCGTTGTCACCGACACCGAGTCCATCGCCTCCACCAATGACGCCACCGCCGTCTTCGCCATACAGATTGATACAACCACACGCACATAAGAGGATCAGGGATCCTTCTCCGCCTGCATTATATTGCCACGAAGTTTATGCCACCAAGAGTGCATCCGAAAGATGCATGATTTACGCCAAAAAGATCAATGAATTGTATTTGTATGATTGTGGGCTTGCGGATTGGGTTCTTGAAGCCAAGATACATGGTACGCTGCACACTTTTAGGTCGTAACGTCATACTAACCCCGTAACACCATAGGACCGAGCTCGACCGTGTCAATAATGTCCGCGTCTGAGACACAGCGAAAGATATCGCATGGGTCTACAATGTCGGAAGTAACATTCCCCCGCCGGCCCGACGCGTCACTTGCAACAGATCTTACTGTGCGGGATCCAGTAGATGTTACGCCACCCAGAGGACCACCGGTTCTCCCGTATCCTTCACTAGCGAATCAACGTGCCAATCCACCTCCGAAACCCAATAGTTCTGGGAGCTTTGCCAGTTTGCTGAGTGGAGGTGGCCATGGAAGCGGAAGTAACAGTCCCTCGAAGCAAGCGCCAAGTAAAGGCGGATTCTTCGCGACATTGAGCAGGAAAACGAGCGTCAATCGACGAGATCGAGGCGGTGGATCTGGTAGCAGTTCTGGTGGTGCAAGGCTAACAAAGCCGCCGCCAGCATCTGCTCCAGCGACTGTATCGCCGATCTCAGTGAACAAGTCTTTAGCGAGTGTGGTTGGCGGACCGAGGGCACCGCCCAATCGCGCGTCGAGAGCGTTCACTTCTGGTTCAGTGTCGGATTCGCCGAGCGGAACAGGAAGTTCAAGGGCGAGTACGACGTTGGCTAAGAGACCGTCATTGTACAATATTCCTTCTGAAAGCGCTGCTCAGGTTCAGCATAGGTCGCAGCAGCACGAGGACCCAGCGTTCATAGCGCAGGTCAACAAGCTAGCTGATCTGCTACCGCATGTAGAGAGGGACATATTGGCTGGGTATCTGCGGAGGGCTGGTCAAGATGTTTTGGCAATTGGCCAGTATCTGGACGACGAAAAGAATGGCTGTGTTAGGCGGGATTAAGTCTTTTTGCTCAGGTGATTTTCTTAAATTTGGTTACCCTTTTTGCAGTTTTTGCGTTGCGGATGGTTTGCCTTGGAAGGGGACTACCCTCTTTGCTTGTGTGTTATGCATCATTTATTATTCTATCGTTCTTATTTCTTTTTGATTGCTGCCGCCGTAATATCTCGACGTACACTCCATTCGTTTCCCCGATATTTTTGACTCTACATTTCATTTATTCTTCCTTGCTCTTAGTGCTACTGTATATACCCACCGATGTCTCCCCCTCCTTAATTCTTCACTTGCATGCATATATCGTCATTCTCTCTACGGACAAAGAACTCAAATGTACTAGTAATCACAGAATGTCGAATAGAGTTAGATGCAGAACTTTATAAAGAACAATGATGACTAGCTAAACTCGAACAGTATAGCTATTCAGAACATACCGTACTAGATCGGGTAGAAATTGACCTCAGGCGTCTATGCAGCCGACGGGCGTCTGAAATTTTCTGATGTCTGCTTCCACTTCAACAACGGTCCTCTGTTCAGTATGCACTCAAAACTCTGCCAAATACACTTGTCCGCGATGCAGCATAAGATCTTGCTCCGCTACATGTTCGAAGAAACATAAAGAGGAAGGGCAGGGCTGTAGCGGAATTCGAGGTGAGCATTCACAACTCAAGCAATGAGCCATAGCCTAAAAATTTGTAGATCCTTCAGTCTATACTCCTCTCAAAAAATACAATTATATGTCGCTCATGAATGACTATGTTTACCTCGAAGAGGTTGGTCGATGTATCAAAGAATGGGGAACAGAAATCGTCAAGGGCGGGTACCAACCATCTCATGGATATCAACCGCGCTCTCAGTCCTCGTATAAGAAGGGCATGCGAGGAAGAGGGAAAGGTGCTGGCGGCAGCAGAGGAGGCAAAGAGAAGCTTTCCGCCTACCTCGCTACGCATGGAATACAAATGGAGTTGTTGCCGGTCGGGATGGAGAGAAGGGCAAAGAATATGAGTGTGCTCCGAGGGTGCGTACATTTTAGAGCACACTTTGAGCAAATCAATGAATACAGATACAGGCATCCTCCTAATCAACAACCGCTTCTCTCGCTCGAATTCAAGTTTCATCAGCCCAAGACTGAGAATCCTTCGTGCGAGTCATGTACCGTCTTGACGCATAATAATGCCTTGTCTGCGCCACTTCTAGACCTCGTACATAACGCCATCTCTCATCAACAGAAGAAGGGGAAAGGTAAGGAAAAGGGGATATTGGTGGACTGGCTTTCGGAAGATGTTTACACCGAAGACGATATCGTATGTCTCATTGCGACTGAAGCACCACTGCCATCTGCCTCAACTCCGTCACATATTTCGTATCCACAACAACTATTCCCTTTCAATATCTCGGCTTCCATACCCGTGAAACGGAAACCACAGGCAAAACATTTTCACCGCCTCGATCCAACAATTTCACTCTTGATTTCACTTTCCGGATGTCAATCTCGGTTCGTTGAATTTCCCACTATCGAGATTTTCCACGGAGAGGATTTTGATGGAGCGATAGTCGATCCAAGTACGGGCGTCCTGGAAGCTCGCCAGCATGAGATAGCACGACCGAGACCTGCAAAGAAAAGAAAACTGGCTCCGAGGGCGATGAGCGGACTACTCGGGGGTTATGGTTCCGATGCGGAAGAACAAGAAGAGGAAAAGGAAAAGGAAAAAGCTGGTCTAGCCATACTGGATTACGAATCGTCATCCGAATCAGCGGCAGATGCAGTGGAGCAAAGTCTCGATATGGCATCTGACGATGAGGATGAGGAAGGTGACCAGGATATATCGCCTGAGGTTCTGCTGCAACTTATACAACAAGCAGCAAAAAACGACGGCGGAGATGAGGAAGAGCTTGATTGGGGCATTAGCGACGAAGAGGTGCTGTAAACGTGTTGGAAGGAACTATATAATTCGATTTACGTCCGTGGATGCAAGCTTGTCTGAAGTCTTTCGTGTCAGCTCCCGCTTCGCAAAGATCTGAAACCACGGACAAATACGTCGGTACTTGGAGCGGAAGTCCCTTAAGAGTAGCCTCTGGCCGTCGTATTGTAAACTAAACAGATACGCTTTTCTACTTTCCAAAATGCGTATCCCATTTTCCCTGCTTGTTCTTGGAGCGACAGCGCTGGCTCACGGCCTCGATCCATTCACCAAGTTCCTCAATGACAACGGTCTGACTGCATTCGCGAGTCTGCTGCCTATACTCAATCAGTCTTCCATTGGCCACGGACTCATTGAGAAGCTTCAATCGGGCGGGAATTATAGCGTCCTCATTCCGAATAACCAAGCTGGTGAGCGTTCCAGTACTTGCAATTGCACTACTTGATACTTACCCTTGTGTGCAGTCGCTGAGATATCGGCAAACCTTTCCGGAGACGCCTTGGCTACGATCTTTTCCTATCATATCATCGAAGGCGACTTTATTGACTCCCGTAATGGACTTGTGAGCCAAAATCTGCCCAAGGTCACAGTCGGTCGCACACTCTTGAATGATCCGACCCTCGTCCAGCTCGAGGGAAATAAAAGCCAAGTATTGGTTTGGGGTAAAGATTCTGCGGGTCAAGTGCAGATCTTAAATCAGGCGTGAGTGGATTACTTTTGTTGTGCCCTTACTTGATCTTTAAAAAAAAAACCCTTTCAGGAACCCTACGACAGTTCAAAAATTTACCGTTTTCTCCGAGTATGGTCGATACGGAATTGGCATCATCGACCACCCTCTCGTTCCACCTCCTGTCTTTTCCCAGGCTGCTACTCGTGGCGGTGGTACGAATGCTAGCTATAAACTCGACAAACTGGTAGCATTATTCAACAACACCCTCACCGACTATCCTGACCATCTGTTAAGGACCGCTACCCAATTCATGGACGGGGTGTTTCTCGACGGTTTCACATTCTTCATGCCGACCAATGAAGCACTGGAAGACCGGGAAGCAGCGGAAGCGGTTGGAAGGGCGAGTTTGGTTGCAAGTGATCATGGCACTACGTATGTTACAGTTCTAAAGACCATTTTTGGAAACCATGTGAGAGATTTTGTTCCGCGCGTGTGTGTCCAAGTACTAATGATGGAGTAGATGATCCCGTCGTTGACGTTGTACTCGACCACACTTGCAAATAGCACTAGCTACGTCGGGGAGTTGATATCGACCTTCACAAACACCTCTGGAACCTTTGTCAGTGTGGGAAACTCTACTGCGAGAATTGTGGCGACAGATATTATATGCAAGAATGGAGTGATGCATGCTATTGATAAGCTGCTTGTGGATACGCGGAGGCATGATCAACTGAGGTGATATATATTTAGTGGGTAGTAGTTTTGTGCGGCAAATTTCTTTTGTTCCAACAAGCGCCCATGTTTGCTTGCCACTGTTTGCACCTGGTCTGAACTCTCCCATTCCCATTGTTCTTGCACAAAAAGAAAATGTTTTTTTTTTTTGATATGTCCATTGTTCAGAGCCATGCCACGCCAAGCAATTATAAAAGCCGTCTGTTTCGAAACTCACGTTTTCCTTAGTCTCCCCAATCTTTGGCCTGGTGTCAACTTACGCTCGTTCACGAATCAGAATGTTCACTTTGATTACTCTTGCTCTCGCTCTCTCCACGGTTGCACGTCCTACTCAACGTGCAAATGTTGACGCCAAGCAGAATGGTCTTGATGCTATTGCGCTCAAGTCAGTGATCTTTTGCTATTTCTTATGCTTAACGCACTGACGCGTTCACAGTGAAAAGTTCGCATCTCTCAAACCAGATTCCCCATGCCAAGCTGGTGAAAATGCCTGTGTCAACAACCAATTTGCTCAGTGCGTCGGTGGAAAATTCGTCTTGCAGCCCTGTGGGTCTGCGAACATATGTGCCGCGCTTCCGTTGGTGAATTCAGCCGGCACCAGTATTACTTGCACAACAAAGGAGGATCGGGATGCGAGAATTGCTACTGCGGTGAGTCCTTCACTCGTGCCAGTAATCCCACGCATGCTGATGTTCTGCACAGACTGGCTCGACTAGCGGAAATGGAAATGGAAATGGAAATGGAAATGGAAATGGAAATGGAAATGGGAACACGCAGGGAAACAATGACGACGGCAAGAACAACTCTGGCAACGGTGATTCTCCTGGCGACAGAGCAGCTGGTAACCGCGGGTCTGGAGGTTCCAATAACAACTCCAGTAATAATTCGAAGAACAACGACAACAACGACAACTCTAAGAACAACTCTAACAACTCCAATCAACAATCCACTACTCTAGATCCTTCAGTCATTGCTTCCAGCTTCGACAATGACGGGACGGATGGGGACGACAAGGCCACGCCCTCTCTCACTTCGGACAACAACTTTATCAACTTTTGCAAGGATACGCTTGATCAGTTCCCTATCACAAGTAGGTCGTCCTTCTTTAGGAAATTCTAGTGTTAGCTCACATACCCTCCTTCCACAGACGGGAAGCAAATCCAAAGTGGTTCATGTAATCCAGCTCCTATGGGCCTAATCCCTTCGACCGAGAATATGCCTGCGTCCAAGTTCCAGTTCCCCAAGAACTTCCAGAAAGTCAAAGCGAACGAGGCCTTCACCGTGAGAATGGCGATGAAGAACATGGACACAGGTTTCTTCGTCAATGCCAAGGCCAACTACTTTGCTGCTCCTCAACAACTCAACGACAACGGAGTCATAAAGGGCCACTCGCACGTCGTCATCCAGAAAATCAAGTCGTACGATTCCACCGACGTGCTCGATGCCAATGAGTTTGCCTTCTTTGTAGTAAGTGTTTATCTCGTCTCTCTCACTATCTTTTGCTGACCGGGTGTTTAGGGCCTGAATGACAAAGCAAAGGATGGCGTCCTCTCTGCTGAGGTGACCAAGGGTCTACCAGAAGGATTCTACCGACTGGCATCGATCAACACCGCTGCGAACCATCAGCCGGTCCTTGTTCCTGTTGCTCAGCATGGAACGCTTGATGATGTAGTCTATGTATGTCCATTATTCTTTCATCTTCTCCAAGATGACGTGGTACTGACTAGTGCTCTAGTTTGAGGTTACCTCCAATGGCAACAACAACAACAACAACAACAATGATAACAGGAACAACAACGATAACAAGAACAACAACCGTAATTAGTCGTTGCGTGCCTAGCATTATCTTCACGATTGATGATCATACGACGAGAGAGTACAAGGGACTGGTTCCTCATCGAAATTGTAATACTTTCACTGTATCGTTAGGATGGTATATATAGCATAGGATCTTATATTGTACAGACAACGAGATACTAGTTTTGTAACTTTTCGCATGCAGAAGTGATTAAGTGACTTTAGTTCCTTCGAAGTTGGCGAACTTTGTTCCTACTACCAATATACTCGACCACTTTTGAGAGGCCTGATCATGATACCTTTAGAGAAATCTGTTTGAATTTTTGCCGGCAGTTGCTTGCTTTATATATCATGGGACGTTTATATCACCGTCGAAACTCGACACTGAAATAGAATTCGCGTACACTGCTCGTCGGCTTCTTAAAATCAGCATAATCGACTCTCCACAATCCAACTTGTGAATCAGAGTCCTGGGTAGTCCATGCTAGTAACCCCCTGCCTACCATGCTCTCCATCTCTTACTGGCAACAGTGACCATCGCAGCATCTCAAGCTCAAGACCTCCCCTCCTTCAAGCAATACCTTACCGACGATGGGGTTCAGCGGTTTCGCAGAACTGCTTCCCCAAGCTTCAACGAGTCCAGCGTTGGGAAAGGACTGATCGAATCGAAACACTCGAATCTGGCGCGAATTATACCAAATAGTCGAGGCAGTACCTACCACCTTACCAGTTTCTGACCATATTCTTACTTGTTTTGCTCCTAGTAGTACTATCCGAGTTACCATCCAACATCACCAGTAATTCCCTCGGGGCAATCATTTCTTATCATTTCGTGAAAGGGGACCACATTAGTCCTGACGGTAGCCTTGCAGGTCAGCCGCTATCGCTCATTGGCCGCACTATTGGCTGTACCCTTCTAGATAATCGATAACCACTCATACATTCAGCCGGAAGAAAACCAGAACCAACTTCTTGTTTGGGGAAGGGATACTGTTGGTCATATTCAGATCTTGAATCAAACCGTTAGTACACCCATACGTACCTTCGATTAGTGATATGAATTGACCACAAGTTCACAGGGAACCCACTCGAGTACGGAATCTTAGCTCTTTTGCCTCGGCTGGCCGCTATGAATTTGGAATTGTCAACCACCTTCTTGCGATTACCATCCAAACCAAGTCGTCGGGGACGGGGACATTCGTCGTCAGTGGTGATTTCTCCCCGAGAATTGTCTCTTCGGACATTTTGTGCAGGAACTGAGGCATTATCCATGCCACTGATAGACTAATGGACAGCGGAAAGTGGTGCTCATGTATTCTGGTGATGCAGAACGAATAAAGTACACGTTCAAGCAGGAGTCTAGTTCGAAAGTTAGTTTTTGCCCAAGGTAATCCAGTACCAAATAGATTACTCCATATTACAAGCCATCCGCAACGTCTTCCTCCTGCTTCTTTTCATCCACTTGCCCTTCCTGCGGTTGCGCATCGACGTTCACAATCACAAACCTCCTCGACAACAAGTTGAAAATGCTTCCAAAGATGAAGGCGACGATTGAACATGTAAATATGATGACATTATAGGGCATGCTGAAATCTGGTGTCGCGAGGTCGACGAGCAGCGGCCGCGTGTATATTCTCTGACCTCGCCCGGAAGAGTGCAGGGGCACTAACACAGCCGGAGGTAGATCCCATCCTCGTTGGGCGTCCGGTGGATGCTCGGTATACCGAAGGAATGCTTTGCTAACATCGATAGTATATGTTAATGTTGTGTTACCGGGAAGCGTGAGGACAGATTCAAAGGTGGCAGGTCGAGAGTGGGGAACGGGTGGTACGTATGATATGTTGGATATCAAGTCGTCTTTTGGGGTTGAAGATTAGTCAGAGAGTGATAATTCATGGGTTATAAAGGCGTACTACCTCGGCGAACACCATTGGCGTGAATTGCAATGGTGTGTAGGTAGAACTGAAGTAGCCATGGCATCGTTTCGAGGTAAAGGAGCTGTATAGTATCGGGACCATTGTTTTTCAGGACCAATGCCATATGTCCTCTGTCCTGAGAAGGCCCGTGAAGTGTTCGATGAACGAAGAAAGGAGCGAGAGCTTCATCACGGAGGGTCGGAGCTATTTGAAAAATGGTTATTGTATCAAACCACGCTAGCCAAAATTGTGACATACGGTACTCAAAATTGGTAGCCCATTCCATTTGTACATCTAAAGATGGAGTCGAGGGCGCGAAGGACTTCAAGTCATAGATTAGCTGATCCTTTTCCACTTTTTGAGGTTCTGGTGTTATCCTGTACATCCCAGTTTGGGGTGGAGCAACATTGATGAGACTCAAACGAGAGGCAGGACAGGTTTTCCCAATGGTTCGTCCGAAGAGGGAAGTGAACGACCAATCTGTGTGGTTGTCATTACCAGCGGACTAAAGTTGGAACATGATTTGGCGTACCTTGCTTTTGGACTTGATTTGAACGGAGTGGGTCGGAGACCAACTGGAAGTTTAAGAGAACTTCTACACCTTCAGGACGCCATGACACATGAAGACCCATGCCATGCCAGTCAGCGTCGAAGAGACGATGAGGGTTCAGCAAAGAGGCGAGACCTGCAGATGATTTGCAAGGTAGAAGTTTCAGGAATGGTGTCAAATTTTCTGTGCAGACATGCTCCGATGCATGTGAGGCGTGTCGTATTTCATGAGGAAGTCCCCAATCAGGCAAAGAACCTTCAGGTGGAAATGTGTATCTCGGGGACGTTGTCCTCTGTCCATCCAAGGACCCTAGGGAAGCGCAAAACAAACCTGCTAAGGCATTACGGAGTCCCTGCCAGCGCTGGTCTATGCTGTTACATGCCGGTCAATGATGCCAGCAGAATACACCATGATGTGTAGAAACACACCTTAACGGGCCACCATCTGCCATCCAAACCCATAGCTCAGCCCCAGCTCCTACACCAGGTCCTTCGGGATAGCCCCAAGTGTCATATTTCCACTTGCCCGCATTCAGTGTGAGATGAAGCTCTGTGATTGCGTATTGTCGCAGTATCTGGCCAAGTGTAAGCGGGAAGAGGGTATAGTGTTGCGCTAAACGAACTCAGAAGTCAGAAGTTTCACTAAGCACCGGTGAATACTTGCAATAGTCGTTATCCTCGTCATTCAGTGTCAGACTTCGAGGGTCCCTCGGCGTTGCATTCTTGAGCAAGGTTCGGAATGAAAAGCTGGAGGCCACTCTGCCATCTCGCAACGACCGAATAGACAAACTTTCCTTGAATTCCTCGTCATGGTTATCCTGTGCGATGGATGGAGAGCATAATAGCAGGAGGAAGCAGAGCCAACCTGCAGACCACGGAAATTGCATTTGGTGAGTTTGGTCAGCCGCGTTTTTGATGTCAATCTCTGCCAGAAAATTCACGGTCGCCGTCGCTGAGCTTGATGAAAGCTCTTCTCGCGCTGCTAGACGCGTTATATTCAACTCGGATGTCCTTAAAGGTCTAAAATTGATCACAGGAGATGTAGTTGCTGTGTCTCGTGGAGATCGTTTGAAAGTGGGCCAGTTTCTCATCTCGAATTCTGCAGGTGTTCATGTCCGTAACCTTTAGCCTTTTTCCATCGGAGTCGTATGGCCTTCGCTCGAACAATCTCAAGACAGTATGTGGTTATATGTTTGTAAGGGATACAGAATTTATGAAATTGCAGCCATTTCGTTATCGATTTCTCTCCTGCTCACCGCACACATCGAGGCGGGTCAACAAGTGCAGATTCATCCTTTATCTGCAACGGGTAAAGGAAACGTCACTACTGGACTACCCTCGCTGCGACAGGTGCAAGAAGCACGTTTAATCCGATTGAGAGAAATCGATTCCTTAACGAAAAAGAAAGGAAAAGAAAAAACTCTCCAAGAAAGGGACTGGTTACCTCTTTTACTCAGGGAGTCATTGGGTATGAGATTATCAGGCCCGATAATATACCACTGAAACGTCCTCTAGTCGACCTCAAATACATTACGCCAACACAAACTGTAGAAGTCGTCTACGAAGGAAGACGGCGGCGCTTCACCATCTCGTCTATCTTGCCACAATCTCAGGATGTTCCAAAATCTCTGTCTAATGATGGAATTTCTGATCTCTCGAATGTCATGAAAAATCTGGACTTAGATGCGAATGCACCTCCTCAAGTATGGAATGTTGGCTGGGACGCGACTGTTTCGTTAATGGATCCGATTGAAGACCTTCAACCAATACACCATAAGGCGAGCTTTTTCAAGTTCTCTATAAACGCATATCTAAAAGACGATTTCGTAGCCCGAAGTCGAAGTCCTCGAGAAAAAAGAGGAAGATCCTTACGCATCGGTTGGCGGCCTGGGCAAGCAGATCGCAGAAATCAGAGATCTACTTGAAATACCTCTGACACACCCTGACCTGTTCAGGAAGTTTGGTGCGTCTTCTCCACTCAGTCGAGCTGATTCTGTCCGCCTGAAGGTTCGTACGCGTCATAGGCCTCAAACCACCAAGAGGTATCCTTCTCCATGGTCCTCCAGGGACAGGGAAAACCCACCTGGCACGAGCTATAGCCGCATCGACAAAGTCGGCCGTGATGGTCGTTAATGGACCAGAACTCTCTTCTGCTTTCCACGGCGAAACAGAGTCTAAACTCCGAAACGTTTTTAAGGAAGCCAGAGATAAAAGCCCTTGTATTGTTGTTCTGGACGAAGTGGATGCATTAGTGCCTCGTCGAGAAGAGGGTGGTGGGGGAGAAGTGGAGAAACGGGTTGTCGCAACTCTCTTGACCATTTTGGACGGTATGGAGGATGATAACAACATAGTTGGCGAAGGGAAGGTGGTAGTGATTGGAACCACTAACCGACCAAATGCCATTGACCCAGCACTACGAAGACCAGGGAGGTTCGACAGGGAGATCGAAATAGGGATACCTGATGCCGAAGCAAGACTCTCTATCTTGGAGGTTCTATTGTCAAAATCACCCCACCATATACCAAAAGACGAGCTACGCTCTATCGCAGCCCGTGCACACGGTTATGTCGGTGCCGATTTAAGTGCCGTCGTTCGTGAAGCTGGTACTTTGGCTATCAAACGCTTGCTAACACCTACGGACTCAGTGGAGAATCCGGAGCTCACATCGGCTGATCTCGTAGCTTCACTTCCTGCTGTCCGACCATCCGCCATGCGATCCTTGTTTGTCGATGCTCCTCCTGTGCGCTACTCGGATATTGGTGGACAGGCACATGTCATCAAGAAGCTACGAGAGTCAGTGGAATGGCCACTTCTTCATCCCGAAGCCTTCCAACGCCTGGGTGTCAAGCCACCAAAAGGTATCTTGTTGTATGGTCCTCCTGGTTGCAGCAAGACAGTCCTTGCTAGGGCATGCGCTTGCGAAAGTGGCATCAACTTCATGGCTGTGAAAGGCCCTGAGGTAAAAATTATTATTCGTCCTTTGCGTATGGAAGGCTGACAGTATTTCAAAGTTGCTGAACAAATTTGTTGGAGAGTCTGAACGAGCCGTTCGTGAGATTTTCAGGAAAGCCAGAGCCGCCTCCCCTTCCATTATCTTCTTCGTAAGCAGCCTTCTGCTTCTCTGGTCTTGCTACCAACTGTATCTTCAGGATGAAATTGACGCCCTGGCAACTTCGCGGATATCCTCCGATACCGATGCTGGCTCTTCGCACGAGGGTGTTCTAACTAGTCTTCTGAATGAAATGGACGGCGTACAGGAGCTTATTGGAGTTACCGTTGTTGCCGCTACCAACAGGCCAGAGTCAATCGTCCGTGGAACCTATAATTCTCAAAACAAGTACTGACAAAAACCAGGATCCGGCCTTAATGCGACCTGGTCGACTAGATCGTGTCCTCTATGTGGGTCCCCCAGACAAGCAGGGAAGAGAAGAGATACTCAGAATAAGGCTGAACGGCATGAAAGTCGAAGAACAGATCAGCATTCCTGAGCTTGCAAGCTTGGTGCGTGACTTTCTGACAAGGCCCCTGATAACGAAAATGAAGCGATGTGTGTCTCCCAGACGGATGGCTGTTCTGGAGCAGAGCTTTCAGCTCTGTGCCAAGAAGCAGCGCTTCTCACCATGCAACAGGACTTCAATGCACCTTTCGTGAGTCATGATAAATCCACTTTGGTGGCTTCATCTGAGCCTGTAAATTAGGTGCCATACCAAGCGTTCGTTCAAGCTGCAAAATCCATCCAGCGACAAATCACACCGGAGATGATTAGAAAGTTTGAGAGTTGGAGAACCAAAAGTGGTCTTCAGAGCGCCTAACTAGGCCCCGCTCGGGAACCCAAGTCAACTCACCCTGGGTTAGGTTGCGGGTCGGGTTGACATTTGCCGAGAAGTCCGTTCAACCCTCAACCTGCCGGGCTAATCGTGTCACAACCTTGTCACATCAGTTGCATGTACTAGTAAAATAGTCTTAGTATGCATGCAATAAGTATGGCTTTTTTTCAATTCCTATGATCACCACACAAGTTGTACCCTTCAGAACAAACAAGGCTGATGCCGTGGTGCAAGCTTGAGAACAAGAAGGGAGCGGGAAAGGGAAAGGGAAAGAATTTTGGATACAGCCCCTCAGCCTGACTTTTGACGCTGTGCCAAGGTGTGACAAAATTCTGATTTTGAATTCCAGTTTCCGAACGCAGGGTGGGGTTGAGCTTTTCCGCTAACCTCGCGTGGGCTGGGACGCAACTCATCTCCCGCCAAATCTGACCCAGGGTGAGTTGACTTGGGTTCCCGAGCGGGGCCTAAGGTTTTGGACTCTCACGGCGGGAAAAATATACATTGAGCATTTCGTTAAAAAATTCTACTTGGCGCTTGCAAGATATGGTATTAATACAAGTTGAAGTTTTAGGCATAAGGGACTCTTATTATCTCCGCACGACGACGTAGGGGACCTGAAAGCAAACATCAGCATCGATACGTTCTGTAGCTAGCAGACATGATATTACCTCAACGTCTTCATCTTCCTCGTCAGAAACCATGACTTCGGCAATGAAGTATGTGACATGAGAGGGAACGGGTTTCTTGCTGACGTGCTCTACAAGTTTGCTGAATTTAAGAGGCAGGCGCTCCTCGCTCTATGCGGAGTCAAAAGTGATATTGCAACAATCGATTTGACGTGAACTCACCTTCTTCTTTCCAACGAACGAACTCCACAGCATACTGACACCCTGGCTGACCATAGTAACGTCGAGCTTGTGTTCCTTTTGGAACCAATCCATGATTTCTTTGAGAGTGGGATCGTTCTTGAACTCGAATCGATCCCAGAGTGTCCACTCCGTGTTTCCGTACTTGTGCTTGGAAGCAGCAATGGGCTCGGAGAAACCGAAGAACGGAAGAGCCAAATTGACGAAGCCGTTCTTGTATTCTTCTAGCTTGGTCTTTCCGTCGATGAACTAAGGCGATTGTTTCATTTGCAGTCGTGACTGATGGGGTGATTGATACGTGCCTTGTAGATTTCTAAGCAGGCCAAGCCGGTCACCAGAGACGTAGTGGTGGCAATTGCAGGAATGATCTTGCCTGCAATCTGCTTGGTAGTGTGCCGGTCAGCAACCTGAATGCTGTAGTTAGTTGCGCGAAGGTTGGACGTAGCCGTGATGAAGTCGATGTGATGGTTTGTGTCGTCGTCCTTCTCGAACTCGACCGGGTTGAGGCGGTAGCCGGGCATTGAAGACGGCGCAGGTAATTTAGCCGCCAATTCAGCAGCATCCTCTTTCCTGGAGTGTCAGCAATGTTATCTAGGAGGTGAACATGGTACGAACCTCCTCCTACGGACTCATTGGACACAGGTTCATTGTCGTTCACTTGAATCTTGAGACCTTGCTTTGGGGTAAATTCCGGTACAATGGTGTTGTCGGCGACTCTTCGATAGACATTGGGATCCGTCTCTCCCTTAAGCCCATAGTTGAACGCGTGCAAATTCGCAGCGGAGATTATGAACGACAAGTGCAAGGGCTTAATGAAGGATGTCAGAAAGTTAGGTTGAGTTAATTGAATACAAACTTACATCGCTGGAGTTGAATGTAATAGGGTCAGGAGCACGTTTGGGTCCACTCCAGAAGGGTTGACCACTGTTCGTGGTAGCATCCTTCGGGAAAGTAGTCAACAACTGACGTATCTCATTGTTAAACCTCTCCTCGAACTTCAAGCGAGCCCATTGAATGCATTCCTCAAATGTCAATGGCTTATCGGTCACGAGGTAGGACAAGAGTTGTTCGACCTTCTGACTCTGCTGGCCAGAAAATTTGAGAGCAGTCTCCAAATAGCTAGGGTCCGACAAGTAGGCATTAACATCCTGCGCAGGCTTCACAAACCAATCGTCGAATTGCTCTTGACTCCACTGCACCGACAGGTGAATACGCCATATTTCTTTACAACAAACAGAGATTTTACCTTGATGGTGTGCTGAATGACATTCGGGAAACTCTTGACGGTACACATCGGGAATTCCTTCTCTGGCGGATCTTGCGACGAAGAATAGGACTCCGTTACGTGTGGTATAACCACCTGCACGTTTCCCTTTGTGCCCAAAGTTCCAGAGTCCACAAGAGGCTTCTTGTAGAAGACACAACGCTGATCCATGTAGAGCCCTAAACATAGAATGAGCACCACAAGTTGCAGAATTCAAAGGAATTGTACGGACTAGCTTTCATGTTGTCCAAGGCATTTGTGACAGCATCAATACCAGCGAAGAAGTTCTCGTCGTAGATGTCTGTACGGAACATTGTTAGGTGTTAAGCCAGGAATACACACTCAAGTGTTACTCACTTTCAGTATCCGGGCCGACCGCATCCTGTTTGGTAGTGATCTTTCCAGCTAAGTCTTTATTCATCTCTGAGACAGCTACGGCTGCAACCTCGGCCTTGTGCTTGCCCAGATCCTTCGGCCTGAACAAGAACTGTCGGTTGAGATTACTCTTCTCGATCGTGTCCAGGTCAGTAACTTGAATCGCGCCCTTGGGGCCAGTGGCCAAGCCCATCATACTCCAATTCTTCAGCATCTCGCATCCAATGGCACCGGATCCTACAAGGAATTGCCGATGGTTCGCAATCTTCTCCTGGAAAGCCTTTCCAAAGACAGCAATCTGGCCATCATATCGCGAGTTTGAAGGTTGGCATTCAGCCTCCGTGGGAATGTTGGAGGGAAGCGATTCGAGCGAGTCGAAGTACATGTACTGGACCATGGGGTGGAATTTCGCCGAGCAGGCTTTCATGACTTCTTGCGCGACGAAAGCACCTATGACTGCATTTAGAGGTGCAAGGTCGCCTGTTGCCTGGTAGGCAAGCTCTGTGATGACCTTCTCGTCAATGTCTGCACTGAGCTTCTTTGCGATCTCTACAACGTTTGCTGCATCCTGCGCGTTGCGAGGGCGCGGTAAACGTTTATGTTGAGATTGGAATTCGGAAAGGGCTTGGAAGCCAGCATGTAGGGTCGCAGGCCGATCGAACTTCGCGAAGTCGGTGATGAAAAATTCAGGTGCCACTGATGATTCTCGCAGCGATTTCTAGAAACAACGTTAATAGTGAAGAGCGAGGGCAATCACAAAACACGCACGAAGTCTATGATCTTTGGCATTTTGACCTGGGTGAATATGCCTCCAGTCTTGTAGTCGCCAAGGTTTGAGATATCGCCGATAGTAAAGGTGTAAGGTCCCTTGACTGAGATTTTGCGAGGTTCACATCCGTTCAGTTCCGTCATTCCTTGCACCTCCGAGAAGGTAACGAAGTCTCCATCCTCTAAACCGTGTCTCGTCTCATCTAGACAGGTGACAAGTCCCTCCGAGTCCTTGCTGGACAGTTAGTACCAAATCAGAAAAGGAGATATGAAACCGACCTTCGTGACAGAAACTACCATGCCTGACAGTGGATTTTCTCCCGTTGGATCCACGCAAGTGAATTTAGGTCCGAAATCGTTGAAGACGGATCTGAATTATTCAATCAGAAGGTTTTCAGAATATCTGGATTGGACACAAGTATTCACCCAAATAATCCTCGCGTCTCGGTAGAGATGAAGTGTACACCATTTTCGTGTGTCCAGTCATTCAATTCCAATTGCTTGCTGTATGGGACTCCACAAAGAACGACGGCCTGCAATGATTCAGCGCGCTGTGCAATAGTCAATTTGGAGGTGACGTACTTGGAAACCTTTGATAAGGTCTACTGCGATTTCCTGTCCTGGAGAACCGCCCAGGTTACGTACCGGCACGTAGCTGTTTAGTTCTGCGAGTCTTGGCACGGTCGCTTCAGCCCTGGACTTCCCTACATCTTCGTCTCGCAGAAAGAACTATTGAAAGCGGTTCGTAAGGACTCCTCCTTTGCGATGGAAGAGAACTGACTTGGGAACTTAGATCTTGAATCGTAACAGGCTCAGGATCAAACACTGTGACAGACTTGACACCTGCAAGGCATATATTCTTTGCTGTACCTTGCATTAGTTTTATTATACCAAATCGAAACGGAAGGACGCGACCTATCTCGACTCCCAATCCTTGCATTCCAACGATGAGAACGTTAGACAAAGCCATTCTTTTCATCGCTTGTTTTCATTGAGTCCACAGCTTGCAACATAGAGTGAGAGCGACACACCTTCATGACCCAGTACGTATCTAGAGGCAAAAATAGTTAAAATCCAGCTCCACCGCTCATCGTCGAAGGGAAACGTACAATTGACGCGAGTAGAGACCTTCGTCTATCGCAGCTTCATCGATGTCCATCTTATTGCTCAGACTAGCCATATTGTGCGGAGATCAGTGTACAGATGAGAAATTGAGTGGAAGAGAGGGAGACGACGCGCGCCAATCTTGCCTTCAACGGCACGTGCATTTCTTATGTCATCACGTCTTTAGTCACAATGACTTCGAATGACTATTCTCGAACTTTTCGTGCTGGAGTCATGGTTACAAGGATCTCGTACACTTAAAACTCGGTGAATCAATATATTCAACTTGGTCGATGAATAAGGCATGAAGAGCATTGTAGTAATATAGTATTGTATTACATAGTATCCTGTGTTGAAGTCTTTGAGTAATATTCGACCGAGTCACGCCATCGAAGTATTGCCATATGCCTATGGCTTTGGAAATTGACGTTACAATACTCATGCGCTTCAAGATTGGAACCTTCGTGATCGTGCAAACACGCGACAGCGTCAAAATTCTCGGCTAATTCCTCCGGCACTTTTTGCATAGATTGGCCCGAAAAGTCGACGTCCTGGCCGCGGCCAGGATGTACGCGCCACATGGAGGTGAAAAACACCCCTGTGATCAGTAACTTCCAGAATGACCTTAGAGAATGTCCATTTCGTTTGGTGGGAAATGGCGATGAGGGTTTAGATGGCAAGGGTGCGAAAGGGTCTGCTGAGTAGATGGCAAGCATCTCCTTCAGGGATCTACCCAGCAACAGAAACATGGTATTGTAGGCCGGCCACTTGGCGATACTGTCTTTCTTCAAGAAAACACGCTGCCGTAGAGTGATCAACCAATGTGTCCACTCCGGTGGCGCCACGGACAGATTCCAATCCATGGAGGAGAGGGCATGAATCTCCATCTCGTTGATCGTGGCCTTTTCCAGTCGCATGGCAGATGTCCTAAGGAAGATGGATAAATTCGCTGAATTACATGGCGGGAGAATCTAGCCACTCACCAACTATGAACGGGATGAGTAAAATCATCTAGCCATTTCAGGGCCAGAGATAGAGCCAAGATGAAAGATCTCAGCAAAACGAGAGCACAGCTGATATTCGAACAACCGAGGGGCAAGCTCTCCAGTTCCTCGCATCGCGGAAGGAGTGATTCCATGTAATTCAGGGCAAGGAATACAACCGCATTATCTGGTTGGTGCTTCTCCAGGATGTTCTGTATGTCAAAAGTGATTGCGTCGGCAATGTATTGCGAGAGATCTGCAGACGGGTATGAATTATCAGCATTGAGGGGTAACGACAAGTTCACAGACACGTACCCAGATCTGAAGTAAAGCATTCTGCTAAATAAGTACCCAGCCATGTAGCCATTGCCTTGTTTTCCTGCCTCGAGCGCTGGGGAGATATCGATCTTCTGTTACGAACGAACCGCTCAGCAAAAAATGTCGCATCTTCTTCAGCAACGGGATCCAAGTTCAGATCTGATCCCCGATGTCGACGAGATGTAGCCTCCAGTGCAACGAGGGGAGCGTTGACCGTTGACCGATAGGATCTATGGTGTCTGCGCGAGGTTCCGGCTGGATACGGTCGCGAGCATACCCCATTGACCTCGATCCCAGTGTGAGTTCGTATGACTAGCGTCGATCTTTGTGATTTCGCCGCTTTTCTGGGATTGTGTGAATAGGGATCAGTAGAAGAGGATGTGGAAACGGCGGATGAAGAGGACGCTTGAGGAATATTATAGATCTTGTGATCGGTCCTGACCTCAGCGCCGACAGGAAAACGTCTAGGGGGTTTGTCGAAAGCAAGAATCGCACCCGAATTCAGATTTTTCCGCTGTGGCTGTCGATGTACGAAGTACGTAATTTGGGTTGCGGTCTTGGTAGTCATTGTGGGATAGACAGATAACGTGGAGGGCACGACGATCTGTTAATATAGTGTTTTGTGAACAAAGCACTCAGGCCATTGTCCGAGATGTTGGGGAATAGGTATTGTCCTGGGTGAACGAGGATTGTGGCTGCACCCCTGGTGATCAAAGGAGTGCCAAGAATCAGATACACGCCGATACACGTGTATGATCCATCTGATGTCCCTTGAACATGGCTAATAGTGATCATCCACGACACAAAATGACGATAAATTCAAGGCTAACAAATACATTCCATATCCAGACAGGTATTACTTTCGGTAGAACTGACGTCAAGGAGTGAGAATCAGCACAGCTAGATACGATTATTATGACTCACGTTTCGCCTGAAATTGAACCATAATGACAAACAGCCTCTGTCAAAACTACTGCGGAACCCGCTTTTACAGCGAGTTGAATCACGGCGCAACACATAAGAGGCTGAGTACGTACCGTTTATGAGAGAATTCCCATTCCCGGTTAACGATTCTGAAGGCGATATCTTCGTAGGGTGGACCAGCACTGAAGTGTAACAGAACGGTATCGTCATTGCCAGGTTCCTTCACTATCTTGTAGGTCGGGGCCTTGGACTTGTCGATAAGATCCGGGTAGAAGATGTTAAACTGGAGAAATTCAGTCCAATCCTAATCATCAATGGAGAGTGAAGCTACCTTGTACCCTTGCACAACCTTCGGTGGTGGGTTATCAGTGCTGTAGGAAGGGTCAATAATACCTCAGACCAACAGAAATTTGGTCACATACTCGTAGTGAGTCTGATTATACTTGTTCCACTCATAACCAGTATGCACACGATTGAAGTACCGTGGCTTGCGGGGACGGTATTTATCTTCCCAGTTGTAACTTGTCGGGTGTGCGATGTTTTCTTCCATGTTGAAAAGCTCTTCTTCCTCATCCAACTCTTTCTCGGCTTCCGCACGGTAGAGAGCCTCAGAAGCAAGATCCGCGCCACTCGCATCCGCAGAATCCTCTTGTACTTCTGAAGTAGGTTGCGAAGCCTTAGGAACGAACCGTGACGCAGCGACAGTATTACGCTGCTCGAGCTGAGCTAGACATAAGTCTCACGATATCAGTCCCCAGTAAAATGTACGTACCAGAGCACGCTGATCTTCCTCCTCGGTGAGAATATCGATCTGGCGTTCTTCCATGGGAAGTTTCGTGATATCAAGCAGCGGCGGACTCATGGAACGATCGTAAGGCTCCATTTCTTCGTCTTCGTCGACTTCTGGAGCTAAGGCCTTGGTGCCCATGGATGCCGACTTCGCCACGCCAGCCAAAAGCTCTTCTTGGGCTTGTAAGGCTTCGTCTCGTTGACGCTTGCGAAGTTGTTCGAGCCTGTTGCGGACGACCACCTCATGTACGCTTCGCAAATTCGCCTGGACAGAGCTCCCATGAATAAGGGTTATGATACACAGATAACTTTGGTCCTCACCTTCGACTTCCATACGAGGATTTTCTTCAAGAGGGATTCCCAGTAGTCAGTGTCAATAGGCTCTCCACTGGTGAGCTTGGCTTGAACTTGCCGCTGTAGCGACGCCAGCTCGTCGTAGGATTTCTTGGAGAGAAGTGCGGCGATGTCGTTCTCAACAGCAGCAGCCGCCGTAGCACCCATCCGGTCGGAGTTTTTGAATTGGTCCAGTCTGTCTTTGCAGACAACCATCATGTTCTAAGTGAATCGTGAGTTGTTCGTGTCCTCCCGGAGAATGGAAAGATACATACAGTCCAGAAATCGATATTGACTTCGTTTTGTTCCAGAGCGATATATCGCTCGATGTCGTCGTGAAGTTCCTCCACCTGCTGGTTGGATAGATTCTGTAATACTAGTCAGTGCCATGAATTTTACAAAGAGTGAATATTTACATCAAGGATTTTGTAAGGTTCGTCCAGGTCAATCTCCAAACCAGCGTCGTCGTCCTCATCTTGCTCCCCTTCTGGGGGATTGGCATATTTGAGGTTGAGAGCGAGGAAATCGATAGCTTTGGCCCTCTTTTCCTTGATCCTGATGCTAGCCCTGGCCCTTTCCTGCTCGAGCTGGAAGTCGCCTTCCTTCGCTAACCATTCGGACATCTGAGCGGACTCTTGCATCCTCTGCATCCTGAGCTCCTCCTCCTCACGTAGGCGCGCTTCAACCTCTCGTTCTGCACGCCTTCTATTGAGCCGTTCCAACTCTTCCTTGGCTTCCTGACGACGAATAGCATCTCTTCTTTGAGATTCCAAAAGCGACATTCCCTGCTTCCGTTCTTTCTCGTTCTTCTTATGCCAACGGAACTGCTGGCCCAGATTCACATCGTGAAATGGATTGTCGGTCGCACTGTACACACTGAGCTCCGCAATCTGCCGCGCCTCCTCTTCCTCCTTCATTCGTTTCTTTTCAGCTTTCCTGGCACGGCGTTCTTCTGACTTGTCGCGTTTGCGCCTGCAGTAGAAGAAGTCAGTCGGATCCAGAGTAGTGATAGTAGTATAACAAATAATACCTCTTTCTCCGCTCCCGACTTGTGCTCCGCTCTCTGCCATCTCGAGAATAGTCGTCACGGTCTCTCGACCTGCTCCGACTGTAGCTTCGCCGTCCTCGTTTGTGTCGGCTCTCTTCGTCATACTTTGGTCTTCTATCACGTTCCGAGCGATCCCTGTCACGATCGTCATGTCTTCGACGAGGAGAAACAGAACGTGGAGAATGTCGCTCCATGTGGTTGAGGAATGAGTTGGGCGGTTACATATGTACGGCGTACGCCGGCGGCTGTGCCTTCTCTCAACTCTGACTGTCACCACTTTTTCTCATTCTCCGCCTTGCTAGGGCAATCGGAGCGCCTTCATGATTATTCAAAGACTCGGAAATTACTCAATACGATCTCTCGCTCGAACTCGAAGCATCCGGACTCTGCCACTACACGACAACTCCTTCAGTACAGATTCGGATGAATATCTTGGTTCACAAGTTCCCCTCTTACAGCTGGCTAGTCCGCGCCAGGTATCCTCCAGTCATACTCTTGCCCAATCCCTCCTCATTTTAGTCTTAAATGCAGCTTGTGCAATTTCTTGATCAGTACATTGTCGGGCAGGAATCTGCTAAGAAAGTCCTATCCGTTGCGTGCGCCATTTACGCCCGTAATCACTACCTCCCCTCTTTCTAAATATCCATATGCAGCGTATTCAACCACTATAATCGTGTGCGGGCGAACATGGAAATGCTGCAAGCACGGGAAGTCATGTCCGAAGCCGAGTTCAGTAACAATCCCGGTAATAACTGTTCGTCCAGATAATATTTGCTACTCCCTTTCGTTCGCTGAGGTATCCACCAACAGCTGAAGATGGTGTTCAACCTGCTAAAATTCGACCTTTGAGGCCTCGCTCGCATCCCTCTCATTTCCTACCACACCTCCCAACACCTATGTTTGAGAAAAGCAACGTGTTGATGATGTATGGACCCTGCGTGAACCATCGTTTCCTAAACTGCCCTAACGCATGTATTCTACAGAGGACCGACAGGTTCAGGTACTTATGTACTCGTGCTTCCTTTATTGTTCTCATTTCTGGAAAGGGAAGACATTACTGGCCAAAACACTGGCGAAAGTACTGGATGTGCCCTTTTCTGTTAGCGATGCCACATCTTTCACGCAGGTGAGTTCATGCAGCCCTAGATGATTCTCTCTTACCTCCTTGCATTGAAGGCTGGATGTTAGTTATTGCAATGCGCCATTCTTCAATACCTACTAAAGAATTTCCATAGATGTGGGTGAAGACGTTGAGATGGCAATTCAACGATTAGTGCGTCTGTCATCGCATTACCTACTTACAATTACTGACGCAGCGAATAGTTACAAGCTGCTCATTGGGATCCTCTACGTGCAAGGTCGGCACAAAAATTCAGAGTATCTCCTTTGCTCACAATTCATTAGCATGGGAATAGTATACATCGATGAAATTGACAAGATAGCGAGGAAGACGGACTCGGGTATGGATGGTACAAGGGATGTTTCGGGAGAGGGGGTTCAACAAGCTCTCCTTCGGATGATGGAAGGATCGGTAGTATCGGTACAAGTCAAGGGGACGGTAGCGGAGTCATCGACATCACAAGGAGGACAGAGTCGCTCAAGAGGTGGGCAGCGTGCACCTGGTTTCGCAGCCGCACGTGAATGTGCTCTGTCATTAACCTGTCAACAATTACTGACAAGCTGTTTCAGCAAAACCTGACGTATATCATGTCGATACCTCTAATGTCCTGTTCATCCTTAGCGGTGCCTTTGTAGGATTGGAGAAAATCGTCAGCCAGCGCGTGTCGAAAGCGGTGAGTGTGCAGTCGTTTCTGTCGATACGTGCTGACATGGTTTTGAAAGTCCATCGGATTCTCTTCACAACCCTCTTCAGAGAGAGAACGCTCGTTACCGTTTTTCACCTCGAATCGCAAATCATCTCCCAATCCTCTCGGACTGGTGGATACCGTCGGTAAATCAACTCCATATCCCGTCTTAGAATGGTCCCTGACACATCATTGGTATTAGATTTAGTGAAATATGGGTGCGAATCCTTCTCAAGTTTGCTGTCAAGTCGTTACAACAATCACCCCTCTTTCACAGCTTCATCCCGGAATTCATTTCACGACTCCCATCGATAACGTCCCTTGCTCCACTGACGATACCAGACCTAAGGCGAATACTTACCGAAGTAAAGGGATCGCTATTATCACAGTATCAGGCCCTGTTTGGCTATTCAGGCGTAGAGATTCGATTTACCAGTGCAGCGATTGATGAGATATGTAGAAAGGCTGGTGAGAGGGGCGGAGGTGCCAGGGGATTGAGAGGAATAATGGTACTTTGACTTGCCCGTTCGATGCATCCATAGGCTGATAATTCTGCAGGAGAAGATCCTCTTAGAACCTATGTATGAGGTTCCGTAAGTGCTTTGAGTTTTATGTTTGGGTTGCTGCTAATTTGCTCTGAACAGGGGATCTGTAGGATTTTGGTTTTCGAGTTGATTAAGGGAGCCAAACTGATCTTGGTACTTCGCAGGACATACGACACGTTCTTATTACAGAGGAGGTGGTGCGTGGTGAAGGACCTCCTGGTTACTGGCCAAAGGGTTCTGCTGCGGCTTGGTGGGAGGCATGGGCAAAGGAAGAGGGCAGATACGAGGCAGACCATATTTCCAAGACTCGGTGATAGGATACATTATGAATTTAGAAGGTTACACTTAGATAGTAGTTGTACAACACTTGTTATTCTGGATACATGTAGCACTTCGACTATCCTCGTGAGGATGAATATGGGGTGTACCTGGCACCGGTCGTATGTGTATCTAAACTAACTCATGGACAGAACGTACAGGATGAAATCGTAAGAGGCGCGTAATGGTTTGTTACAAATCATTCCTTCTTCTCTTCATCATCCCTCTTCTCCTCATCCTTTTTCTCCGCCTCATCTTCTTTCTTCTCGACATCTTCCTTGGGCTCTTCCTTTTTCTCCTCAGTAGGAGCAGCTGCAGCAGGTGTACCGCCAGCTAAGTCAGCATTGGTCTTCTGAGCAGCCTCAAACTGCGTCTTAAACTCGTTGGCATCTGATACGGTTGTCAGATGTAGGGAATTTCGAAAGATTCAGCCGACTCACTCTCAGAGTTGGCGAAACGGATAGCTAGCGTTTCAGAAGTAGGAGGCGACTCTGAATAGTCGGCAGCCACTTTCCAGACCCAAGACCTGTCGGATCCGATGTTGGGTTGGAGACGCATGTCTGAAGAGACTAGCCCAATCGTTAAGAGATATCAGATTGGGGAAAAAGGGGTGGTTACTCACTAACGTGGTTGGCGCAAACTTTCAGAGTCTTATCACGTCTCATCACCAGCCGAACCTTCTTTGTTTCTTTGTGAGATAAGAGGCGGACATCTCCAGTCCCACGTTCTTTCCACTCAGACGAGCCGACATCGAACCGGAAGAGCTTGGCGCGCCTAAAGAGCAAAAGTGAGAAATGCGAAAACGGCGATCGATGGTCGTGATTAAAAGACTCACATCTTGAAGAGAACATTCTCATCCTCTTCGTGTGTCTTCGTGTCGACCTGCTCGGTGAGGCGAATGACGGGCTCGAAGTGAACGTCAGCCTCTTCTTCCTGTGGGAGATCGTCAGTATCAGAAGTCAAATTGCACCAAAAAAAACCGAAAAAATTGCGATCTAGACAGGATCACCGAAAAAATCAGAGTACAATGTACACTTACCCTTGGTGCGAGAGGGTCTGTGTTTTCTGCCGACATGACTGATGTAAAAGATTAATCAACAGGGATGGGAGTAAAATTGAGAGAATCACTCATGCGGCAAAGCCCGTTCGTGTGGCTGTGCCATGACACGCGAGCCCGAAGCACACGACGTAGCACACCTAGCATCCTTTTCTCTGCTTTTCCCAAAAGGTCTCTTATGGCACGACTGTCCTATGCTCAAATACTACTCTCTGGATGGCTGGCTATCTTCTGTGCTCTACAGGCCGTACATGCGCATATGATTGATGTTGACGCTGGAAGGAAGGAGTGTTTCTTCGAGGACCTCAACAAGAACGATAAAGTGCGTCCAAAGTCCAATACTCTGGAGTGTTGAAGCAAACTGGTCACCTTCAGATGACAGTAACATATCAAGTTGGCGGTGGAGGACATTTGGACATCGACTTTTGGGTGAGGTCTGGTTGTGAAGCTTGCTGAGGGTGTCTTACGCATCTTTATAGTTAGCAGACCCCGACGGCCATTTATTGGGAAAACATGTGAAGCAATCCACCGGAAGTATCTCGACCACTGCTGAGAAGAACGGGAGATATGAATACTGCTTCTCGAACCAAATGAGCGCTATTGCAGACAAGATTGTTAGGTGAGTATTTGGTTCATCAGAGTCTGAACAGACAGCTGAAACATTTCACCTAGCTTCAATGTTCATGGCGTTATCTATGTCGAAGATGGTTAGTCCAAGCGAGGATCCCTGGCCTCCGGCTGACAGTATCTCAGATGTGGTCGCCCCAATTGAACGAGAGATTCGTTCACTTGCACATGGCCTAGCTGCAGTCAAAGACGAACAGGAATACATTGTTATCAGAGAGAGAACTCACCGAAACACTGCTGAATCTACAAACTCGCGTGTCAAGTGGTGGTCGGTACTACAGGCTGTAGTGTTGTTCGCAGTGGTTGCTTGGCAGGTTTACTACCTCAAAGTGAGTATCTTGCTTCCTGGATTATATGTTTCAGATATTGACTATTATACTGTAGTCTTTCTTCGAGGTTAAACGTGTAATATAGACGCACTTCCAATACTTTGCATCTTCGCATCTGACTGTAAGCAATGTCGCCCCGCTCGCAATTTTTCGCGAAATGATATATTTACCTATGGTCAATGATGCATTAATGATGTACGAATCCTATGTGTATGAGTCTATAGACAACTAGCTGGTGTCTTTGATACGTTGATTGAAAACTAGGACAGGTACATCGTCGTGAGTCATGCATGGACATAATATAAAGAATACTGAATACATATTCGAACTCTGAAGAGATCGAGAAGAGTGAAGTGGGACAGTATATGACAGGGTGCATTATACAGTAGATCGAATGCAAAAGGAGTGCATAGCCGAAGAGAAACATGAAAAACGGATCTTCAACGCCATGTCGGCCGGGACACACTAATGCTCGTGTCTGCTATTGACAAGTTGGATGAAGCCGATGACGGTGGTCGTCTCATAGGTATAGGTGCCGGCCGGGATAAAGAGAGCCGCTTGGACCGTTTTGCTGGCGTTCCGAGTAATACTCGTCTGGGCTTGCTGCCTTCACCGTTCGGCGGTGATAACTGGGGTATCATGCTAGACCGTCTTCTTCCCTTCTCCGCACGAACAGGCCCAATATTCGAGCGTCTCCGGCTCTTTGATGCCCCTCTAGGAGTAGACGGTGCTCGCTTTCCGGGACTGGATGGACCAGCTTGTTTGACTTTGCTACCCAAAACATCACCATCCATCTGGTTGATGTTCCTATCACCAAGCGGCTGAGACACCCGTCTCTCTCGCCTCTCGGGGGAGCTCTCATCGTCCTCTGCCAGGCTCCCGAGAGCCGGTGTCCTAGCTTTGGACTTCAAGAAGCTTGGATCCAAACGACTTGGGCGCGGTCGCTTCCCTGGAACCCCAGAGCGAGACAAAGTGTCACTGAAAGATGCCGGCAGGGACATCGAGAGGTTGAAGCTAACACTATCATCGGTCTTTTCGCCCTCACTTTCCCATTCACTCTCTGACCCTGCTACAGAGCTGGCACGTGTTGGTGGTGTCTCAGTGACCGACGGGGCAGAAATGCTGTCAGTGAATGGGCTGGCAGGGATGACATTGACGGTAATGGGATTTAGACTTAATCCCTCGTCGACTAGATCACCTTGACCTGCCTCATCTCTCCACTGAACATTCTTCGACATCTTCAGACCCTTCTTTTCTTTGTCTGATACTCGGCGGTACGGTTGAGCGGCCAGACTTGAGCGAAGAGATTTCCGTGGTGATTTGTGTCGTCGTGGAGAAGCAGAAAGGGAGGTATGTGAAGAAAGTCTCCTCGAGCTGGACGACGAGGTGTTCTGCAACGCTGGCGGGCCTGAGCTAACCCGACGTGTGAACGACATATCGTATCCCTTGAATACCCCAAGAGAGGCACGTTCGTCAAGCCTGTAACCCTCTGTGGAGTGACCAACAAGCTGGGTAAAGGCCTCATCGTTTTTAGCCTTAAGGTTGTCGAGCATAGCTGCAATGCTCTGAGCTGTCGCAGCGGGATCGTCGTGAGGCGACCGAAGGTTGGAAGACGCCTCGCCAATCATAACTGTGCATCGACCCAGCATTCCAATTAGGCCAACCATCGTTTGAGCTATGTCACTGACGGCTGAATTCATCACATCCCTTTCCTCCTCTGCCTTTGCTTGTTCCATCTCAGCTCTGCGACAACGGGCATCGAGCTTGACATTCTCCACGCTAACCTCGTCAAGCTTCTCTGACTTCCTCTCCGATACCGCTCGCATAGTGGCATCAAACATGGCATTGGCGTTGGACGATCGCTGAAGCCGGACACTGAGAACTGAGTCGGATTTCAACGCTTGCTCCTCGGGGCCAGCCACAGCCTTTAGCAAAGCGCGCTCGGCCTCGAGATCTGCCGACAAGGTGCCCATGGACTCCAACTTGGTGAGTCGTTGGCGTATCGGGTCCAATTTTGCCCTGGCTACAGACAGCTTTCCCGAACAAGCCGCCCCGTCTATGATTGACGCCTTAGTCTGGTCAACCTTGACTTGCATATCGTGCTTGGCCCTCTCAACTTCTGCATTAGCCTCCGCTTTCTTCCTTCGTACTAACTGTTCCTCGTTGTCCTTCTTCCCTGCCAACTTCGCTTTGAGCTCAGCGACCTCGGCATTCAGCCTGTTAATCGCTTCGACATAGCGGCCCACATGCCGGTCTACATTGACCACGTTCCGTGTAACCACCTTGGTCTTGATCTTGGTAGCACGTTCAGCGTAGATGAGGGTATTGTGGGTGTCGTCGAAATGATGTGAGGTAGGGGCCACGCAGACTATCATCACAGTTTTACAGTTACCACCGAGGGAGAATTTGAGAAGACGAGTGAGTTTGCTGTTTCGGTACGGAACGTGACGAATGGCACCTCCACTTTCGCACAGGGCGTTGATGCAGTTGCCCAGAGCGAGCAAAGACTTGTTAATGTTGGCACCCTCCACCATTCGTTGACCCATATTCGTTGTGGCAGCGGCTCTTTCACTACCCGCGAGATCGATGATAGAAAGTGTAGCCATGGTCTTTTGTTCTGTTAATGAGGCGGTTCGAGGGGATTGAGTGACGTGAATCTGTAGAACGGCGTGTGATCGAGAGCTGGTCTCGTTGGCATGCGTTGGACTTTGTGTTCTCCTGGTGTTGCCCAAAAGAACTATCTCCTTCACTTGCTCCGCAGACTTTGGCGATAATTCCACTAAACCTGCCACCTTCACTGTCTTGTCCTCTCTAATGGATAACCCGCCTCGAGGGGCGTTTGTACCCGGTTCAGCCAGAAGATCTCGAATCTCCTCGTTGTATATCTCCAGAAATGTAACAACCACTTCTGTCAACCATTCGTCTTTGCGATCCTCTATCCGTTGGAAGAGATCAGCCATAGCTAGATAGATGATGCCAGGGTCTGCTTCTGTGCCACTGATCGTGTGCGTCTTTCCACACCCAGTTGCCTAAAAGGTTGTTAGTGAAAAGAATCCGAGATGAGGGACCTTATTACTCACACCATAAGCAAATACCGTCGCGTTATAACCATCCAATACGCCCTGCAACAGTGGCATCGCTGTTGCCTCATAAACATCCTGTTGACAGGCTTCGCCATCGAACACCTTGTCAAACATGAATCGGCGATCTTTATATCGCTTCGTTCCCGGTGGTGTAAATCCACGCTCAACAAAAGCTCTCGCCTTGTCTTTCTCGTCGGGGTCGAACGTGAGTATTCGGTCGTCAACGATTTGCACAACCTCTCGTAAGGGTGCAGTATTGGCAACCGATCTCCCTGGCGTTGAAAGTGCACCATCTCCTCTAAATGTCGTGTCGTAGCATGGTTCTGGAAGTCGTGCTGCTTCCCATGATGTTGGTGGCCGTACACGGACTGTGCTCTATGTCAACAAGATGATTCACGCAAATGGGAAGAACCAACTCACCAGCAACTGTAATGGAGCCCGCGGCGACCATAGATATTCAATGTTCAAAAGTAATGTAAGCCAAGGTTGGGGTATAAGGAAGAGAAATGCGTCGTTAGGGTCTGTGTCAGAAAGTTGAACCAGACACGCTCCGCGGCACCTGACCGCATCGTGGTCCTTATCTAATCAACGGAGACCCAGAGATCTTATCTTGCTTGCCATTTTGGGACTGAGAAGGCTGTATACCACAGAAAAAATTCTCCACCAAGCTTTGAAAGCAGAAATTGGTAAACAATTTCTTGTGTTTAGCTTTTGACAGGAAAAGTCGTAAAGTCCGTCACATTTCCCTGAGTAGTCTTGCCGAAGCACGGCCGGTAACTGCCGTGATCATGGACTGTGTGAAAAACTTTATTTCGTGGGAAATGCATCTAGGACAGAAATCTCGTTCAGACGTTCTCATCGACAACCAACACCCCGTCAAGACGCTCGACAACTGCGATGGCCCCCACCAAAAAATCCAAGGCTGCCAAATCCACCGAATCCATCGCCGCAAGGCTCGCACTTGTTGTCAAGTCGGGCAAGTACACCCTTGGGTACAAGTCCGCTCTCAAGCAGATGAGGAATGGCAAAGGTGAGTACTCAATCTTGCCTCACCACGGGACTGGAGCAATGTGGCTGAGAAGGTCCCGCTCGCTAATATTGGTGCATTGTAGCCAAGCTCGTCTTGATCGCTGGAAACTGCCCTCCTCTTCGCAAGTCTGAACTCGAATATTATGCTATGCTTTCAAAAACCCAGGTGCACCACTTTGCTGGCACTAATGTCGCCTTGGGTACCGCAGCAGGAAAACTTTTCCGTGTTGGGTGCGTTTGCCTTTCCTTACTCCCTTGATAATCTTCTGACATATGTTGAACAGTGTCATGACCGTCTCTGACCAGGGAGACTCGGATCTGCTCAACTTTGCCGAGGGCAACAGCTCATAAAGGAGTATTGTACGATGCGTTAGGGTATTCTTCTTTACATGTATACTGCGCTATGTCCCATATTGCCACTATGCCATGAGTGACAGTCGAGTTGCACAAGCATGATTGAGAAACCAATTCTTTCCACATCTACTCAGTGCAGATTTTGTGTTCAACCCATTCCCTCAAATATGGCCGCATCTTGATCAATTCGATCACTGCACATTGCCTGTTTTCGTGCATGCGCGAGAAGCATTTGTTCTCCAATGAGAGGACAACGGCTAGCACAATGTCCTCAAGCATGTTTTCAGTTGGGTAGCCTCACCTTAAATGACCTCAGCTACTTGCGAGGATCGGTCCCGGCTGTTGTTTCGAGATGCTTCCTCTCGTATTTTTGGCTGAGCGCAAGGACCCTTCGATGACTGCTGTCCGTTGGGTCTCACCGTGAGCCTCACCGAGAGCCTCACCGACACTACGTACCCTCCGCAACAATAGAGAGCGGTGGGAGGATCCAGCGGTCAATTAATATCAGGTTCGTAAATAATCAAGTAACAGCAATATGTCAATTCTCCCAAACGAACTCTGTTCGCCAACCAACACCGTTTCGCCGAGGAACCCGCGCTTCTCTCCACCTGTGGGCGACTATCATCTCAGAGAAGCTATGCTTGTACAGCTTCACTTGCATAGATCTTGTATCTGCTGTGGGGAATTCTATGACGCCCTGTCACTATAGCCGAAGAAATACAAAAGAGAAAGTTGCATACCTTCATGAAAGTGAGCCGCCCATTCAAAGTAATGCTGTACGAGCGATGTAACATCCTCTGACTCCGTTTTATATTCCACTCTGTGATATAGAAGATGGCTTGGCTCAGGCGCTTTGAGAACAGGAAGCTTTAATTCATCAATCCGAGAGTCAAACAGTGCAAGGGAAATTGCGTGGCTGAACAAAATCTGGACATCAAAAGCTGTTAAAAAGGTGTACAATGTTTGAAGTCACCTTGCGTTTTGTGATGACAGGAATGATACGAAGGAAGCAGCCTGAGTTACCAGGGTAAGATAGGATGATACTGTCCATTTCTCACTTGGAAGCTGTTGAGAAACCAGAGATCGGAGGGTGTGTGAGCGAACGCACGAGTTTGGTTGCGGTTCGTCATCCTTGAGGAAATACGATGATAATTCATGCAAAATGATCATTGAAGGTACAGATCCTAACACCGTCTTCGGGTGTGCGACGTCGGCATCTATGACGGTCGAGCCCACGACGTGCAATGTGGAGAGTAGAAAGATAAAATGAGCTGGTGTCGGTGGATAACTAGGAACACAACTTCAAGTCCTGGACAATAAAATATCACGTAGAAAAGACGACCAACAAGATCTGAACTTGTGAAGAAACTGCAGATATCCCTCCATGTCCCAAATTGTCCGTAAACCAGCCATCGTTGTATTGACGAAGTGAAAGATTGAGCTTTCTTGAAGACGACGATAAAAGTACCGCTGGCGCATCCTCTGATTGAGTAGATTGAGATAACGCAAGATAAAGAGGTGCTGAAGGGTGATATGGACCTTTGACAAGCAGAGATTTGAAGGAAGGTAGCTGCAGGTGGTCATCAGGAAAGAAAGAAGGCATGAGAGCCACAAGGAGCTACAGCATATAATTGCCGGTCACAGCCGCAAATGATCTCTATGTATCAAGCGATCCACCATGTCATCGTCGAATTTGATGGGTCATTCAAACAAAGTTACAACAAAACGTGCTGTACTAATGCGGCTTTATCCCTGGAATAGCTCTAGAAAGCTGTGACTCTTTGCTATCATATAAACGACACTCCTCAACACCTTCATCGCCATCCAGCTGGAACCCTTACACTTGAATTATGGGCCAAGGACTCGAGGTTGTCATCGGAATGGGCAAGACGGCAGCGGAAATCGTAGCAGAATTTGCACCCGTCCCCGGGCTATTCGCTGCGGTGGAGGTACTCTGTCTGATCATAGAGCTCTGCGAGAATGTCACGACAAATCGGTGCGTTATTGTGTGGTCTACTAGCCCTGAGATATGCTTACCAGTTCTTCACAGGCATGAAGCACGACATCTACGAGAGCGGTGCTATCAGTTAATGCAGGCGACGAAAGAACACGAGCTTCGAGTACCGGGCAGTTTACTTCCAGCCTTCCAAAGCATTCAAGAGTAAGGTTCATCTCCGTCGAGCTTCAGCTCCAAGCTGATTGTTCTGAAGTTGTCTTGTCAATGTGCAGACCAAGATGGCGGGATGGGCACAACTAAAGCGTGCGACTGCCTTCCTACATCAACACGAGATCAAACAGGATATCGAACGATGCCACGAAGTCATTTCCGACTGCTTTACCAAGTTTCATGTACGTTGCACCTACCACCTTCTCGATTATTTGTAGCTCATAAATCTGACCCGCAGTTAGCTTCAGCCATAGAAACAAATCGATGGCAGGAAGACTTCGCGGCTAATTACAAAGAAGACCATCAGGAACTGTTGTCCTGGCTCGCTGATATCGAAAATGGATCAATACTCACCCGCGTGATGTTGAGCGAGCAGACGGATCAAATCCGTGAGCTCATGTCCATGATGCAAACCGTGCGGTGGATAGCTTTACCTCCTGCCACTGATCACTAATTATCTCACAGGCACTCGGTGAACACAAGACTCGTGGAGACAGTCTGCATAGCGGCTTATCGAGTAATCTGTATCAAATACAGACCGGGTGCCACGAGATCCTGCCTGACCTACACCTCAAACATGGTGAAGTCGAGCGAATTGGAGCCTTTCCTGTCAATGGGACAGCAGCAATGGATATCTATGAAGGCTTATATCTAAGAAGGGAGAAAGTTGCAATCAAGGTTGTTCGCGCAGTCAGTGCCAATGAGAAGAGTAGGAGGGTAAGCTGGGCTCACTCCTTGCGTGGTGTACCGAGCTCACGCAGCGTATCTTTCTAGCGGTTCCTGCGAGAAGTCGCCATTTGGGCTGAGATATGGAAAGTGGATAAAGGAAAACACATCTTACCTTTCTGGGGATTCTGCCAGGAAGATGGACCGTTCCCGTAAGCTTACATTATTCTTTTTTCAAGCACATGGATAATGAAATCGATATTACACCTGCAGATACATGGTTAGTCCCTGGAAATCCAACGGGAACGCCATGGACTATGTCTCGAAGAACGATACATCTGTCAATTATCCCAGAATGGTCAGTGGAAAACTCCAAACTCCCACTTCGTGATCTACTCACCAGGCTGCCTAGATTACCAATATTGCTCACGGTGTTCGAGTCTTACATACTATGAAGCCGCCTGTCGTGCACGGAGATCTGAAAGCTGCGAATGTTGTCATCGATGAGTGGGGCAACCCCTTGATCGCAGATTTCGGGCTATCGCAGGTCTGTATCAACTTATTGACTCTTTCATTTCCTTTTGGGCGCTCAAAACGACTTCCACAGGTTGTTGAAGATATAACTGGCGTTCCATTCACACAGAGTCGCGGGGTATCCGATTCCTACCGCTGGTTCGCACCGGAAGTTTGTGTTGGAGAAGGAGCACTTTCTTTGGCGGCGGACATCTATGCATTCGCGATGACAGCACTTGAAGTCAGTGGTAATTATCTTGCTTGATAGAATGTGAGTTCACAAATACCGTTTCTAGCTCTTCACCCACCAACAACCGTATGCCAATATCAAACATACCACAGAGGTTGTTATCAAGCGTTCAATGGGGCAGTTTCCGCTGAGGCCAACAGATGAGCGTGTGATACGAAGAGGGTTAGATGATAATATTTGGGCCATGATGAATAAATGTTGGAACCCCATGGCCCTTGGAAGACCCGATATTCATGGTGTTTTGAGCACACTGGAGGGATATGGAGCATAACTGGTTGCACACAGACTTCAGCATACATCAACACATTTGGGATATGAACTCTCCATACATCTTCATACGCATACAGGACATAGGATACAATTTTCATCATCGTGGTAGTTTCAATAGCAATTCAATGTCATGGTCATCAACTTAAGTCACATGCAACAACGCGTCGTGAACGCGATGTTCTGAACTCGAACCACCCTCATACCTATTGAGAAGCTTGCTCTCTATTTGTCTACACTGCTATGAACACCTCTCGCGAAGATATCCAGCGTATTTCCATCGACTCCATGGCTGACTGGGAGCGGGTTGTCAACAATTACAAGACTTCGCTTTTGAAAGAGTTACATACTCAAATCGCCGCTCAGGGTCTTCAAAGCGAGAAGGAAGCTTTGATTCAGCATACAGAGCGGGTGAGATACCGTTTATTCTGTCAATATACAGCTCTTGACCCGCTTTCAGTTCATTAGCCAAATGTTGACACTCGCACAACCGAATCTTCGAATAAATGGCCGTAACTTTGAGGATCTGACTGGAGACCAGATAGGTGCGTGGTATATGGTAATATAACTTAGGTTTCTAAATGCTCTGCAGATGTTGAGCCCTTCGATGAAGCCCTGGATAGAAGAGTGTGGTCAATAGCAGATCGCAGGCAAGGTTGTCACAAAGTCATTGCGGAAATTCGACGAAGTACGCCAGCTAGGATTGCGAAATCTATTGAAGATCTGCACGAATATGAAGTTAAGATGGAGGCTTCGCTCCCAGGAATAGAGGAGACCGTGGATTCTGGAGATATTACGATGGAGGGTGAGCATGAAACAGCGACTATAACCGACAACTTGTACTAATGAATACACTCAAGACTCTTTCGATGATAGTCGAACCGAAGGCTTCTTCAAAGCGACCGCCATGGCAGAAGAACTTGTACAGGTAAGCTCATTCGTCACCTCGCAAAGGACGATGTTTGACAAAGTCCACAGACAATCCCCAGTCAAACTGAACGCTCCGAACGGTTCGAAGAAGTTGCTACCGAGATCAAAGGACTCAAGCCCTGAGTGTTGTACCTCAAGACACACCTTCCGAGGTTTGCAGTTGAAGATGATCGTGAAAAAGGGCAAGAGAAGATTTCGAAAATTATGGAACAAAGATTCTGTGTACTATGAGCCACGGAATCCTCCTCGCCCTCGTCCACCACCACGACCAAATCCGCCACCACCGCCACCACCACGACCAAATCCGCCCCCACCGCCAAATCCGCCCCCACCACCACGACCGAATCCACCACCACCTCGTCCACCTCTCCCGCCCGAGAAACCACCACCTCTTGGGGGTCCACCACGTCCACCACGGCCGCCCGGTGCTCCTCGTCCGCCTCCCCGACCTCGTGCACCCGATCCGCCACGACCTGCACCTTTCCCTCGTTCTGTAAACGTTTGTCAGTACTATCTATGACAAATAGACTGAATGTATGTACTTGAGACGCCTGCAACATAGTTTAGTCAATGTATCTTTTTTTCAAGCCAATGTACGTACCTCCGGGTGCTTTTGGTTTGGGTAAAAATCTTTCTATGGGCAAAAGCTTGTCTCCTCCAATATACACTTTATCGCCCTTTTGAAAACTACTGGCCACCATGCCTTCACCCATCTTGATTGAAAAATACACTTCATTTATAGGACCTAGAATCTCGTCGACCTTGCCGATAACAGACTTATTTTGTAGGTAGATTGGTGCGTTGAAATACGGCACTTTGTCTGGCATAGTCGATGAACATAGCATCTCATCTTCTACCGCATGTATAAACGAGCCAATCTCTGTTTCACAGGTGAGCCGCTGAGGGAGAAAATATTGTTTTGATGTTTCATACCAAGGACTGTGTCCGGTGGGCCTGCGTCCCTTTGCTGGAATCCTCCTCGTCCTCCACCACGGCCTGTTAACAAATCCTTTGAACTACTAAAAAAAATAAGAAGCAAATATCACGCACCTCCGCCCCGCCCGCCAGAGCCTCTTGATCCTCCACCGCGGTTCATGAGAGTTGATATGCGGTGTGACTTGCGCGTGAATTTTGTCAATGAGCTTGCTTTTCGATGATGAACGCGTCCCGGTGGATGCGGTATTCAGTGTCCAGGCAGCTTCAAGCTTCACTGGATCGGAGCAAGTGGCGGTCGGGAGCAAGCTATGGGATCGTTTGATTCCGCACCTCGATATACGGGGGCTCTGTATATCCATCTCTCCTCTCAACACCGAACCTCGTATTCAGCATCCTCTTCGGGCTTTGACTTGCTGGGCTACTCAGGATGCACAGGTATGTGGGATAAATATAAACTCATTATCTTCATCTCTCATTGTAACTCTGGATGTAGGCAACAGATGAAATTGTTGTGTCCGAAGAATTGAGCACAAACTATAAACACATCTTCCAGGACTCTCGCGTCGTGATTACTCGTACTGAGCCCATACTCCTCTCCGAAATCATTTTCTCTGCACTCAGTTCAGAAGCTTACGAGGCAAGCTTAGTACAGCAGGACCATCTCCAGCGACAGTTATGCGGTTCTCAGAGGATCTTGCGACAGGGTTCAGTCTGCACCATCAACCTGACGGAGGGCCTCTCCAACGGTGTCGAAAATTCAAAAGCGCACCCGCTACGTTTTCGACTGGATATGTTGGAACCGGTCTTGCAAGGCTACGCAGAAGTTGGGAAAACCAAGTTCATAGCGGTTCCTCCCCCTGTTGAGGGACCGGATGGAGCTTTTGAATCGGACGGGGAAGACGACGGTGGCTCAAATGAAGATTCTGAAGGCGTCGAAATAGACGAAGGTTTTCTAGGGAATTCCATTGCCCATTTAAATTTCCATCCCATCTCCCCTTCACCAGACGCGGCTAGTCACGATATCTCAGCTTCCAATGGCCTTGAGCTTGCACTAGAAGCGGCTCCCCTGGATCGCCCCGTGTCTCCATCTTACGATGATCATACATTGTACCTCCGCACGGCGGATTTAAGTCGTGTGGGTTTACTAGATGGTGATTGGGTCAGTCCCCTCTTTCTCGCACAGATTACGCGACTAACTCTTTCTCTAGGCCGTCGCGTGTACCTCCTCAAAATGTCGGTTAGTGAAGGTCGTCGCACGGGACTCGGCTGTCCGATCAACGTCAGTCATCTGTTCTGTCACCATTACTGTGCTCACACATACCCTCTTAGTGGCACGGTCAAGGGCTCGCCGACTCTTCTTTTCAATCTCAACCCCGAGCATTCTTCGAATCCAACACGCATCTCCTTACATCCGAGCCCTTTTGGATCCGGGGACCCTGCTGTACCGACTGCAGTGTCTGTGACAATTGCCAGGGTGGCTTCGCCTTTGACCATCGCCCGCACGTATCAACCTCTCTTCCTTAACGCATTGAAACACTATTATGAGGGAAGAAAATGCTTGGTGAAACAAGGCGATCTCATAGCACTTGGTCTTGACACAGACGAAACTTTGCAAGCACAAGAATCTGAGTCGGAAGGACAGGATCGTGCAGAGCGGTAAGTTCTTATGATTAGCGCGCTATGCTTTTCGTCTCTGATGAGACTGTAGGTTGCCCCTATCCACAACACGCAATAACGGGGTTGTCTTCTTCATGATTACAAACGTTGAGTATGACACGATAACGAGGACTAAAGAACCTGTGCAGATGGATGCTTACTTTGGGTCCACTACTGGAGAGCTTGGGTACTGGTTAGACTCAAGTCACACCCGAATGGTGCAAGCTGGATTAGAGCAAACACGAATACCGGACGTTTACCCTTATTTCGGGCTAGGTAAGATTTAGGTGGAGGTTCTTCATCAATCAGTAACTAATTTTTGCCAGGGTACCCGGTACATCGCCCTAACGATTTACGTCCGTCAAATATGCCCCAAAAGCCTTTCGAACAGCTCTATTCGTTTGCTTCGGTCATTTCAGAGCCCGCTGGAGCCGAGTACAACCTACAGCTGTCAGCCCTACTGAAAGGATCCAGAGGAGTCGGAAAATACACCGTTATCTCTGCGGTTGCTCGACTTCTCGGTTTACATCTACTTGAGGTATGTTCATGTACTTAGCCTTGTACTGTTAACACTCAAGTCCCTGCAGGTTAACTGCTACGATGTCATTTCAGAGAATGACACGAAAACGGAAGCTCTTCTGCAGACAAGGTTCGAGAACGCTGCAGCATGTGCGCCTTGTGTACTTGTCCTTCGACACCTCGAGGCGTTTGCACAGACGACCCAGGCGCCCGAGGGCGGTAAAGGTTAGAGTCATACATCTCGTATTGTAGCGAGTGCTATTGACACTTCTTGCAGAACCTGTTCTGGTCAGTGCACTGCGGAACTGTATCGCAAATGCCCATAGCACATGGAGGATGACAGGCCACCCCGTCGTGATATGCGGAATGACTAGCCAAGTAGACCGCGTCCCGAAAGCATTGTTATCATGTTTCAAGCACGAGATTTCCTTTGAGGTATTCACTGCAATCATTCTAGATTTTGGCTATATCAATGACGATTGTAGGCACCGGATGAGCAAGAACGAGCGGAAATCTTGAGCGAGTTACTTACCAACGCCGTGATTTCGCCTGACGTTTCGATGTCGGTGTTGGCCCAACAGACCGCTGCTTTCCTGGCTGGTGATCTAGCGGACTTGGTTCGTCGCGCAGAAGCAGCTTCCGTTCTCCGAATTTTGACATCCAGCCCGTAAGTCCAATGTACTCTCGCTCGACACTTTTCTCATGGATGCTCTCAGAGATGCCGATGAAAGAAGTATCATGTTAGCTGGCGTCTCGCTGACAGACGCGGACTTTGAGAAAGCCCTCGGCCTCGCAAGAGCATCATACTCGGAAAGCATAGGCGCGCCAAAGATACCCAGTGTCTCTTGGGACGATGTCGGTGGTCTTGCACAAGTCAAGTCCGACATCATGGACACGATACAGCTTCCGCTTGACCATCCGGAGCTCTTTGCCGATGGTCTCAAGAAGAGATCAGGTATATTCCTCGACGCATCGCCTGGAATGTATACTTATTGTTTTCCTTTCCAGGTATCCTTCTGTATGGCCCCCCTGGCACAGGAAAGACGTTAATCGCGAAGGCCGTAGCCACATCGTTTTCTCTCAACTTCTTTTCCGTGAAGGGACCTGAACTTTTGAATATGTATATCGGAGAGTCTGAGGCGAACGTCCGACGGGTCTTCCAACGGGCAAGAGATGCCAAACCCTGCGTCATTTTTTTCGACGAGCTGGACTCAATAGCACCAAAACGTGGAAATCAGGGTGATTCCGGCGGAGTCATGGATCGCATCGTCAGCCAGCTTTTGGCGGAACTGGACGGGACCTCGGGAGGAAGCAGTAGTGCCGACGTTTTCGTCATTGGCGCGACGAACCGTCCAGACTTACTTGATCCTGCTCTCTTGCGACCAGGAAGGTAGGGTCTCTAGAAATCTCATCTTTTCATGACTCTGAATAGGTTTGTGCATAGATTTGATCGAATGCTCTATTTGGGTGTCAGCCAGACCCATGAAGCTCAAGTCAACATCCTGGAGGCCCTGACTCGTAAATTCTTGCTCGATTCACAATTAGATCTCTACAAGGTCGCACGGGGTTGCTCGTTCAATTACACCGGTGCTGATTTCTATGCGTTATGTGCCGATGCATTGCTTAATGCCATGTCCCGGAAAGCCGAAGAACTTGAAGAGAAGATAGGTAAGTGCCTTCAGCCCCCATTGCCTTCGGTCGTTAACCCCCCTTCTGCAAAAGCTGAAATCAATAAACAACCACCTCCATATCACCATCCTCACCCGTTGACACCGCAATATTACTTGGCGGAGATGGCATCCAGAGAGGAGATTTTGGTAACGGTTATGCAAGAGGACTTCGATCGAGCTCTCCGTAACTTGGTGCCCAGTGTGAGCCAGGCCGAGATGGATCATTATGCCAGGATCCAAAATCGGTTCTCGAAGCAGCTGGGTGCAGATACAGATGATAATAACTGAGCTGAAATTGTATACTGTTTCTCATGCTTTTCTCCAGCACTTTGAGGATCGTATGAATTAGACGAGTAGTTTAAGTGAAAAGGGTTTGGCCGACGCGGCGACTCA
Source organism: Moniliophthora roreri (assembly GCA_001466705.2). Taxonomy (NCBI): domain Eukaryota; kingdom Fungi; phylum Basidiomycota; class Agaricomycetes; order Agaricales; family Marasmiaceae; genus Moniliophthora; species Moniliophthora roreri. The sequence goes on along the minus strand of LATX02000244.1, from coordinate 70,340 downwards.
GCGTGGCCGAAGTGACGTCCCACGAGGTAGGCTGTCTGCGAACCTATTTCATTCCTTGGCGTAGTGTTGGCGTTCAATCTTGGACCTCTCGGAACCCCTAAGAACTTGAAATGCGCAGCACAGTGCATCAGATAACCAGAGACGATGTCAATTGGTGGATATAAGGATATAAGACAAGATGTCGGGTCAGCCGCATTTCAGTCAACGTCGTTCTTCCTCTTGTTCTCAACAACGCGCCCCATTCCTAGACAGCTTCGACGAATATTCACAGAAGCTCCCAACAAACCAAACAAACTGACACTCGCAACCGAACGGAAATGACGGGAAAACAAAGTCTTGGATAGTGAGTGGTCGTTCTGATGCCCACCGTTTCATGACACGTTTAAACAGAATTGCAAGCTTCGTCAACTGGTACATATTTGCATAATATGATGGACTATTCTTAACAGTTATAAGGGGTATCTATGGCCGAAAATATCCACCGTCCCTCATTCCTATCGATGACCTGACGTACGTCCAGGATCCGCTCCAACCTGTGTGAGTACTGACCGACCCCTTACGCGTCCAGACACATCCTTTATTCCTTTGCGAGCGTAAATCCCGAAACGGGAGAGGTCCAGCTTTCCGACAAATGGGCTGATCAGGAAATTCACTACGACGGTGATACATGGGATGAGGAAGGAAACAACCTATACGGAAATTTGAAGGCTCTCTACAAATTGAAGAAGGAACATCGTCATTTGAAGATTATGATCTCTATCGGTGGATGGTCATATTCTTCTTACCTTCACCCTATCGTTGTCTCCCCTGAGCTCAGGAGAAAGTTCGTAGAGAGTGCAGTGACCCTACTAGAAGATTACGGTCTAGATGGCTTAGATGTCGACTATGAATTTCCTCAGGATGACGAACAGGCGTTGGGATATGTACAGCTACTCAAAGAGCTCAGAGAAGCTTTGGATGAGCACGCGAGGACCAAGGAAATCGACTATCGCTTCTTGCTCACGGTTGGTTTCCCTTCTCAAAAATCAGTATTGGCTTCGTCTTAATTTCTTCATAGATCGCTGCGCCGTGTGGTCCAGACAATTATAATCGTCTTCGCATCAGCGAGATGGACCAGTATCTTGATTTTTGGAATATGATGGCGTACGATTTTGGTAGGTGACCATGATGTTTTACTGACAATTCTCTCTTGACATCGGAATTCTAGCTGGTTCCTGGGATAGTGTTTCTGGACACCAATCTAATCTTTACGGTGGCTCAGCCTGCATTCATCAGACAGTCGCCCACTACATTGATCATGGTGTTGCGCCTTCTAAGATTATTTTGGGTATTCCACTCTATGGACGTTCATTCCTCGATACCGATGGACCTGGTGCTTCATTCAGTGGTGTAGGACCTGGAACTTGGGAAGCGGGTGTTTTCGACTATCGTACCCTTCCTCTGCCCGATTCCTATGTTTGCCACGACGAGGAGACCAAGACTAGCTGGACATATAATGAATCCACGAAGGAGATGATAAGTTTTGACAGTGAGGAAGTGGCGCGATGGAAGGGAGAGTGGATTCAGGAAGTGGGGCTAGGTGGGAGTATGTTTTGGGAACTGGTACGTTGTTTGAGTCTATGGAGTGCCTACTTGGATACTGCCTAACGAGTTGGACAGAGCGGAGACAAAGGCTGCGACAGAGAAGGCATGGAAGAAGGCTATGGTAAGGATCCACAATCAGGCCAAAGCTTGGTTCGTGTGGTCAAGGATGCTATGGGTGGCTTGGATACAAGTAAAGAGAACTGGTTGAGCTATGAGCGGAGCCAATTCGACAATATGAGAAATGGTATGCAATGAATAATTACGCCGGTGTAATTGATCGAGTAGTGCTTGTATATAACTTAGTTCTCGCAGTCCCCGTCTACACCGACCCCGCAGTGGAGCGGTATAGCCAAGCGCAGCATCACTGCATAAAGACTGACCGCAGGAGGTGGTTGTTACGTATGACACCTGCATATGAACCACTTCCTACAAATGAAGACGGGCAACTGCCTCTCCCAAAGCAACAAAAACCACGCTCACTGAAGCGCCATATCGCATATCTTGCGGTATTTTCAATCATCGCACTCGTTTTCTATAAAGCAGGCCAGTGGTCTGTGACGCAATACCTTGACTCCGAAAGCACTGTTGCAAGCTCCCAAACTCCGACCCAGACTGTTCCGGTAGACTCAAAACCAACCTCAGCAGTCGGTATACCAGAAGTAGGCTCAGCAGGGAACGGGACAGAGATTGAACAAGGAGAAACAAATATGCCGGGAAAATATAGTGTTGGATAGTACGTCGCACTGTATTACTTTTCTTACCGGGAATCCGTCTGATGATTCTGAACAAACCACAGTTTCACGAATTGGGGTATCTATGGCAGGAAATTCCCTCCGTCGCTCATTCCAGTCCAAGACTTGACGTGCGATTACCTCTTCTCTCCAATTTGCAACCGCCTTACTCTGCTTCCAGACATATTCTCTATGCCTTTGCCAACGTCAGGCCTGACTCCGGAGAAGTATACCTATCCGACAAATGGGCCGACCAAGACATTCACTATCCAGGCGATTCCTGGAATGACCAGGGGAACAACCTATATGGCAACTTCAAAGCCATTTACAAACTGAAGAAGGCAAACAGGCATTTGAAGCTCTTACTATCTATCGGAGGGTGGACTTACTCTCCGTCCTTCCATCCTGTCGTCGTGTCTCCAGCACATCGCAGGAAATTCATCGAAAGTTCTATCACCCTCCTCGAGGATTACGGACTCGATGGATTGGATATCGACTACGAATATCCGCAGAATGATCATCAGGCTCGAGGCTATGTCGACCTCTTGAAAGAAATGAGAGAAGCCTTGGATCAACACGCAAGGAATAAAGGCGCAGATTATCGCTTCCTCTTGACAGTAAGCAATGTTTGTAATATGCTTAGTAGTCTCTTCACTGATTTCTTGTCATCAGATAGCTGCACCGTGCGGGCCAGACAACTACAATCGACTCCATATCAAACAGATGGACAAGTACCTTGACTTTTGGAACATGATGGCATATGATTTTGGTACGGTTCCTGTTCTTCAGTTGTATGCCCAAACTGACGTGTCATGTAGCCGGTTCCTGGGATAGTGTCGCTGGGCACCAAGCAAATCTGTTTGCAGGGCCCATTAACGTCCACACAGCGATCACTCATTATATCAAGCACGGGGTGGCACCTCCCAAGGTTATAGTGGGCATTCCACTTTACGGCCGTTCCTTCATGAATACAGAGGGTCCTGGAGCTCCTTTCAATGGCATTGGACCAGGTAGCTGGGAGGCAGGCGTGTATGATTATCGTGCCCTTCCTTTGCCTGGCTCGTATGTCTTCAGAGACGACAAGGCCAAGGCTACCTGGACATACGATTACTCCAAGAAAGAGATGATCAGCTTTGATAGCGAGGAGGCCGCACAGTGGAAGGGAGAATGGATTCGGAAGATGGGCTTAGGCGGTAGCATGTTCTGGGAGTTGGTGCGTATTTCTGCTCGATTAAAGTGATGACGTAGGTTCTGACACGAAGTGCCAGAGCGGAGACAAGGGTAGCGAGAGAAAGGACGCGGAAAAGGGACCGGGGAAGGATCCCCAACCCGGGCGAAGCTTAGTTCGTATCGTCAAAGACTCAATGGGAGGCATAGATATGCACCAGAAGAATTGGTTGAAGTATGAGAAGAGTCAGTTCGATAACATGAGGAATGGAATGGAATGATGGAATGGACTTTAACATTGCACGGACATCGGAAAACATAAAACTCGTAGGAAACAATGTATTCTAACCTAATCACCTCGCGTCTCTATGTCACTGGACGTCATCAGTACTTGCTTCACGCTCGAGCTAGTTGACATAAACTATACTTACTACCGGTGAGGTCGAGGTGAATGCCAAGCGTCATGTTCTACTTTATAAGGAAATTTCCCACGCCTAACCGCCTCCAGCTGCTTGTGATATACCTGCGACTCTGAGTCGAACCACAACTGCGTGGACAGTAGGCAGCGGAAAACGGCACCTCCCCCCTCGCTATCCAGAAAGCTGCAATCTAAATCCCTTCACAAAATGGACGCTGGCGCGCCAGAACCAATCCTCAGGCCCGCGTCGCCTGCCGAGTCGGTCGCCTCTAACTCAACTTCGGTGTCGACATATATAGATGCACCTTCAGATACAACTATCGCACCTGTACCTGAACCGACTGAGACCTCGGAATCGCCACTTACAGCTTCATCTTCCTCTTTACAAGAATCGAATTTCACCATAGTACGACCACCTAGTCCACCGTTAGCAACGGAGTCGACGCCACCTGCACAACCACCACCTCCAGTTCATATCACTTCACCGGGTGGAGGAAAGAGACAGTTGTCGAGTGAAGAGGAGAGAAACGAACCCATGAATAACGCCGCTGCAGGTCCATCGCATTCTTCTGGAGGTTTAGTCCCTCCACCAAGAACCAAACGGGTCAAGATTTCCAAGTCGAAGGCCTCGGGACCTCAGCCAGCTCCTCAAGAGGTATCTGCATTACATTTTCCTGAAGAAGGATGGGACGAAGACACCCCGCAGAATGCAGTGGTGAAGCAGTACAAGGGCGGAGAAGTGCATGATATAAGTGAGTCACTTCCCAGAGACTTTTTTGCTTAAGCTGAGCTATGATGAAGATGTGGCTTCCACCAACAGAAATACCGAATCACAACTGAGACATCCCGTGGGTCGGGAATGGTCCTTCTGCAAGCTGCATGGAGAAGGATCGTTCATTGCATCCGGCAGAATTCACATACCGCCCAAAGCAATTAAAGAATATAAGACGACTAAGGACAACGCCTATGTATGTCTGGACGGTTCACTAATTCACGGAACTTGTTACTCATTCTATTCTCTTCCTCCTTTAGGTATTTTTCGTAATAGAAGGAGCAGTGTCTGTCAAAATCCATGAATCACATCTCGTTCTGGTACAGGGCGGGTCGTTTATGATTCCAAGAGGTGAGCATCGTCTCAATGAGTATCCTTCTATTTTCTGACTTTAGGTAGGGAACGGATACTCGATCGAAAACATTAGCATTCGTACCGCCAAGCTACACTTTGTTCAAGCTCGCGAGCTACTTGCTCAAGAATTCGAAGATCCCTTACGACTCGCTTCCCTTTCGTCATCCCAGTCGAATCAACCGAACTCGCCTCGCCCCTCGCGTCCGTCTTTCCTTTCATCCAAAGTTGTCATTCTACTCTCTTTTCTTCTCGAGAAACTCATCAAAAGATTTGCCAAGTATCGAAAGATACTGCAGAAGGTGTATGTGAAATGTGCGATGGAGGTTGCGAGGAGGGTAAAGACTGGACCGAAGGCGTATCTCGCTTTCTTCTTTCTCGGGTTCTTGATTAGGGGGATAGGCTTCAGGAGGAGTTTCGTGCCGAATGTAAGGGTGATAGTTGGAGGCAGTGCTGGTGGTGGAAGTGTGAGGCGGGATTGAGGTGGATTTATGGTCATTTGGGACTTTTGCGCTAGCTTTGACATATTTTGATGTGCCCATTCACGTTTTGTACGTTCGCGTTCACCTTATAGGTTCTTCTCGTTTAATCTACGTATTCTTAGATCTTTGCTTCACTGGTTTTGCTGCGTCTATATGTAGTGTGTATCGTATTCCTGTCTGTGCCTCGATTGCCATGGATGTCTTGAATGACACAGGACGAACCGGCTCCGTGCGTGTATTCCTACCTGCAGCAGAGAGCCCCGCCCGACTTGGTTTCGGATGTGAGCGCTAAACGTATGTTGAGTGTTTCCCGACTACCTTTGCGTATCGTTAGACGCAGCTTTGGAACCAACATCCCCAGAAATGCAGCACTCCATCGTTCTTACAACTTACGAACTGCCGGGACCGCAGCTACCCTCTTGGGAATTGGTGTAGTTGCTTCGTGCTACTTTTTCTTACCCGATGTCTCCCGCGGAGCACCAACATTGAAAGACGAAGCTCTATCTCCCTCTCACTTCACACCATGCATTGTATCCTCAACTGAGGGTTCCGGTCCAGATACACGCCTCATTACGCTCACAGTACCACAGGAGTCCCGTCCTTCTCCGTCTTCTCTGAAATCAATTTGGTCTGTGTTCATCAAAGACGATGATATTCAGGTGGAGAGGCCGTATACACCCCTGGAAGGTCTTGATGAGGAAGGAAAAATGAAGTTTTGGATTAAGAAGTATCCAAAGGGTGAAGTTGGACGCTGGTTACACTCGAAGACTACTGGGGAGGAGATTGAGTTGAGGGGACCTCTACAGACATGGTCTTGGAAAGAAGGGGTCTGGGATGAAATAGTCATGGTGCGTTGGCATTTCAGTCTGTCATTTTCCTCATACTAAATTGTATTATCGGACAGATTTCTGGCGGTACAGGCATCACACCATTCTACCAGCTTTTCCACAATGTGATCGCTACCAAGTCTTCTACTACGCGTTTTACACTCCTTCATTCAAGTCGGACACCTTCGGAATTACCCCCCGACGCGATTATGGGGCCCCTTACATCTTATGCGAGAGAAAACCCAGACAGGTTTCGGTTACACCTGTTTGTGGACTCTGTTGAGCCGCAGGAAAGTCGGTCAGACCTGCAGGTTGGCCGTATTGGCAAAATCCAGATCACGAAAGCGCTTCAAGATGGCTCTATGAAAATGGAGTGGTGGAAAAGGATATTTGGAAGTTCACAGATAGACCTGCGAGAACGCAAAATCCTGTTTTTAGTGTGTGGGCCTGAACCGTGAGTTTGAGGTTAATAGATTCCCTTGTATTTTCGCTCATCTTTTTCTAGTATGATCGGTGCAATTGCTGGTCCGTATGGTCGTAACTTTTCTCAAGGCCGAGTCGGAGGCGCTCTCGCAGAGTTAGGCTGCAGCTCAGAACAGGTATACAAGCTCTAAGTAGGTTCACACTCAAGTCTAGACGGCATTCGTATACTGCTGTATTTTTGCTACCTTAATTGTCCTACATAATTCAAATACAATCAGTTCTCATCAACCAACATCCATCTAATCTGCTTCCCAGCCCAGAATGGAACAACCTTTTCCTCATTTGACGCGTAACTTTCTTCGATATTGAACCCGGTAAGAACTTGCTTCAACACAACCTTTTGAATCTTCGCATCTGCGGTAATTGACCGGCGATAGAAAACACGACCAAAGTTGCTCACGAAATCTTCCAGCCTGTCGATGGCGTCGAATGATTCGAGAACATGTGCGACTAGTGGTAGTAGGACGGGAGATGTGTATATTCCGGCGGCACATCCGCGGTCTGGAGAGCTGGTGGATTTAGTGTGAGGAGGGTGGGGAGCGGAGTCAGAGCCGAGGAAGAAACGGGGGTGGCCTTTGAGGGATTGAGAATTGCATTACAAGCACACTCAAGCAATAGCATACCCTCTTTAATCACGGCACGCAATGCCTCTCGATCATCAGGAAACTTCGCAACAGGTTTGCAGTAATTCCATGACTGGCCTGCCCAGTCGTCTACTGTTAAGAAGAGATGATGTGCAGTAATAGTGCAAGCAACCGTCGGTCCACAAGTTTTGACTGCTTTAACAGCAGCACGGGTAGTTGCGTGTTCGAGGACTATACGAAGTTTTGGGAAGGCCTTGTGTAGCTTATGGAGATGAGGAAGGAATTGGGGTTCTGCGTTGATGATATGGACGTTCTATGACCCCAGGTTTAGCCGCTCGATGAGACCTCGAAGGATACGACACTCACGTTCGCAGCATCTGATGGAATCTCGCCGTGGAGGTTGAGCACCATGTCTTGTTCTTGCATCGCTTCAAATACTGGGTAATATGTCTCATACGACTCGATCCCCCCATCCGAGTTGGTGGTCACCCCTCGAGGATACGATTTAACCCCGACGATTCCAGCTTGGGCTGCCTTTTTAATCTCTTCTGGAGTAAGGGAAGGCGAGAGGTATAGTGTCATAAGGTACTCGACATTGGGATCAATGCTTTCAAGTTGTGCTTTGTAGGCAAGAGCTTGTTCTGTAGTTGTGATTGGCGGTTTCAAGTTGGGCTATACATTTGGACGTGATGAGACGAACATGAGATCGAAAGCATGAATTTACCATGACATAGGCGAGCTGAAATCCTCCTTTGCGTACATGGGGAGTGACGAGCTCGGCGAGTGCACCTTGCCGAAGGTGAACATGGAAGTCGGCAGGAGAGTTGATTGAGAGTTCCATGACCGTAAAATTGAAGACGCGATAGATCAGATATGCTAGATAAGCGCTTCCATGAAGATTCGCATAGCACAGCTGGATCTTGATTGTGTACGACTCCTAAACGAAGAGTTACATTGGAAGAAATGTCCGTCGTAGGTATATTTAACTTGAAAGTCGAGCGAACGAAAGAAGCGGATGACCACTTATTATACAAATCGATGTACTGGAAAATGAAATAAGTATATCTGCGCTTGGAGTTGAAGCAGGAGAAATAATGCGTTCAGAGAAAGGGTATCAAAAATGTACAATCCAAAAACTTAGGCGTAAGATATATATGATAAAGCAAGAAAAGGTAGGGTTAAATGAGTCGGGAGATCTTGTTGAATCCAGAATATCAATCTTTTGCCGTAGAGACACTCACACCGCCACCAATGGTCTTCGCCAGCCGCGAGATAGCATCGCCTGTTAGTACAGGCCGTGATGAGTGAGGAGCTCTGTAACCATGAGCAATAGGCGGCGAGGAGTGGTTCCTCGCGTGCCCTCCTCTGCCTTCTCCGAAACCACGTCCTCGTGGCGTGGAAGTGCCTGAGCGAGAGAAGCGCGAACTGTTGAATGCGCCAGTATTGGGAATGGTAGCTGGACGACCTAGAGTGTGTGCGCGGGTATGAGTCATGCCATTCACACGAGGTGAGGGTATCTTTTCGAGGTGAGAGGGTAAGGAAGGTACGGGTGCATGAATGGAGGAATTAAGCATTTTGGCGTTATGAACTTCCGGAGATGAAAGGTTCTCCGCAGTCGGAGCGGCATGTATCGAGGCCTGGAGTCCCTTACGATTGGCATCAGCAGCGTCAAGATCTGCTTCAGGATCGGTGTGAATGGATGCTTTCAGGCCTTTGCCACTCTGCGGTGTAAAGTCTTCTTCTTCTTCTTTCGAAAGCGACTTTGTTGTCTCCGCCATTGGACTTGCCTGTTTTTCAGCTCCGTTTGGGGCTGGCATGTCGGTTTCACTGGTCATTGGAACGACTGCTGGCGTTAAAGCCTTTTCGACCTTCGCTGACTTGTCCTTTCCTGTCTTCTCCTTGAACTTCTCCCTCTCCGGCCTTTGGTTTCTGCTACCGCCCCTCCCGCTAGACGGCGCGAAGGACGGCTTGGGTGGTAGTGAGGGATGCGGAACCAGTGTTGACTTGGTTGCGTCTCTGTGACTTTGTGCCCTAGGTGACTTTGGAGCAGGAGATATAGACCTCTTTTTGGGAGACATTTCCACAGAGAGGTGCGTATTGGACAACACGGGAGAAGCTTTGACTCCAGGTGAACCAGGAATGGCATCAGGTAGAGACCTGAGGCCATCGATCATAATTGGAGAAATCAGCACTCCCTTGCCTTTAATCTTCTCATCCACTCCGCTGAATTCCTTCCGCTCGTCCTTCTCTTCTACCTTCTCTTCTGTCTCTTCTTTGCCTTCATGCTTTTCAGTATGCACACCCCAGTCATCCAAGTCCGGAAGACTATCATCATCATCTCCTGCCCAATCTAGATGACTGCCGCTTCCCGGCGTCGAGGGGCGATCCATTGCGACCGCGCGTACGCGTTCCACCAATGCATCGATGTTTACCGAGTTGGAGCCCATTAGATGGGGTGGTGTGTCGCGCATAGGCGGGGCACTGTGTGGAGGATTCAGGCCCATGGAGGCTTTGCTGTTTCGTCTGTTCTGTGGAGTCATGGGTGATGCAGACTCGTCGATGCTAATTTTTGGTACAGTGATGGGTGGAGGTGCCTTTGAGCTCGTATTTGTCGTAGATCGTTTCCTTCTATTCGAAGGTCGTACAGATGAATTCTTTGTAGACGTCGCAGCAGCATCGGAGGTCGTGTTCGTGATCGGAGCAGCGGATGATGTGGTGGATGCGTTACTAGTGGTAGTGGGAACATTTTTGGCAGAGGGTTTTCTGGATGGTGCTTTTGGTCTTTGAGGTGTTGGTGGAGGTTTCTCTGTGGCTGGTTTTGGGGAATCTGTCGCAACCTCGGGCGGTTTGGTTCCGCGATTTGCACCCCGAGCAGCTCCTCCTCGGCCACGACCAGGACCGCCACCTCTTGTGCCACCTCTTCGTCCTCGACTAAGTCCACTGAATGCAGATCCTGGTTCACCGCTTCGGGTCCAGTCGCCCGTTCTGGGATTAGGAGTTGACATGGGAATCGTTAAGAAGGAAAGGAGTTGGGTGCTGGGCGTCGCCGGGTCTATAACTATTAAAGAATTTGACTTGCTGTACCAAATGATGTCAAGTGGCCACTCACCTTGATACAGACCAGTGCAATGTACAAAAAGAAATAGTGCAAATGAGGTCCAAGCTGAGTTCGAGTTTCTTCAGCACGAAGCGTGCCAAATACGGCAAAGCACCGTGCTGAACTCAACCACTGACCACGATGTCGAAAGCCTCCCAACCAGAGCTAAAAAAAGTTCGTATCGGTCCTTGATCGCACTAAATCTACATTTCTAACACTTTCTATTTCACAGTTCATGGACAAAAAACTCTTCGTCCACCTTCAAGGAGGACGCAAGGTTTCTGGCACACTCCGTGGCTACGATCTTTTTTTAAACCTTGTTATTGACGATGCATTGGAGGAAACGATGCCAGGACAAAAACACCCGATTGGTACTGTGGTGAGTAGAATGCATCGTCCGGCCTTGTTGCAATGCTTATATTCTATTGCAGGTGATAAGAGGAAACAGCGTAACGTCGATGGAAACCCTCGAAGCTATACGGTGATACTGGACTGAAAACCTCGAAACTTGTAACTAGGACGTGGGTGTGATTTTGTGAGAGGAGACGTCGCGTGCTGAGTTGGATTGGTTCACGCCGGATGCTTGTCATCCCCCGCAAAGTTTTGAAAGGATCTGTGACATTGTAATAGAGTACCGCATTCAAATATCACGCGAGTTGTACTGATCTACTAGCACCAGTGGTGCAGTGCTAATCCTAGTTCATTACATTCAACTGCTGATTCCTCTAGAAATCAGTGCACAGGCGTGGTCTGACCACGTCCGCAAAGGTATGTCATCAGGGTTGTAGACTGACTTCCGGTTCTGTATTCTACATCTATAAGCAATAAGCAATAAGTAATACCTAAGATCCCGCGTCCGAACTGAAATAGTTGAATTCTACGCCTACCGCCCTAATTGGCTGTCCTCTACCAGACACAACGCCCAGTGAGATGAGCATGTTTCGTATACGGCCTTCCCACATGATCGATACGTCCTGAATGTGAAGGGTCAAATCAATTGCACCAGAAGCACAAAAAAATCTACTCACATTGGACGTAGAGGCTCGCACTTTAACGACCCCATGAACATCCATTTTGCGCTCGAAGCTTTCTGTTAAGGCGGTAGTGTCCTCATCCCCACGCTTCATGCTCCGACTCCTGCGTAGCCAGTATTCGGCGCCCATCGTCCATTCACTCTCGTAGCTATACACGTTAAAGTCAAAACGAGATGAGAGAGATAAGTCCGATGAAACGCGAGCGGAATACGCAGTTGAGAGGTGGCCAAGCATGGGATTGAACAAGGCTGTTATTGTTGTAGGTGGCTGTGAATATGTAGAAGGGACCGGCGATGCATCTGATGGAGACGGTGAAAAAGGTGAAGGGGGTGGTACTTGAGACGAAGGAGGTGATGCATCGGGTAATGTGGAGAAACGGATTCCGGTTGACACTGTTCCTCTTGTGTTAGTAAACATGACAGCAAAGTTGAGAGAGAATAGTATCACCTCCAGCACTTTTCTCTCGGGCACTGAAATACACCTCAGCCCCAGCCGATAAACGTCCTCGCAAACCACCTTCGACAGCATCCTCCTCATCTACTCTCTTCACACGTTCCTTGACCGCTGGCGCAGCGGTTCCTGATGAGCCGGATGAAGCAAGTCGCCCAAAGTTGTGCAGCACCTTAACGCCCCACATTCCATCCTCAGCACTCCAGCTATACTCCGTACACCACTTCCCGACATCGTGCTGAAGGTAAAACATCAAATTCGAGTTCGGGCTCTGAGTCAAGAGCGCTTGTGTATTCTGGTTCGCATTCGGATAAAGAGGATTGTAACTGGTCTGAGTAGGCGGAGAAGATATAGCCGCGACAACAGCTTGAACCGTAGACGAGAGACGGGTCGAGTACAGCGCGTCAAGTCGGCCAGTCGGGATATATAGTCTTCCATACATGAGGTAGTCCCTTGTATCAACTCGCTCTCCTGCCAGCCATTCTTCACCTTTGCCCTCTGGCCGTCTTGGTTGATCGAATACTCGGAACCTTTCGACCATATCCTTGAATCGTACCCCTCCGGAGGAACCGACGTCTAAGTCGCATGAGGTGAAGATATACCCTACTGAGCCGTTAAGAGAAGGGATAGCATTCATTGAGTAAGTCGTTTTGAATAGGGCGTTTGGCGACTTGGATATGTTAAGAGTGAGCCCATGGGGTGGGGTGAAGTCGAGAATAGCTAGTAAGGCGTCGGGTCAACTTCTTTATTCGGTTACTCGCGATGAAGACCAACCATCTGAAGATCGAGTCAAGTTTGTGAAAAGATTGTCTTCGTTCCATCCGGTAGCTTTGTAGTAGCTACGAAGAACATACGAGGCGAATGGGTGCATGGACCAGGCGAAAAGGCAAGCATCGAGGTCGACACCGAGGTTGTTAGCCGATCTATGTATCTATTTCCTCTCTAACCTCGGCCTTCATGATCTCTACGTGGAGTCGACGAGGAGGCTTGGGACATCTTGAACGGAACTCATCGAAGAATTTTCTCATTCGAATCTCACCCTTCATACGTCTTAGCTGCCCACCCACCTCGGCCCTTAGCCTGCCTCCGGCGACCTCCAACTTTCGGATTTTCTGAGCGCTACTGCGCCTAGTCGAACCAACCTCTGAAATACTCACGTCTGGACTGCTTCTTAATTGGAATCTCAAGCCTTCATTCTACTCTGTCGGCGAAAAGCCAGGCGATTCAGGTTGGATGTTGATAGCGATAGCTATCACTTCCCAGGTTGTTCCCAGGTACGTATGTTAAGAGTAGCCATGGTGACTTAAGCACTAGCCAGTGTCGAGGTGTCGGGCTTCAGTGCCCGTTTATCGTTATTTAGTACGGCGAGAGTAGTAGCTTATTCAAACTTGAAACCTCAAGGTCTTTGATTTTTGATGCCCAGAGCGTTTTTTGAGGCACCAAGATGGATATCGGAACTTGGTAAGTTTGTTTGTTGTATTCTCCGAGAGCCCGTGCTTACTCCTCGAGAGGTGTTTATCCATCCATGCATAGCTCTTCAGTTCAAGACTCCAGATAGTTAGCTCATGCTTCAATGCCGTCCCTCAAACTCAGGCCGTAAAAGCGCTTTTTATCAGGGCGAGTGTATTCTCCCGTGAGAGATGCATCGAGTACCAGGGCCTTGTGTATTCTCCATCTGCACGAGTACGTCCTGTTGCTAGGTCCGATCCCAACTGAGGTACACACGTGATTGTGTCCACTGCCAAATGAAGTCTTGCACATCATGTTCCTAACTGTTCGTCACTACTTGCAGACCTTGATTCCCATATTGGGATCTGTGCCATGTATAAAGCCTTCAATTCTGAATTGAGAGTAAACCAGAACTTAAGTCCTTCTCACCTTCTGCTTCTGCCTCACAATGGTTGCCTTGAGGAGGTGTGAACTCATCATCTTCAATTCTACATCCTAGATGCTGACATCTTCCAGCCTCGCCCCCCTCGCTTTCGCATCCTACGCTGCTGCCTTCATCAGCATCTCTGGCCCCAATAATCCGGTGGCCGGAGCTCAAACCGACATCGCCTGGGCCAGCAGCCCCACCGACCCTGCAACGTTCAGGCTCTTCCTTATGGACTTTGACAGGCTTCCTTTCAGCCTCAAGCAAGATTTTGGCGAAATCAGGACCGCGGATGGTAGAGTAACGATTACATTCAATGCCAACTTGCCCACGTGCGTATCTGAAGTAGCCTCCGATGAGTTCTTGACTGACGTATCTATTGACAGCGACCTCAACTACGTTTTCCGGGCTGTTAACGCATCGTGAGTACTTGATAAGTCTGTTGCTTGTTTATTGTGCTGACTATTCATGTTCCAGCTGGGTTGACCAGGTCTTCTCTACGAGTGGTGACTTCAGATTGAGGCCGGTCGGAACCATCCTCTAATCGAGAAATGGTTCTCAAGCACGCAGCTGTACTTATATTACAAGTAACGTTGAAAGAGTATAAAACACGCGTAATCTTCATCTTCGTGCTTGATATTCGAATTTGGCAGGATTTGTGGGGAATCCCAGCAGATGTCAACTCAAACGGACTGGAAATTGAAGAAGAAACTGGAATTCTCGGTCTTTTTTGCTGTTTGACGGCCGGCTATCGCTTCTAGTCAATGTGTAATGCCAAGTTTAGGGCGACACCGCGACGGCGGTCTCTGAGTCTGGATAAAATCCGTGGATTGGTTGGTCATTGCCAGATTGGTATACAGCAGATGAAGGGGTGTTTCAAGAAAAGTGCTATGGTACAGGTAGGATACAAGGAGTACGCGATATTATATACACTGTGCAAACCAACAAGTCGTAAGTGATCACTGATTCAAAACTTCATTTGATCAATTCGGTAACCCGTGCATTGAATTCTTCTTCTGACCCAAAGATATTGGGGATATCTCTGTCCCCCTGTTGGTCAATCCATGCAGACCGTTCCCCTGGCGAAAGTTCCTCGACGCGAGCCAGGGATTCCATCTCCCTCGTGATAGAACTGTCTTCCGGCTGAAACTTCAGAGCTGCTTCAAGGTCCTTACGCGCTTTTTGTAATTCTCCCAACGCGCCATAAGCCTGACCGCGGCGGAAGTGAGCCTTGGCCTCGTTATATTTGCTGTCCAAAGCCGAAGACGCGTCATCAATCGCGATCTCGAAAAGTTTCAACTCTGAAAAGGACGCAGTTGGAGTCGAATGATCCACAAGTAAAAGGGTAACTCACTTAGCGCAGCGGCAGCCCTATTCAATGAATACAGCGGCTCCTGCGGACTCAACTCCTGACAAGCTGTATAAATGACAAATGCATCCTCGTAATCGCCCTTTTTGAACGCTTCATTACCAAAGTTCTTCAGCTTTGCGCTTTTCGCATCGGCCTCGGCCCACTCTCTCTTTTCACGCATCATCCTCTCAATAGGGTCCTCACCGGTACGTTTGCACTCTTCCATATCAGCCTTCATCATGTCGAGGAAAAGCTTCATCTTGGAAGGGTCGCTGAGAACCTTCTCCATCTGTTTACCAAACAGAGGACTAGTCCCGTTCTTGATACGCGCCTCGACGCCTTCTTTACCAAGAGAGAAGCAAGCTGGTGCAAAGCGATTCAATCAACAAGCTAAGTTAGACCGGGGAAAGACGAACCAGGATCATATGGGTTCATAGGATCTCCACTTTTGTACCTTTGAGAGTCCATAGTATTTTGCAATTACACTAAGGGTGATAATGTTTGAGAATCGGCGTGGAAGGTGCGATTGAGCAAATTCGTTTAATCTGTGACTTTCTGTTTCTGTTCCGCAATGTTCGGCAGTTGCCGAGGACACACGATTCAAGTTTCGCGAATTTTTATTCCTCCACCTATTAACCGCCATAAAATTTGTTCTGCATGACTGTTACATGTCCACTCTCAGCTAGTATTCAGAACTAGAAATGCAGTCTGATTCCTGAATCTACCCGGAAACTACGACATCAGGCGGCAGCCCGGAACGCGTAGGCACGTGGCAAAATTTTTGTTCTCTGCTTCGATGAGAGCGGGGGTGCAGCGACTGGGCCGACATTATTTCTCGTCCACTGGTCCCAGATCTCGCCAGCTCATCGCACTTGAAGAGTCGCTTCACAAAGAATCTCCCTCAGCCATCTTCAACCGGTACATTGCAGCCCTCAACACCCTCGGCGACGTTCCTCTTTCCGTTCACCGTGCAGTCCTTCGAAAATGCACTCCACCAGCACAGGACCTACGTGCTTCATCCAACTCCAGTATTCTACATCACCGGGAGCGCCATTTACCCCAATGCGAAGGACGGTTACAGACCGTCATTCGCAACATTCGTGCCCAAGGTGCTACGTTAACCTCGGACTACAACTTTGTGTTGGAACAGTTTGCAGCGACGGGGAATTACGAGGCATCGATGAGAGTCTTACGGGAGATGAGTGCGAGCTGTAAACCAAATTCCCAGACGTATTCGCTATGCATCCAGGCCTTGGCCAGGGCACTCACTCTGCCTTCACATCAAGGTGGACCCGGTAATCCAAGATGGAGCCCTGCTCAAAGCAAGGGATACCGCTTACAGCTCCTCAAAGCGGCCAAGTCAAATTTACGTAGTATCATGGACCACATGCGTGTTAGAGGTGTTGCTTGGACGCCAGCAATCCTCGATTTGGTCCTGCGCATCATGAAGGAGATTTCGGACCGTGCCGGGTTTGAAGAAATGCTCAAGGTTGGATATGGTATCGATGTGTCGTACCCAGATCAGGTGCCTTTTGATGGAGGAGAGGGCCTTTTCCCGTTGAGTGCAGACGCGTTAAATATCATTCTTGACTTCTACGCCCAGGAAGGGGACATCTCAAAACTCATCCAAACTTTCGAAGTTCTCACAAACCCTCTTCCCCGATCCACTATTCACCATTCTCAGTCCAACTCCTTTGAAGGAGAAGATGACGACGACTTTGGTATACCAGCTGAAAACACATCCCAATGGACCCCGCCCTCGGCTTCACCCAATACCACGTCCTTCCGAATCATTTTACGCGCATTAAAGAAGACAAAGCGTCCTGCCTTAGCGAGACATTACCTCCTTCACGCAATGGAACTTTCATACTCATCCTTCAAGAAAACTCGCCACCTACTCCTCCAAACAAAACACCAGTTTCTACCTAGACCTCCCCCATCACCATCAATAATAACCGCACCGAGGGTATCCGTCACAAAAGACATGTTCTCCGCCGTCCTCTTCTCAGGTCGAAAGCATTTCGAAATATGGGCTAAAAACAAGCTCAAGAGAGAAGTTCGGAGAAAGAAAGAACAGTATGAGTGGTTTGTCCGGTGGTGGGGTCTACAACGTCGATGGGATCCGTCCGCTTTGCCGGATGCATCATCTTCGTCGAGTTCTCCCGTTCCAATGAATCCCTACAAACACCGACCGATAGTCGGTCAGGACATACCGCAATACTCTCGTGGCTATGTCTCTTCATCGTTGCCGGAAAAGCCTTTTTCGGTACCTCTGCATTTGAGTATACTGAAACGAGATTTGAAGGAGTTGGTTGAAGCGTTGGAGCGAGTTTCTGCTGTTTCTCGGTTTCATGCTAAACGCGCTAAGACGCCAGTGCAGCCAGCGCAAACCGAAGAAGACACGGAAGGGGCTACAATTGTGGCGGAAAAGGCTGCAGTTGCTCAGCACGGTAGGACAAAACGGTATTCGGGCCCTGGTAGACGAATCGGAAACCTCTATGAGTTTTCATCACTTCATTCACGATCGGGACGGGTACCGCTCAAGAAGAGAAGTAGAACGAGGGATTTCATGAAGAAATTGGGAATTAGAGGACGGAAAGAGCGGAGTCACGCCAAGAAGAGAAGAGGCATAGGGAGACTGTACGCGGTCGGGAAAACATAGATATTATTAGTCTGCATACCCATACTGTGACTGCATCCTACATCTTAGTCGATTTAGTCTCATGCACGCTTATATCACATCTTCATCTGTATCGCTACGTTGATGCAGTTTAAAGCCAAAAAAAAACATGGCAAAACGTTCTAAGTCCGGCACCTGAGGCTATGGGATCATTCTAGTTCCTGTTTCCCGTTGAGCATGCCATGGGGTACCGTCGTTGGAGATGCATCTGCAGCTGCTCCATGAACATTCTGAGTTCCATAGTCACATTTTGGTAGTAATACAAATGACGGCAGTCAGAGATATACCGAAAAGATTTGTTTAATCTCATAAACGAGCCTTGAGGCCCGCCTTCTCCATCAATACTTTTTCCTTCTTTCTGCGTTCCTGCTCCTTCGCTACAAGTGCTGGTGCTCGCTTGAGCTCTCGGAGTCCTACTTGCTGAATATGGACCTAAAAACATTGATGAGCGTCTAAAACGATGAAAACGCGACGATACGCCACGTACAGCGTCGGGTCCCTGTATCACCAGAACGTGTCAATATAGCCCGTATTCTTCAGATATTCAAGTACATACATCCGCCAGACGAAGGGTCCTCAACCCGGTCCAAGCTTTGGCAAGATCTTGATCTTGAGACACGCCTTCTGCACCGTGAATTTGGATAGCCCGATCCACGACTTGGAGTGCCATCGAGGGAATAACGAACTGACGAAAACAATGAGAAACGGAATGCTAGCAGTTTTGTTTTAATATCTTTACCTTGGCAATTCCGATCTCCTTCAATGCACCTTTGGCCTTGTACTTGTCAATCTTCAAATAAAAGTCGTCGTGAGCAGACAAACCTGAAGACTTGAATGAGTCGACCAACCATCAATGCGACGCTCAACACGAGCATCCTGGCGCCTTCAATTTCTGCTCGCGACTTGGCAATATCTGCAATAACAGTACCTGTGGCGAAAGATTAGTGGGCGAGGAAAATTTTAGCAATTCTGGCTCACCATGCTCGTGTAGGTATTTTCCAAATGGCTTGCGAGCGGGATCTGTAACACGGCGAAGCATGGCATCCAATGCTTTTTGTGCTACTCCGATGGACCGCATGCAGTGGTGGATACGTCCAGGACTGATGAATAATTGAGTCGGCCAAAGGAAGCAACAAACTCAAGCAGAACTCACCCAAGACGACCTTGGATAATCTGTGCACCTGCTTTAATTTGACGTAGAAATAAAGATGGTAAGAAGCTACACACCTCGAACCCTCTTCCCCATCCCAAAACAAGGTTGCTGAGTGGGACACGAACGTTGTCATAAATCACCTCGCAGTGACCTTCGGGAGCATCGTCAAATCCAAACACAGTCATAGGTCGAACGACTTTGACACCCGGTGCATTGGCAGGTACGATGACAATGCTTTGTTGGTGGTACGCGCTCTGGTTGCCAGGATCACTCTTCCCTAGAACTAGGTGGAGAGCACATCTGGGGTCCCCAGCACCACTGATCCACCTGTAGAGGATAAGGGTCATCGTGCATAGACGAAATCGATAGGTACATACCATTTGTGCCCATTAATGACAATCTCATCTCCTTCTCGCTTGATTGAAGTTCGAATATTCGTAGCATCGGAGGACGCGACTGTGGAAGACTTTAACAAATAGCATGTTTCCCAGTGTTGACGTAACTGACCGTGTTTCTCAGTCATGGAAAAAGACGACCGAATTTCTCCATTCAGTAATGGAATAAGCCACTTCTTCTGTTGCTCTGGTGAACCGTACCTCGCAAGGACCTCTAGAGTCTCATTTCAGGCCAATACTATTTCCAGATGAAAGACAACGCACCCATGTTACCAGTATCCGGAGCAGAGCAGTTCACCACTTCAGATGCAAGCTGACCACCTCGGCCTAGAACCTCGGCCATAACAGCATACTGCCATAGTCATCATTCATTCGTGTCAATGAGACGGAACCACGAATATACGATACCTCGAGGTTGGTGAGGGGAATGCCGAATTCTGGGTAATGTGCTTTACTTAGGAAGAGGTTCCACAGTCCCAGTTTCTTTGCCTTCTCCTTCAACTCTGCTACAATTGGAATGACGGTCTTCCAGCGACGTTCATCATTTGGAATCTGCTCTTCTGCAACTTTGAGTGCAGGAAACACCTCAGCCTAGAATTAACAGGGTCAGTGACGGGAGTAACCAAAATGGATGGTCCACGCACGTCGAGAAACTTGATGAGTTTTGCGAGTGTTTCTTTGGCGAATGGGGAGAACTTGTCTTCCACCTAAGGATGATATCAGTAGCGGCAAGTACGCGATAAACCGTCGAGATGAATACCATTGCCCATGACGCTTCAGAAGTGAGTTCGACGATAGGGTGTTGTGCCATTGATGGTTGTTGGAAGAAAAAAGCCAGGGCTTTTCACATTTGTGAGTCGCGTCCGAGTGTATGTAATTGACGGTAACTTGAGTAGCCGGGTGGAAATTGTCAGCTGTCAGTGTGAATCAATTCCGAAAGCCACTACATATGCATTGGATTTTCAAGAACTACTTCTACTTCTGAACAGTGACACTTGAGGGCAGGTCAAGATCAGGAAACGTCAACAATGATATGAGGATATAGAGCGAATGAAGCGATAGGTTTTGACACCATCTTCCCCGACTTTGTAATTCGACATGGGTCAAGAAACAATCAAAACATTCACCATCCACCCAACCAACAAATTCAACCGCCCAGCTCCTCCATCAACCGTCAGCCTTCATGGCCTGGATTTAATCTCTGCCCCTATGCCGATTCGCAATCATCGAATCTTCCCTCCGCTACCGGCTCATCTGAAAGACAATGCTACCGATGTCATAGAAAAACTTAAAACTTCTCTTGCCGAAGCGCTCGAATTATACCCGCCCATTTCCGGAACAGTACGAGCGAATGATGCAGGCGATGTCTATATCGCTATGGACGCGGAAAATCGTCAAGGCACTCCATTTACTTTTGAAGAGAAAGATACGCCATATGCTGGCGATAATGAAGACTTGACGCCTCGGGATGTCATGATTTTGTCTCCACTCGATAGCATATTAGCAGTGAAAGTCACTCAGGTAAATGCACAATTTACTTTGTCAATTTATTATCCACTAACTCCGTCCCAAAAATCAAGTTTTCCTGCGGAACCATCGCTGTCGCTGCTTCCATTAATCACCAAGTCACCGATCTACGAGGTTTCGTCGATTTCCTCGAAATGTGGGCACAGCTCGCTCGAGGTGAACCCGTCGACTTTGTTCGCATTCCCGAAGATTGGTCTCGTCATCCCGGTCGATTCTTCGGTAGTTCGACGGCCGAGAAATCAACCGTTCCTCCTCCCGGATACATCGTTCTTCCCGCTCCCTTGACCGAATCACCACCATTTGTGGCAGCAGGTCTTTCAAGATGGAAATTCACCAAAAGCGACGTGGAACGATTGAAGAACGATCTTTCCCCGTCTGCTTTTGCCAAAGACACATGGATCTCTTCCGGGGATGCCCTGGCTGCTCTGCTTTGGGGGGTCATCTCTCGCGCCCGTGTCAATGCGAACGTGACCAACACGTATATCTTTGGCAAGCCAGATTCGGAGGGCGAAACCCAGACCTTGGCGATGGCCGCGGATGGGCGAGACAGGTCTGTTCGAGGCAAGATGAGTGATGGCAAATATCTCGGCAACTTCAACCTCCTTTTCACCACCATCGCTTCCTCCTCCGACTTGTTATCATTATCCCTCGAATCTGCTTCCCGTGTTGCTCTTGCGATTCGAACCGCTCTGAACCATCAGCTAGCACCAGAAGCCATCGCCCATAAGATATCCTTCTTTGAAGACCCTCGTAACACCAAACCTCCTGGTCGCATCAGTTGGCCCACTGACGTAGTGATGACCAATTGGTCTCAAGCCGACCTGCGAGGTCCCAAACTGGATCTTGGTTGGGGAAAACCTATTTGCACAACTGCTGGTGGTGGTGTGTATCCCCCCGGATACAGCAGAATGATGCAGGACAAGAGTACTGGGGATGTCTATGTTTTGATCACGATTGAACCAGAAGGATCGAAAGTGTTGGAAAGCGACGAATTGTTGAATAAGTATGCAACCTCAGTCACCGTTGCTGAAAGCCCATTATCCTAAATAAGTAGAGCTACGAATGCATAATTAAAGACAGATTTTATATAAGTAGACAAATTGAGGTCAGAAATGTAGTGTATTTGACAGGTCATGAAATGGCGGATACAGTTCGCGTAACGTCTCATTCACTGTGTCCAAGACTTCTTGGAAAGAGAAAGCCTAAAGGCCCATGGGGAGGAGCTTCTTGTGGAGCCCGAATCGATCCCTGCTCCCTCCAAGGACAGCTGATCGAGGCGAAAGTTTGTTCTCGTTGCTGCCCTGGACGTGCCGAAATCGCAATAACGGCTAATCGTTGTAAATTTCTGCAGCTCTGAGCAAAACGAGGTATGTCCGCCATATAGCCATTAACGTGTAGATCGTGATTTGTCAGGAAGCAACTGGATTTCCTCAAGATAAACGGCCGGCAAATTAGCTCTGCAGGTAATCTTCTCGAGGTAACCTATATCGAGAGCAGTCGATGTTTCCGAGTTTCCTTTTGAATGAGGTGAAGGCGCCGATGAAAGAAATCTGATGGCGCCGTGGCGGCAAATCATGCCAGCAAATGCCTTGCTGGGAACGCATTGCATGCAGTAATGGTGAAGCAGTGTTATGAAAAGTTTTCTCGAAAATGCATATCAGGCTACCAATGCACTCCGATTTCTTCCAAAAAAATTACTGTGGTATATAAGGTACTCTCGAAAACCATACACAACTAGTTCAGACAGGTCACTACACATTCAAACACACGCTAGTGGTAGTGTATAAAAGTTATACAGTACGGGTATGGTATGGATACAGAAAAATATATATAATGTACATAGCCGTGCAGCGTTCCATATGGTTGACGCTCATGAGCAATAAAAAAAGGATGTAAGCACGGTTCATCACCATCGTGATGCCCAAGCAAGATGAAAATCGGACTCGGATGAGCAGCAGAGGTGTCATCAGCGAAGACCGTCGTGCAGGTCTGGATCACCTAGAGTAAAAGGAAGATCAGGATTATATTCAAAAGACGTTGGATCATAACTCTGCCATATTGACTCTTGATCCCCCATGTAGTAGTCACCGATTGAGTGACCATCAGAAGGGTAGTTGCGAAGATACTCCAGTCCACGGAAAGGTAGACCAGTTGCAGCAAACGACGTGGAAGTCGGCGACGTAGACAACGCGCCCAAAGATGCGCTGAGGTCTGGTGAAAAGCTAAAGTTGGAAAAGCTTTCCACGAAGCTGCTATCCCTGCCAAAAGGCATTGTGTTATCATGTGAAGTCGGAGAATACAACTCTGCATTTTGCCCACTCCACTGTGGCGTGTTTGAGAAGTGAAGTGGGTTTCCCTGCATGCCGCTATAATCGAACTCGTATCGTGGAGGCGAAGGAATTTGAGCAGACGACAGACCAGGTGACTCGTAAAAAGTGTGTGCAGGCGCCATAGTCGGACTGGGTTCTGCTTCAGCCACGGTGGTTATTGGGGAAGGTATATTCCCAGAGGCTGGTGAGCTGTGAGAGCTACCAGTACTGGGTATATGTGGGAGACCGGAGGCAGTAGGACTGGAGATGCTGTGGAAATATGGGCCTGAACCATGATCTACTGAGTCTGAATCTTCGTGTCCTCTTCGACGTGATGATGACCTCGCACGGGCAGAAGCTATTTGTCAACGAAGGTGGTTAGTATTCAGGAGTCAATCTAGAATAGGAATGAGCTTACTGTCGACGCGATATGGCGACACGGCGGCCATACGACGAGACCGTACTTCAGTACGATCTCGCGAGTCATTTCGCCTTGAAGACCTGTTCTTGGTAACTCGACTGTGAACAGCACTTGCACTTGTTCCAGCAGAGATTGAACTTCGTCTCTCCAATTCCGTTGGTGCAGTAGTGGCCGACGGAGCAACAGTAGCAACGTTTTCAGTAGGCACGTGAGTCACTGCTTCAACAGCCGTATTGGTCAACTCTAAGAGGAGCTCTTTGCATTTACGAGCACCTGGCCAGCTACCTTCCCATGATTCAAGCGCGGGAAGACTGCTCTTTGCCTCCTCCATAGCGGCAGACGCCCCCCGCGTGTCAGGCGTGTGCATTGCGTATAGCAAAAGGATAACGGCGGAGCTGAAAAGGTGTTGAATGAAGAAAGCGAGATGATGCGATGGGGGCACGACGTTCTTCATCGACGGAGCGAGGCGAATACATGATCGGGCGGAGGAGACGGCTTTCATGGTGGACTTGGGCGTGACTAGCTGGTCCCTGTCCCTCTTTACTGGAAGGAAATTCCGATGCAACGTGGTGAGCACAGAGTAATAGTGGCTGCAAAGAACCGCGCCCATGGACACCTGCTCGTCCGTTTCTGGCCGTGATTTGAAGACCTCGGGAAGGTCATCACACCACTTTGTCAGCTCGGTATCCAACACATCCACAATCTGTTGCAATTCAGCTTTCTGCTCAGGCTCCAGATGATCTCTGCAGTTTTCGAGCGCGTAAACCTTGCGTAACACTCGTCCAGCGATCTGATAGAGTTTTATGAGCGCGATATATCCAGTCATCAGCGATAGGTGCGGGGGCTTGATGTTTGCGCCGCTGAAGTATTCGGGAAGAAGGTCATCGTCAACGTCAACGGGTGCTTCCACGTCGCAATCTGCATCTTCAATCCCGAGAGGTCGACCAAGTGCAAGAGCAAGCATACGATCTAGGGTGTATACACCCCACCATATTTTACGACGCATTTCCTTCTCTATGGGGCTAACGACTAGTCTGCGGGGTGATCGCTATCCCTATATGTTAGCGGGGTATGACAGGAGATAAAACGTTTACTTACATGGAGACCGAGATCTTGTCCGGTCCGCACGGCTTGCCCAACAAGAATCCAGGCTTGTGGGAGGCAATTGATCGAGCACAAGAATGATGAGAGAAGAATGAAGCATTGAACATGCGGAACCTGAATTTTGGCATGACTGATGTACTGTAGAATAAGAGAACTGCGCATGGATGATGTCAATGATAGTGCAATGTTGGTAAATGTTAGTAACTTGCCGTTCGTAATAGACCATGCCCATTCCGCCCTCATCGGTTCGGCCGCTCACTTTGAGCCGATCGTCCTCCACAAGGTTGGCCGCACAGGCGAATACGGCAAAGATGAGAGAAATGAATGCCGTTTGCGAGCTGACAAGATCGCGGTCGTGTGTGTTATTCATAATGTGTTCGTATTGTTGTAGGAAGGATGGTTTGTCCATAACGGGCATAAGGAAATGCAATCGCGAAAAGTACGCCTTGACCTGGAAGAGGGGAAATGAGATACGGTTGCAAGTTGGCTCTGAACAGAAAATAATACCAGTTTATCGGCCAAATCACGTTCGGGATATTCAACTTCCTCTGGCCCGGGCAGTGCCCGGACTTTACCAAAGAAAACAGAAGCGGGGAAGTATAATTTGTTTATGCTGGGTAATGGAGAGTGTGGATCCTCCTCCATGGGCGATATGCGGTGCAGTGGAGATGAGGTCAGCGCTCGGAAGGATTGAATCAACGACATGGTCGACGATCCACCTATCCACCTGGCATGTCCATATTCATCGAGCGCGAGCTGACCAAATGACTCGCTGACATCGTCTTCGACTTTGACGGACTTTGGTGGTGTCGTCCCCGATTGACTTTCTTTCGGAGCTATCGACCGGAGGATTGCTGTGGCAGGGGTTGCCAGTTCGGGAGGTAGTGTAGCCTTGCCATTTGATAAGCTGGCGGTGCCGTTCCCGTTGGCAGATGGGCCTATCTGCTCGAGCACTGGGGCAATCTGTGAGAACAGGCTTTCCATGTGAAGAAGACGGGCTTCGAGTTCCTGTACATAGCTGGAGAAGATTGAGATGTCAGAATAGACAAGACTTGATAAAGACTCACTGTCTGCTGAGGGCAGCTGCAACGACCTGTCAGCAAGAGGACCTTGCGGAGAAACACAGTGAACGCACCCCGATCCTTGGTCTGCAACCAGGTGCACTGGGAGCCCGAGGCAGCACATTGAGAACAAGTTGGCTCACATCCATCGCACTTGATCTTCTTTCGCCTATTTAGACATGAAAAAATGTCAAAAAAAGATTGGAGAAAATTGAATAGCATAACGTGCCTGCAACTCTCACAAGCTCTCCATACTCGTCTACGCTGGAGCTGTATTGGTTTGGTACCTGCATCTGGGGGAGGTGGTTCTGGGTCTGCACGTTTCTTCTTGCTTTGCTGTGCCATGGTGGATGTAGAGGAAGAGGCGTCGTCTTTGGCCATATGTATAAAGGCGGGCGATGAAAGCAATGAAGTCAGGCACTGAGTAAATCCTGTAATGGCCATCTCTGTCCGTCCGGTCTCCGGGCCGAGATGCTATATTTGGAATTGTTCCCACGACACTTGCTTGTCCAAACACGGGAGCTGAAACGCTGAAATCGGGACACCGCTCAGTCGCCATCCATTATGGGACGCCCAAGGTCTTATGATAATACCGCGTGCTCGAAAGAGCTGTGTAGGACCGCTTGTTGTTCTATACCGGCTACACATAATAATACAGAGTCTCACAACCTCCGATACTATCTCCGAGTAACGGCTCAATCTGGCCATGGGTGGCTCAGGGAAACGACAAGCCACTCAGAGCTCAGGGAAATCTGTCACTCTCCCACATGCTCAAGGTTACTGATCCATGCAGATGATCTTTGTGCGTTCCAAAGATACCCCTGCAACCAATCCTCTGACTTTGGTTTATGAGCGAACTTTTTGTTTCTTCTGCTCAGTATTTCACGATGCATGAGAGTATCGTATGAGTATAAGAGCAAGCTGCAAGGCCGCGGGAGAATGCTGCAGGCCTGAGGAATGCTGTGTCATTTGTGTTGATCAGAAACCGGTTGTAAACAACCCCCGTCATTTCGTACTTTTTTTGTCATACGACTATGGCTGAAGACGATGCCACGACACAAGTCGTTAATGGAGGAGCGGAAAATGTCGTCGATGACAGCGAGGAGGCAGAGGGCCAGGTTCGTCGCCATCCTTTTTTTTTGTCGTCCTGATAAAGCACTCACATGGTTCGAATTGCAGGAGATCATGCTCATGAAGCAGCGTGTCGCCGAAATGGAGATGGAAGCCAAAAAACTTCGCGAGCTGCAGGCTGCAGCAGAGGCCAGTCAACATGGAGGAAGTAGTGGTGCAGGAACACCAATGGAAACAGACGAGGACAAAACCGGCGCCGACGGTCGCAGTATATATGTGGGCAACGTCAGTATTGCTCTCATTTTCTTTCACCACAACAAATTCAGCTTACATCTCCTCATATGTCACAAGGTCGATTACAGCGCGACACCCGAAGATATTCAAGGACACTTTTCTGCTTGTGGAACAATAAATCGAGTAACCATTCTTTGTGATAAGTTTACAGGTCATCCAAAGGGGTACGTACCAGAGTGGCACTTCTCTGAGGATAGCGTCACTGAGATATTCTCATAAAGATATGCATACGTTGAATTTGCAGAACCTGAACACGTCGATACTGCATTGACGATGGATAACTCGTTATTCCATGGACGATTGATCAAGGTGCAACCCGTGCATTACATTGTCGCTTCCTGTTTGACAACTTTTCCTTAGGTGACGGCTAAGAGAACGAATGTCCCTGGGTTCAACCGTGGTAGAGGTCGGGGCGGCTACAGAGGAGGCTACCGTGGCGGTTACCGCGGTGGAGGTGGATATAACCCGTATAGAGCCCGTGGCAGGTGAGCATGCTTTTTTTTTCACCGGTCAAGAGGTAAACTCAAGCTCCCTTTTTCTTGCCAGAGGTCGCGGGAGAGGATTCTAGGCAAAATTTCTCTGACGTCTCCATTGGACGAGGCGATTCTTGGTCGGTCCTGTGTACCTCCTTGTTATTGCGATATGTATGATACAAAATACTATAACCATACACTTTTACCCTTGCACTGTAATGCTATTACTTCATGTTTCGTCCATACGACCATGTTCATGACCCGAGGCAGTTCAAGTCGTGCTTGGGCTTCGCGAAAATATCTGTCATCGTGTGAAAACAGTCCTTCAGACTTGACCACCTCTATGCTGCCCAATCTTTTCAAATGGTCAGCCCGTTCAATGGCGACAGCAGCAAATGCTGCACCTAAGCCATACCCTTTCTCGAAAACAGCAATAATACACCCGGAACGTCATTCTCCTCCACCTGCACCTCTCGTCCAGGGCAAAGGCTTAATGGCCTACCTGCGGCAAAACCTCCCAACTCCTGAAAAACAAGCACTCCTTCGCAACCTCTTCTCAAAACACTCCCCAAATCGTCTTTACGCGGGCTCTGTGATCAACGTCACGATGGACCATGCACCTTTCCAATTCACTGGCGTCATATTGTCCATTCGACGGCGAGGCCCAGACACGTCTTTTGTGGTGCGGAATGTTGTTCAGCGTACGGGTGTGGAGATGCAGATCTTTGCAAACTCTCCGCATGTTAAAAGCATCAAGCTACTCCAAAAACCACCAAAGGGAAGGATGAGAAGGGCCAAGTTATTCTATTTGAGGGATTCCCCGGAGAAGATGAGTGCGTTGGCCAGTGGGAAGAAGATGTAGATGACTTTTGCTTGCTGGTGAGTCTCGATTCCTTTTTTGAATGCTATCTTCTCACTTTTGCTCGACTTTTTGGTGCAGGTATACCATGCGCGAGCCGAACGTTTCGATTTCCGTCCAATCTCCTCGTTCTCGGACAAGACACTTTATATTTTTACCAGGATGCCTCGTGATTGGGCACAGCTGTGGAGCTTCAAGTTATGTGGGTCGTGTGCCAGGGATGGAGGTAGATAGATGTTGGTAAATCGGCAGACTAGTTTTGCTACAATAACCAGTCGTATAATAGACCCCTATACTGACCCAAAAGGAGGTCAGTGGTTAGACTTGAAAGGTTTGAACACCTGAGTAGCGAAGACGAACTCAAACACATGCTGGCTGACCGGCAGAGCCGCTGCGCGAGAACGTCCCTTTCTCTCATATCACCATGTCACCCGGCCGACCTCGCTCTCTGCGTGCATTTGCATTCGGTTCATCTCGGCGAAATTCCTCTCCAGATGCTCGCAGTCCGTCACCTACGTTTTCTGATACCACCAACGTATCTGGGATGAACTTCGGAGTAAATGGTCCATCGAAGATCATTACGAGGGCGGACTTGAAAGCTAGCCTTCAAGCTTATGAACACGTATGCATAGTTTCCCTGCTCCTCACAAGGATATCTGGTAACCCAATACTTCCTTTGTAGCTGATGAATACTTGTGCCGACTATCGACAAGCTCTCATTACTTTATCGAAATCGACCGCAGCTTTTGCCGATGCAATGGAGAAATGTAGTGGGTTCGTGTCGTTACGCAGATGCAAATACACTCGAGAAGATTAAACGTCTTTATAGGTTGAAGGGACCTACCTATGAAACAGGAACTCGACTACAAGCTGCATCCGGACTACATCATCTCATAGGCAACCATTATCATGTCCTAGTGAGTCATTGTCATCGTCACTCCTTAATTTTTGAATGTTCCAACCACGATTATAGGCTGAAACTCTCGACAAGAATTTTGAGAAACCTTTAAGACAGCACCTCGATACATATCGAATTATTGTGACAGTATGTTGGTATACGACCAAACGCTGGATACTCTCTTATCACCCCTTTCTTCCCCCAATAGGAACGATCTGCATCTTATGAGCGCGCTCTGAAGGGAAAGAGTGAGATTATCCGCCAGACGGAAAGACGAAATATGAATCGAAAGGAAAGAAGTACGTCTGCCTATTACCATTTCAAATTCATAGACGCTCCAATTCTTTTATTCCCAGATTTACAGAGTTTCAGGGAAGCATTGGCAGTGCTACAACGGCAGGTTGACGAGCTGGACGAGCTTAAGGCAGGTCATTATCAGGAGATTATTGAGCATGAAGAGGAGGTTTGGGATGTAGTCCAAGGAAAGGTATGTTGGTATTTGTCTTCACCCGTCGGCATTTTCTTCACTCGTTCATCTGCACCTCTAGGTCTGCTTGGTAGTCCGTTCGACCTTGGATGTCTTCGACCGATTCACATCTAAAGCGTGCGTGAAAGTTCACATATATTGGTCCTAACCGGCGGGTTTTCTCGCTCAGAACGAAAACAGATGAAGAGGATATTGTTTTCTCGGGTCTTGATGAAACGGCACCAAGATCGAACGAGTCCTTTGCCAGTCGTGACTTTTCAGGAAGTTCAGGCTCTTTATCACCCACTGCTCACAACGGGTTAGTGGTGGACAGTCTATAGAAGCTGTCAGGTTTTGGGAACACGCAGGGTCCAAGTCTTGGGAAAGTCGGCTCGAACGCCGAACCTTTTTGTTTTAGCTCGACCCTTGAGAAACCTTATCCCTTCGTCTGTTTCGTCTGTGCGCGAAAATCACGGTAGCAGTGACAGGTTGCTAATAGATGCCATTCCAGTTCTGACCCTATCATCGAGCCTATGCTTCAGGCCGTACCCGATCCTTTTGACTCTTATGGAATGCCACAATCAGAAGACCAGATATTCAGCATCCTACCCCGATTGTCAATTATACCCTCAGTGCCCTCGTCAACATCCACCACTACCCCCCTCACCAGAACACCGGAACTGGAAAATATCGAAGGGCTACCACCCTCTACCTCCACGACCAGTGGCTGGGTCCCGAACGCCACTAGTCCCAATACCATCGTCTTCCCCACCGAATCCGCCGAATGGGCTGACGTACCTTCACCTTCGACTTCCCCGCGTACTACTTCTCCCAGTAGTCGTCGACATTCCACTCCAGGCGCCATGCCTGTGCATTCGCACCGAAAATCCGAGTCAAAGCTTCGAAGTGTTCTCTCTGTTATTGATGAGACACACATTCGCAATGGGAACGAAGAAGACACTTCACGTACACCCCAAACGGATAACAAAATTAATGGTTCATCGTTGATCCAACCACAGCCTCAGAAGCGTCCCATGTTCAGCTGGACGTCACCATTTTCGTACTCCCAGCCAGCAGCTGACGACACCAATCATGACGATACTACGCCGCGGAACTCTACTATCATACACACTCCGTCTTCCCCGTCTTCACCGCCACAAGAGGACGTAAAGTCGGACGACGATACAATACATGAAAGCAATCATATACCTGTTGCTACATAGCATGTACTTCCTCTTTACGCTTAATACTATCTGTGGACATGAATTATTTTATTACAGATTTATGTACTGTATGCACCATTACCTATATGTTACTTCAAGTCCTTTGATCGACTTTCCAATGAGTGGAGATAAGGGGAAATATCATACGTCTTATATGCTCCAACCACTCCAATCATATGCCCGTTTATTGACCTTGAGGCTGGAGACTATACTGTCCTAGGACATCAGGGGCGACGGGGGCAGGGGTCTTGAATAATAAGTCGGTTCCAACACTCGTTTTGGGGAAGGCGATGACATCTCGTATCGACGCCGTTTTGCATAAAATGGACATGAGCCTGTCGAACCCTGTAATTCATGTGAGATCGCACTGCGGTATCAAACGCTTCAAGTAAAGACGGAAATGCATACCTAGAGCCATTCCACCGTGAGGTGGAGCACCACATTGTAGAGCATGAAGTAAGTGCTGGAAAGGTGCCTTTTCCTCGTCGTTCAGCTGTTCAAATGAATGGTAAGAGACATGAGAGGAATGTTACAAGTGATGTCACCTTAAGGATGTTGGTGAAGATATATTCTTGCATGGCCGCATCATGCACTCGCACCGACCCACCCCCGATCTCAACACCGTTCAAAACAAGGTCATAGTGTTGGCCGCGGACCTCCATGTACCTAAATGAGTCGTAGCACGTCGAGTGAAAGTCAGCTGCTCACCGACTCAATGTCACCGTTGTACATAGCCTCGATGTCTTGCCACATTGGTGCTGTGAAGGGATGGTGGGTGCTTGTCCATCGACCCTTCGCTAAGAATTCCTTATCGTCATCGGAGCGGGTAAATAGCGGAAACTCCGTGATCCAAAGGAAATGAGGGTCTTCGGGCAACTTCAGAGCACCTATATATGATGAATTAGTGGCTGAATACAGCCGTTACGCAGCTAGATGTATTCACACCCACCTGAGCCAAGTGCATATTCGAAGAGATTAAGACGTTGCCTGCCAAGTGCAGTTGACCCACCCTATATAGATATCATAAACTCTATCTAGGATCTTGGATAAGAAACTGCCTACTTTCGGCGTTTTGGATCGCCTAGCCAACCAGACAGTATCTCCAATCGAGAGTTGGAGCTTTTTATTGATTTCGTTGATAGCGCTGTCTTCAGAAGGATTACTTGGTCCCCGAGATAGCCTTCCTAATATCTTGCTTCGAAGCAGCCAGTGAGACAAGTTCTTCTCAGAAATATTGAAAGGTTCCTGGATGTTACTTTGTCAGACTTTGCACCTTCTTCCACAATTCATCGCATACCACAGCAGGATCACGTTCACACTTCCGAGAGGCCTGGACAAAGTCAGGAGTATTCGACTTGCTGACCACGATACACTCAAGAATCTCCTTATTGGTCTCGAATTCCATTCGGTCTACCGCTGGCAAATTCTCCGTGATGTCAATAATCTAACAAATCTTCCGTTCAGCTGACCGTCGTTGTTTAGTTGTTGTAAATACTAACTTCGAGACCGAAGCGTGTGTCTGGTTTATCTGAACCGAACTAATGAACGAAGCAAGTATATTGTGAACGATAGAAAGCACAAGGATCACATGAGAAAGCTCACGCGAGACATTGCTTCATGATAGGTCATGACTTGGAATTCCGGAGGTAACTCCACATTTTCGACTTCTTTCCAGATACGCTTGACCATAGACTCTACAGTTTTGCGAACTTCCGCACCTCCAATGCGCCAAGTGTTAGTCCAAGTGGTCTGAGCGGCATCTGTCGGGCCCCATGAGACATAGGCTAGTTCCAGATCAATCTGAGTAAATTCGGGCTGCCTGTCCTTGCGACCATCCTCATCTCGGAAGCATTTGGCAAGCTGAAAATATCTGTCAACTGCACCTGACGCTATTAGTAACTGCTTTGGCTGCTGGGGGGATTGTTGTAGAGCAAAGAAAGATGGATGTTCTAAAGGGCCGGTACGAGTGGGAACCAAGAACTCCCGTGCACCTTCAACCGATGATCTGAGAAGCACTGGTGTTTCCACCTCCACGAAATCTGAACAACCACAAGGGTCAGAAGACATTTATTTATATCGCAGATAAGATCACGTTTATACCGTTGTCGTGGAGGGTGCTTCGCACTAAATGTGCGACACGACTGCGTTTCTTGAGGTTGTCTGAAAGGACTGACCGACGAAGGTCGAGGTACCGGTACCTGAGTCTTAGCTCCTCATTCGGCTTCAGTCGGCTGTTAGTGTCATCACTCCCGATATCACAGAATGGCTCACCAAGTTGTAGGGATTGGATGGCACGAAAGGCATGGCTGTGTTGACAGGATTTAATACAACAAAGTTGTTCACCTGCACATCAATCTCGCCTGCAGGCCCCTTGGCAATAGAAGACCGTCAGTACAAATATTGATACTTGTCGTGGGCTATAGATGACGACTGACAGGACGTCGGGCGCTTGGGGGCCTCAGAAGAACTGTCCCTTCTATCAAAATGGAAGATTCGACAGGAACATCTGAAAGTGACTCCATTCCGTGATTAGCATCTTGGTGATTCACGATGAGCTGGACTGTTCCAAAAGAGTCTTTGAGCGGAAAAAATGACACGAGTCTCCCTTTGCTGAAGTGGAATTAAGTTGGGACGCACAGACGTGCAAATGGGGTTGGATGATAATCACCGCTCAGGAAGGAGCCATCCGGTCAAAACGACGCGTGAGCCAGCATCAAGGGCAGACAACGCGCCGCAATTGTGAGTTCTGAGGGGAAACGGGGCTAAAAGAGCAGATTAGGGCACGCTGACCGAGCTAGGCATTGGGACTGCTGACCAGAATGAGCTGGTAGATTTAGTTGTAGATTCGGTGGCTGACTTTGAGATGGGGGTGTGGAGTCTTGTGACAGAGGGCGAGAATAGAATTTTGAAGAGAAAGGACCGATACCCTCGGTTGGCTGATAGCGACGACCAAGAAATGAAGGGGAGACACGCAGAAACCCACGCATCGAGTGCAAAGAGGTGAAAATGTTATGTCAGCAAGGATCTCGGAGTCGACTCGGAGTCGATATAGAATACTCTGGCCTGAACTGGCTGTCCCTACTCAACTAGGCAATGATATATCAAAGCCCTCTATAAAACCATCATGTTCTATAACAACTCCCTCTCTTAACCCTCCCCCCATGGCTCCCGTCCTTCCCTTAGAGCTTATTGACGCGATCTCCCAATTTCTCCCTTCATCAGACCTCGCTCGTCTCTCCCAGTCCTGTACTCGTTATCATCTCGTTACCCGAAGGCTATTGTACCGTCACCTCGCCCTCGCCCCCGCATATAATAACTTGGGCATCCTAATCACTCTCGCTAAGAAACCCGACATCGCTCGCCACGTCAGGTCGTTCTCGGTAGAGCTCGATGCGGGCACCGCCGTTCTACGGCCTTACTACCGCAACATATCGATCGCCCTGTCGTTCATGTCCGAGCTCAAGTCATTGAACCTTTCACTCGATCCCAGCTCGACCTGGGTCCTACAAGGAGTAAAGACACATTCATTGACGCGCTTCTCATCCACCTTCTACCTTGATCACCATGTTACCCGTTTCCTCGAACATACCAGGTCTCTCCTGGAACTGGAATTAGGGTCACCACACGCTACACACGTCTCTTCAATGCCTCCGTTCGCAGTTCCTCACCTGGAACAGTTCAGCGGGCCTGCCCTCGCTGCCGAATTAATTGTGCCTGGACGGCCAGTGCACAGTATTCAACTCACCTCTGGTGATCTGTCGGAGAATGTGGTGCAACAACTGGCCAAGTCATCGGCCAGTATAGCTGTTCTGAGTGGCACGAGCTCGCTTCCACTACCCAGGCTACTCAATCTGCTATCACAGCATATACAGCAGCTTGTCTATCTGCGAATGATGACAATCTGCAATGTTACCGAGGCTCCTGATGCCGTGTGTTCATTCCATTTTCTTCTTGACTTCTCAAACTCATAATGTGTGAACACATCAGGACTTTTACAGCACTATAGCTGATTCCCTGTCATCCCTGCCCAATTTGCAAGCTTTTGAGCTGTCAGGAATGCATTGGGGATCCCTGCACAAGTCCGACGATGGAACGAAGCAAGCGGTTTGGCAGGCTAAACCGCTTAGCGCAGAGTTCACCACCGATGATATGTTCGAGATCGAGGATGACTCGGAGACTTTCTTTGGGCTCTAATCGCAGTACGCTATCTGATGATACCCTCTACCCTATAGCACCTGTTTTTCCCTTCCCAGGTTCATAAATCAAGAGTATTGTACTGATTTTCTTGATTCCCGTAATCTTAATGTATCTATGAAGGCAATATCCGATGTTTGTTTTGAGCGATGGAAGGAGTTACGCAAGAAAAAGTATCACCGAACCCGAAACTTCTTTTGTTCATTTCGTTTGTTTCGGCATACCAAGCTTGTTTTCTGCCATCAGTGTTGCCACAACACATGGAAACTATATCCGGAACCATGAGCAAGGTGATGGTGATTTACAGGTGTTCCCAAGTTACGTGATTGGCTGTTACATAACTTATTTTTTTTCTACACCTCCATCGTATCGCTCAAGCGCCCAAGCGCTGCAGCTCAGACGGCTAAACCACGATGAGTAAACGCGCACCAAACGAAAACGAGAGCAAGCTGCATCAGGCGGCTTTAAGTGCACCCAATAAAGTATGTAGGATGCTCAGATAGTGTTTGAACAGTTGACTCATTAACCTCCACAGGAAATAACTCCCAAGCAGTGCGAAAGCATTGTACGAGATCCCAAAGCCCGTCAAGATGCTCTCAACTTCCTGCTTGGGGTCGGACTCTTCAAATCTTTGGCAGACAAAAAGGGCGCTCTCACATTTCGTGCCGTTAGCAAAGAGGAACTGAAACAGTGCGTCTATTGTTTGCGTTTCTCTACCTCTCCATTCTGACTTTGCAGTTCCAGGTCCAAAGAACTTACAGGAGAGGAGGATCTTGTATTAGGGCATATCAGAGCATCCCATAACGAGGGTATAGACATTCCGTCATCCCAAAGTGGTGTCATTCATTTTTCCCGTAGGAATTTGGACAAAGCATTTAAAGGCCAAAACCAATTTTCATCAGACGGTGATAGATCGATGCCTGAAAACCCTTCAACAGAAGCAACTCATCAGGAAGGTGCAGTCGGTTCAGGTGCGTAGGCTAAATTCTTATAATTCTACCGACCTGAATTTCATTGTTCTGTACAGCATCCGACCCGCAAAATATTCATGCTTGCGCATCTCGAACCATCCATAGCACTCACCGGGGGTCCTTGGTATACCGATAACGAACTCGATACAGAATTCATCGAAACGCTAGTCAGGGCATGCTTCAAGATCGTTCAGGAAAAGGTCCATTCTTAGATCTCCTTGCTTCCTCGTCGGTTCTCATCTCTTTGTTGAATTCAGAGCTTTCCAAAGCAGCGTTCACAGCGTAACGAGCGTGCCCTTTATCCCATTTCAAAAGGTTTCCAATATCCGACCGCAGAGTTTGTTCAAAAGAAGCTACGCGAAGCTCGCATTACGCCAACGGAGTTGAGTGTCGAACACGTCGAGATGTTGTTAAATGTGCTCGTCCTTGACGGCGAGATAGAAAAGGTGTGTAATGATCATTTCTCTTCTTGCATACCATGAGTCTTACCTCGAGTAGCTTCCCGGATTTGGCGCCTCAATGTGGGACTCGAATGCACTAGATGAAGATGAGGCGTCCATCGATGAGCGACGTTCCAAGAAGAAGAGAAAGCACAGACAATCCCACCCGGACCCGGACGACGGTAGCAGTAAACGGAACTCGAAGAAGAAATACAAACTAGAATCAGACACTGACACTGACACTGGCTCGGATGTTGTAAAGAAGTCAAAGCGGAGGAAGACCAAAGACGACTCAGAGTCGGACTCGGATTCTGAGAGGTCAAGAACAAAGAAATCAAAGAAGAGGCGAGACGAAACGGATCCCGAATTGGAGAGTAGTGATGATGACGCCAAGCGAAAGAAGAGAAAGAGCAAGAAAAGAACTGAGTCCTCGGAAGGCGAGTCATCCTCGGACTCGGATGATGAGCGTGGACGACGACAAAGTAAAACGAGGTCTACAAAGCGGTCATCATCCCCTCCGACTTTCTCCTTTGATGACTACGATGATTCTCCGGGAAGTGGGAGCGTTTATCGCGCCATTAGACAGGAACGACTCGATTTAGGATGGTCTCAGGCTCCTTGTAGCGTTTGCCCCTCATTCGAGTTCTGTAAAGACGATGGTCCGGTAAATCCAAGGGATTGTGTTTATTATGGGGATTGGCTTGTAGGTGGCACGGTTGCTGCGATAGAGGATACTGTTTAGGTTAAGGCAAACCAAAAGTATGTCTACTACTTCGAACAGGCTCAAAGTGTAATAGACAGAACGTGTACAATTCAACTAGTATTCACTTGACCCTAGCTAGGTGGTGTTAACTCATGTATTGCCTGTTCCACGAACGCCACTGCAGTAAAAGGCAGCAACCATTCCTTTGTTTCTTTTTCGGATATCACGACGGTCTCTGTATCCCCAATGAGCTCAGCGACAACTCCAACATTGAGACTCTCTCCTTCTTTCAATTCAAACTTTGTGAATCGCCATCCTCCTGGCACTGTACCGTCCACCCTGACTATGTCAGATTCTACGTCGAATTCCACACGACTGAAATCGAAGCCTAATCCGATCCCAAGGGCTTTCGTGTAAGCCTCTTTTAATGTCCACATCCAAAAGAATCTCTTGAGACCCTCGTGGTCAGTAACACCCGGAGAAAGCAATAACCGTCTTTCCAGAGGCGTTAGCTAAACACAAGGTTCGCCAATTGTATCGCACCAGCTCCGAGTCAACCATAACATACCTGATCCCTGAAGATATTAATGAAGGAGGCGTACGTGTCCTGACGTGACGACATTTGGACTTTCATCACGTCAATCCCAATGCTGAATGCGGGTGGATTGAGTTTCCCAGATGTGAACGCCATGACCACAAGACTATTATCGTGGGACACGTTGTATGCTATTGGAGGGTCTATTCCGGGAGTGGTCTAGAGCCATGAGAAGTGTCAGTGAGCGATTGTCGGCATAGCTATGTGCCTCACTATGTATGGTTTCCCCGCTGTCGTCGCAGCAAATGTCATTTCTCTGGAAGCAATCCCCTTCTTTTTAAGTAACATGCGAGGTAGTAGGCGAGAAATAAGTCCTCCTTTAGATGCAGGGCCGACGTTAAATCTGAAGAATTAGTGTCCATAAAAGTGGGCTCACGACAGGCGTCCTCTCGCCGATAGAACCTTTTGATTTTCGCAGCACTTTCCGGATCAACTAACTGAAGGCCCTTCTGGTATAACTGGGCAAATACAGTTATCACTTACTGATAAAAAGAAGATAAAGAATCGGCGTACTTCTTCTGTAAAAAGTGAAGGATCATATGTAACAGCCCAAGTCTGCATGATGGGAGGAAGAAACGACTGCAGATTAGATAAGGAAACTTGTATTTTTCCCTACCTCCACCTGGTTTCATCTTATTACCAGTAAGTAGCGCTCATGGCGAACAAACCAACCCTTGTCACACTGGGCATGTTTATAATCGATGATTTTGAATACCTGGATGAACAAGGGAATCCTACAGGCAAACAGTCAACTTCCCAGGTGAGTGAATACTTTTGTAATTCCAGGTAAGTAGGACATGACGAGCACTCTTCGTAGATTGGTGGTGGCGGGACCTATGCTGCAATTGGTGCTCGCATCTGGTCAGGTTCGCGATATCTCATGCAGCTCCCGGCATTTGCAAACGTTATTTTCCAGGCTTCAACCTGATCAGATAGGCATGGTCGTTGATCGAGGACGAGACTTCCCAGAGGCCATGCAGAGCGATCTGGAGAAATACGGCAAGGAAATGTGGCACTTTCGAGATAGGAAGGATGGGGTGACAACGAGGGCACTTAACAGCTATAGAGGTGAATGTAGAGGGTACGCCCAAGATACTGCTTTACGGACAAAGACGTTTACTTGGCTTGCAGATTCAACTATCTTACACCACGTTTGCGAATCACTCCTAGAGATCTAGAGGGCACAAAACTTGAGAAACCGACAATGTTGCATTTCATATGTTCACCGACACGGGCCTCAGCAATAATATCTGAAGTCCGGGAGGTGAAAGATTGGAATCCCATTACGATTTACGAGCCTATCCCAGTGAGCAGCATCTTTACTCTCTTCTATCCTTATCTCTCAAGGACTTCCTCATAGGATAGGTGTGTTCCGGAGGAGCTTCCCGCCTTGATAGAGATTTTGCCAGAAATAACAATCCTCAGGTACATACTTACCACTGGGATTTTCCTCTTCTGATCCTTCTTGGAACAGTCCTAATGCTGAAGAAGCTTTATCACTCCTCTCGGTTCCTCTCCCTCCGACCAAAGAGTCAATAGAGGAATCTGCCAGAAAGTTTTTGCAGCTTGGGGTCAAAGACTCTGTTGTCGTACGTAGTGGCGGCATGGGGGCTTATATCTTGGCTAGAGAGAAGGAAGGGAAATGGGTCAGTGCATTCTGGAGTTCGGAAGACCGCAATAAGATTGTGGACGTGACCGGTAAGAGATATGCGAGCTCGTAATTATCATCGCCCGATGTTCACTGCCACGAAGGCGCTGGCAATAGTTTTTTGGGCGGCCTCGCGGCTGGTCTGAAGCTCTTGGAAGGTGATGTCTATGAAGGTGAGCGTTCCCTGTGTGGGAATCGGGCGTCCTCGCTGAACCATCCATAAAGCGTCACTTTATGCCAGTGTCTCCGCATCCTTTACCATCGAGCAGGGCGGTTTGCCCATTATGACAGGAGAAGATGAATGGAATTCAGATTCGCCGACAAGACGACTTGATGACCTGAGAAAGCGTACCAGCAGCGAAAGCCGCGAGAAGATGGAGCAAGTATGAATACAGTGTACACTATAGTAGTACAGATGATGGAAATAAGGATATAATGTCATCCGTGAATCCGTTTCTTATTGCTGCTGTCCCGATTCAAATCGTTTTCGGCTTTCTTCGAACAGAGCAGCTTGTGCAGCAGCGAGCTCCTCTTCCGTCAATCCCGATTGCTCAAACTTCGAAACTTTCTTTTCCCGATCCTAAGAGTGTGCGAGTTTTCGAGCAATGCTGATAATAATGGCGGAAAACACACCTTCTGCTGTTGCTTGTGATCCTTGAGAACGTCTTCCACCTCAGAAGTGAAGGAATCAAAACCAAGTTGCTGCGAAATATCGTGAGCAACATGTTCCGCCGACAGGTAGAGAAATAGCGTACCTTCAAAGCTGAAATGATGTGTTCGGGGGCTATGGTCTTTTTCGAGTCACTCTCGCAGATTTCGTTTGCTTCTGATGAAATTAGGTGAATAAATTCTGTGAACAGGTCAATTGTTGAACCAGAAGGAACGTATGAGAAGAGTATTGTTCACCTACACAACATTCAATGACCAGGTCGCGGGTCTCTTTCGCACAGACGACATCGCTAGGAAGGAGTTCTGTTGATCATGGGTGAATAGTATGAAGATAAAATGTTGTTGAGTACGCGCCTTGTATCATTTTCGCGACAGTTGCCTTGGGTAGTGAGAGATCTT
The DNA here is from genome assembly GCA_001466705.2 of Moniliophthora roreri. NCBI lineage: Eukaryota > Fungi > Basidiomycota > Agaricomycetes > Agaricales > Marasmiaceae > Moniliophthora > Moniliophthora roreri. Next base: position 29,583 of record LATX02000244.1, on the reverse strand, counting down.
CATCTGGAGGAAGAGTGCTGGATGGTCCTTCTCTGTCTGACATGACTGATTTTCCTTCAGATATCAGGAGCTGAGTGACTTTGGCTTTGAGGTAATAGATGAAGTTGGGCGCAGACAAGCGTTCAATTTCTATCATTTCAACCCTGCACGTGTTCATCCTCAACCACGATGTCTGCGGTGAGTATTATTCGACGATAGGTCTTCGCATCGCGCTTATCTTACTCTGCAGGTAAACCCAGTCAACCCTAAGCCATTTATGCAAGAACTTACCGGAAAGCCAGTGTTTGTACGGCTAAAATGGGGGCTCGAGTACAAAGGTTTTCTTGTCAGTACTGATGGATACATGAACCTTCAAGTGAGTCGACAGCCTTCATTGGATGCTTTTATGACTGAATAGGCTTCATAGCTTGCAAACACAGAAGAATATCAGGATGGAAAATCGAACGGAACATTGGGAGAAGTCTTTATTCGGTACGTGTTGTATCTCTTGCATTTCACGATTCCGTACTCAGGGCTTATTCAGGTGTAATAACGTGCTCTACATAATAAGTTGATTCAACTACTAGGAATCTCACTTGAACTGATCCTTTCTCTTTCATTACAGGGAGGCCCCGCCTGAATGATTGTGTAGGACTAGATTCGCGCAACCGATGTCCACTTTACCCACACAAAAATTGCGCGTCACCACGCGTATCTATCAATTCGAGCAATGGATCCGATCGATGGACTGGTTGTCTGTGCTTGCTGTAGTCATTATCGCTGTAGACTCCTGTATTGTAAATCGGCTGCGAGGCTGGAGTCACTGTTACTAGTCACACTATGTCACAGCCTCAGTGACAAAACCTTTAAATTTTTTTTTTTGACTCGGTGTGCACGTTCTTTATACTCAACCACCACCACCCACCGCAGTTCCCTCTCCAGCAAAACCAACTATAACGATGGCAAAATCACTCAGATCCAAAGCCAAGCGAGACTTTCGCTCAAAGAAACGGGAAGCTGGCATTTACGCAGCAACACACGCAGCTCGCCTGCGAAGATTGAATGCAAGATTGTCAGCAGTGGCGACAAGAGATGCAGAAGGAGATGTAGCAGTAGAAGACGTTGAGGAGGAGGCAGCAGACATGCCAGGTTGGTCTTGGTTCGCCACCTTTGGTCTTCTAGATCCCGAAGACATATCTGTGGCCAGTTTGAGCTCTTTCTCTGGAGGGCCAGCAAATCGAACCATACCACGAGGATTATCGCAAGGCCCACAGTGGCTTCAAGGAGACCTTTGATTGATCCCATTCACTGTGTTCGTTTGGACGATCATTGACGAGTTTCGTTTATCCACAGCCGACGAAGATACACAGCAAAAGACCACGGGTGACGAAGGTTCGCACCCATTCCATTCCACTTATTTTTACACCATTTCATCTACCATTCCCAGACTCCATGCAAATGGATACCACACCCATAGACGCTGAGTCGTCGAAACGTATTTCAACACACGGTCCCCGTGGTTCAAGACGCGAAGAATGGCGGTTATCGAAAGGTTTAAGTGCACGTCCCAAGTCTAAGGGTATGAACCGACAAGGCGGAGTCGCAGCACGGAGAAAAGCAGGTCGTTCGAAGAGGAGGAGATAAAGGTACCCTTCATGTATTGGGCTATATTTTAGCATTCGCATCATTTCTGGTTGTATTGTGGCATTACAGATGCAATTGTATTCCGCGCAGAACTACTCCCGTTTGCTTGTGAACTACTATGCTTGTGAAGTACTACTGGTCAATGAACATTGAGGTTGAAACGAGTGAATTGATAAATTTTCATGCTGATGTATACAAGTTACCACTTCCCTTCCCTGCTTCAAGATCCACGTCCAACGATGTGCGCGGCTTCGTGTCAGAATGCTGGCCCTCGTTCCCTCTGAAGCAAAAGGTTAGTAATGAACGGGCTGTACGAAGAACGGTGCTTTACCGAAATTCGGTCATGGTTATGTGTTCCGTTGTTACATGTACTTCCGGCCGAGTCAGGGTGAACTTAGGACTAGAAACGGATAAGGAATAGGCAAGGGAACCTTGACGGGGCTGATTGGTATTCGCAGTCGAAGTAGCACCGGGCACGCCTGACATGGAATGAACGTAGACGTCTGCCGTCTTGTACTGTAGCAAGCGCATGACGGCTCGACAGGAAGCAATTGAGCTATTGAACAGTTAAGTCAGGTCGGAAGTGCCAACGGAAAGGACTTCTTACCTCACTGCGGCTGCGGGGACCTGTGTATATGAATGAGTAATATTCAAAGGAAGTCGGAACGGTTACGCACAGTGGCAATTCTAAGTGAAGGTTTAGGATCGTAGTCAGGTTTAGGCGCGAGAAGAGAGAAAATAAGCGGTACGCTTACACGTTCATTGGAGCTACAGCAAACACTTAGTTGGGGATTGGATCATAAGAAGGACGGGAACTTACTGTTTAAATTGAGGATATTGAAAACCTGTAAGGAGTCAGGGACATGTCCGCCGCAATGTGAGCTAATATAAATGCACTTACAGCAGGAATACAGTTTGCAGAGAATGTTACCACGAAGTAAACCAAACCATCCTGGAAAAGTAGCTTCCAGAGATCGGTACGCGCGGTATGTCTAGCGGTCAAAGCAACGAAAGTGTAGGCAAGAATGACGAAGTCGAAACCCATCGCTTATATGTTCGTCAGCTGCACCACGAATCGGAGAATCGTATAAAAGAACGTACTGAAAAAGAAAGTGACGTTGAGCAAAGATGGATTGGTCTGCACAACAGCGCAAGCACTAATGGAGTCATCCCATTGTGCCCGCACAATGAACATTGTACGATAGAGAATTGTCCAAAACGCGATGCAAAGCACTCCAAGGGGAATCACGACAATCAGTTTGCGTTCCCAGAGTGCAATTCTAGATGCGTAGCTCAGATTTGAGAATTGGAACACGGGTAGTAAAAACCTACGTGCGAAGCATAAGTGACGTAGAAGCACAGAGCATGGTCATGTTTCCGGCCCACTAAATTTACAGTAAGGCCGAGTACAAGACGACGATGAGGGAATTGCATACTGAAATGAAGGTGTACAGTGCCTGTCGAGGAATGATGAGTTTAAGCAGAAAGCAAATGCGACTTCACTGACTCCGCAGTTGAGCTGTTAAGAGAGATATGCGTTCAGCTTCCCCACTTTCGCACATCCACCTTGTGTTTGACTGACCTCAGAAGTTACCGTTACCGATACGATTCTGATCAGGTGATGAGTTCTCCAGCGGGACCAACGGGCTTGCAAACTTACAACCCGGTCAGTGCCATCACGATGCAATAACGGGAGAAGAAAAAGAAGACTGTCGAAGCGATCAGACAGGCCCGTAGTAGTATTTCAAGTGGGACACACCCTGAAAGACGGGATCAGCAAAGCACTTGAGCGTGTTCGGGAGGCGACTCACCAACGGCCAGCGAAAAGGACGGCGCCGTGTGATAATGGACCATTCAAAGTCGCAAGTAATGAACAGCTCCCACATAACCACGCCCAACACGCAGAAAATAACCCTATCGAGAGCAACTGCACAAGAACGTTAGAACTGTAGAATTGACAAGAGTCCAAATACTTACCTGCAACCCTTTGGATCTGAATTGGGTCTGCCCAGTTAACCATCTTCACGAGCAAGTGGGGTGTTGAGGTTAAGAACAAAAAGAAGGTTGAGTGGGTTGCGTACTAATTAACGGCGTGCTTCCGACATTTAAAGACGTTCCGTCCCAGTTCATAGCGCTTATTCTGCTGCCATAGCTGTCCTACAAGTCACGTAGTTTATCCCGTTTCGTCTGTGATCATTTTGATGCCGTCTACACCGGACGGTATAATCTGTTCAAGAGAACATGCAAGACGGGCATATATGGTATAGCAACAAGCATCACCTGGGAAGTGCAGGTCGTATAGCAAGTCGTTGACGTACACATTGGTCATCTAACAATGTACCCATTAGTACATAATAAATTGACTGATTGTCAAAGCCCAAAGCTAGAATTAGGAAACATCAAGGAACAGGATTCTTGCGAGCTACAGTGATAAGTTGATCCTAGTTGCGGCACAATCAAGTATCTTAGCGTCGGTAAATGTTATTCACGAGTTGAAAAGACCTACCGAGAAATTAGTTTTCCGCGTGGCAAAGGGGCTCTATACTTCTTCATCTGCGACATAGGTCCCCGAGCAAATGTCGGGATTGACATCCATAATGTAGTGTCATGCAACCCAAGACCTTCCCGACAGAAACATTCCTGACAATATCTGCGACCTGTTCGCGAAATGACTCCGGGTCAAAAAGTGTCTTGATGATGAATAGTTACCTGATTAGCTGATATCGTCAGTGTCAGATAGGCAATAATTTCCTTAGGCTACGGTAGCAACCGAACTGCTTCAATACTACAAGTCCGAGGGGACTCGATCTTGATATTGAATGGAAGAAAAACTAGCCATGTTGCGTCGGTGTTTTTAACTACACCACACATTGACTATACCGTCCGCCCCGGCACTGACAAGCCAAGGATGCCGACTACACCATTTCACCTGCAAAACCCCCAGCCCGTTCGAAATGTCATGTCCGCGAAGGATTTTGAGGGGTACTATCAAGGGATCCGTCATCAAGTCGCTATACACCCTGGCATGAAATATCTGAATCGAGCCATCATCCGAAGAGGACGCAAAGAGGGGGTATGTCGGATGGAAATGAAGAGAGCGAATCGCACGTGAATGATATCTATAGTTGTTATGAGCACCAGATGCCGAATAACATGTAACGAAATGACGCCGCACCGCAGAACCTTGTAAGGCTTGTCACTCAGTTCTAGATCGAACCAGCATAATTTGCGGTCGTAACCTCCGACAATAAGATGGTCCCCAGATGGATGAATATCCATGGAAGATATCCATTTAATACCCGGAATCAATGTCTTAATCAATTTTTGCTCAGACAGGTTATAAACCCTGACATATTGTTGCGTCTGTAGGTGTGTTGGTGCGAAAACGTGTGCACATAGAGTTAATATACTTACTGCAACGAAGAAGTGTGGTTTCAAAGGATGGAACTGTACTAGCTGCACTTTCCCTTTGACCTTTTTGAATGGCGCTTGAGAGTGCCTTCGGGAGATTTGGTGTATCCACACGCCTCCTTGATTTCCACCCGACGCTAAAAATGACCTACTTAGATTCCGCACCAGTAATGAATGGGTCGACCTACAGACGCTAGCTAGATAATCGCCTTTTCGATGCCAAGCGACGTGGTTCGGTAACCCTGAACCGGAGGGCAGGTGAATGGTAAGAAGAGGAGTATCATCTGTCCAAGAACTAGATGGCGGTGTTGTCCATTTCACTGGTGAGGGTGTCTCCGGTGGTAACGTGCTCGGGGCTAGTAACTCTTGAGTGGTTTGATTGGCTGCAGAGGATGCATATGGCGGGACAAGACAATGCAACATGTCTTCGCTATCAACGAACCGCATGAGCAAGTCGCCAGCAAAAATAAATGCGACTCACACTCCAACCACAAAATAACTTGCATCTGACCGAGGACACCACTGCAGTGCGCCTATTTTGCTGCTCAATTTCCATCTCTTCACCTCTCGTCCAACGTTGACTTCCCATAGTGACACAACTCCGTTCTCATCTCCACTAGCAACCCATGCTCCGTCAGGGCTGACGCTGATGCATCGCACAAGAGCAGACTGTATGAACCTCAAGGATTTGTATGTCGGGAAAGGCTTCAGGCTGCTTGGATTGGGTAGTTTCGGAATCAAGGACTCGGGGTCAATATTAAGCTTCACCCTTTGTACACGAGGAGCCATGTAGAGATCCAGCTGACGATTGAAACGTTCCTTGATGAAGCTGTCATAGCCAGGTACAAGGCGGAGAGAGGAATACTTTTGGGGCAGGTAATCTCGCTCTCTATCCTCGGGATCCGTTTCTTCCCACTTCTTCCGTTCTTGGTCCGTGGGTAGATACTCTTCAGGAGGATTGTATGACTCCGAGTGAGTTGGAAGCGGTGGTTTCGGCGCGGGAAGAGGGGGTGCGTGTGTTGAAGATTCCTCTGACCAGATGGCGTAGAATTGCGGTTGGGCGTTAGCAGTTTTAGGCTTATTGGGAACGATGCGCCCTTGCCTGATCGCTCGGACAATTTTCATGACCTACAAGCGTCATTATATTTGATGCTGGTATACGGAGTATAACATACCTTTTTCTTTTCCCATTTACTAGGAATCCACCGCCTCTTGGGTTCTGGAGCAGCAGACAGAGGCATCACCTCTTCCTTGCCTTTTCCAGTAAACCACTCTGTCATGGGCTCGTATGGGTCGTACTCGGCGTCGGGAACCTCGTTTTCGTAGAGTCTGCGAATGAGCTCTAGTTCCTCGTTAGAGAGTGGCTTGTCCATTTGCATATTTTTGTCAAATGCGGATGTCCTGATGACATGATGAGACAAAGGTAAAGTCAAAGTAAACATGTCGTTGCATACCAGGAAGTGGGATCTTCCACTGTCTCCAAGAATTTATCAAGCTCGTCTCCACGCGCTGGTTTGAGAATTCTCTTCCCATCCATGTCGTAGCCGACGTGCGGAAGGTCATCATACCAATGCATAGGGATATTGCCTACACGATTCGGCGTCTAGGAACGCATTAGTTACGATTGATACATTAGGTCTGGCCGGACTCACATCCTCTGTCGACGAGTCTGAGTCATATTCAGGCTCTATCTCTGGGAATACGCGTTTCGGTTGACCAGTGACATTCGAAACGACTGTTTTCGCTGGAGGAAAGATATGATAATCCTCCATGTCCGAGTCTTCAGATTCGTTCTCTTCGTCTTCTTCGTCTTCGTCTTCATCCTCGTCTTCCCCTCCTTCTATTTCACTCGAGCCCAAGTGGTCTTCATCTTCGTCCTCGTCGTCACTCCTGGTGTCGATTTCGGGAAATTCATCAACTTCACCGTTGTCGGACTCTACATCTTTCCCGTCCTCCTCTTCGCTCAGTATTTCCAGGTCTACAGCCTTGTTGAATGATAAGGGTGTCTCTTCTTCATCCTGAATTTCTTTTCTTTTCTTCGAACTTTTGGGATGAGCGGTCATGAGTGGAAGAGCCAGAATCCAAAATATTCTTGATCAAAAATTTCTAACCGGTAAATCTATCTATCTATCTATCAAGCCAAACACGAACGCGTCCTCGACTTACTCCATCTCACAGAAGCACCATGGTTACCTATGGGGGAGGTATGCAGGTATTGCTCATCACAGGCCTAGATATCTTACTTTACTCATTTAGACGAAGTATCTGCGCTGGTGCTTGATATTGGTTCCTCAACTGTTCGAGCTGGCTACGCTGGAGATGACAGCCCAAAAGCTATTATCCCGACCCACTACGGTTATATACCATCGCAAGACGGAGACGTAACAATGGGCGAGAATGAAGATGGCACGGAATCAGCTTCGCAAAAGGGTGTCAGGAGTTTTATCGGAGAAGCGGGCCCATCGCTATGGAGGGCTGGCATGCGTATTGGAAATCCTATGAGTGACGGTCTTAGTGAGTTACACTATTCGATAATATTATGGATAAAACTGAGTATTCTATAGTTCAGGACTTTGGCCCTATTCCTGCTCTCATTCGTCATACTCTCGAAGATTCCATGCGTGTCAATCCCAAGGAACATCCCATTCTCGTGACGGAGCCGGCTTGGAATACTGCAGAAAACCGCGAGCGGATGGCGGAGATCTTGTTCGAGGAGTTTCAAGTACCCGCATTTTACATAGCGAATACTGGAGTTCTCAATAGGTATGACTATCGACCTTCTTCCTTTATAAATGATTGATTGACACGAGTCCTTAGTTTTGCTGCAGGAAAAGGCTCTGCATTAGTAATTGACGTCGGTCAGACTGTCGCAAGTGTGATTCCCGTTGTTGATGGTTTTGTGCTGAGAAAAGGTAGGCCTCAAGTTGATTTGCTCAATCTCTCCCATTGAATCGTCTTTCTAGGTGTCGCGTATTCCAACTTGCCAAAACTAGTGCAAGCAAATGCCCGCCACATCCTCACTAACCCCACGCCATCACGACCAAGGGGGATTGAGCTATATCCTCACCAGCTTATTGCCAATAAAATGGTCGGTGAAGCAACAGCTGTTTTCAAAGATGGGAACTCTGATTGTTTTGCCTTCAATGCAGCCTGTAGAGCCAAATGCCCCACCGCAATTCACCCTGCGTGAAGACCGAATGGCTGGCGCCACTGACAATTGGCGCAATTGGTACGAGGACAGAGAGATAGAGGAATGGGTACAATGCGCGTGCGGGGTTCTGGAGCAAGGCTGGAACGACCAGTACGCAATTTCCGTTGATTATTGGTCATCCTCCCTCAAAAAACCTTCTTGAATAGGATAGCGCAATCAAGCCCTATGAAGCAATACGAATTCCCGACAGGATATAACACTTATTTCTTTGGCCCCGAGAGGTATGCTGTTGGAGAACAATACTTCTTCCACTCACCTGCACTCATGGTACGTCTGTGTACCTGAATAATCGGCTCGGTCTGTTCACCCAATCCACAAATTAGGCCTCAAATGCGAACTTACCGAGACATATTCCGGCGTTAATCAGCGATTCACTTCGCGCTTGCGATCCCGAGCTCCGACAGGTGCTCATGGGCAATGTCGTCCTCACCGGTGGTGGAAGTCTGTTCACTGGCTTTGCTGATCGCCTCAATAACGAATTGTCCCGGTCGTTCCCACATGTGAGTTTCTACTTTGCGATTCAAGCATTCGCATTCTCAGTGATTTTTCCAGGTCAAGATACATGCTCCGGGAAACCCTACTGAACGTCGATTTGGTGGATGGCTGGGTGGAAGCATCCTCGCGAGTCTGGGCACTTTCCATCAGTTATGGATTAGCAACGAAGAGTGGCAGGTGAGTTCTATGTTAACATGCAAGGTGATTTCCTTACTCATGTTTTGTCATAGGAGCACGGAAAAGGAATAGTTGCCCAGAGGTGTAAATAGAATCCAAAAAGATCTCGCAACGGGCTATCTCTCTAAGCCTCGAAAATTTGTGCTGTGTCTTGTTTGTCTATTGTTGGTATTTGGAATGTATTACCAGCTGTAATCGCCTTTCAATGAATCGAGCATCAAGAGGCAGTGTCATGTCGGGGACAGTTCACCAAGGGACAGTCCGCCAAGGGTGTGTGCGTGTAGTAGGCGCTCAGTGACACCACAGCTTTCCTCATTACACCAACGAAAAACCGTAGTGCCTCAGCGAATGCAACTCAGACACCCGTCGAATCAACGGCGATAGCACATATCGTTCAAAATACCTCATTTTACGCTTTGTTATGCACCCAACAGCAAGGTGATGAGCGCTCGGCCTGATAACTTGACCCAGCACGATCATCCTCTCGAACAAGAGGTTCTCGTTCCAGTCGTCTTGGTAGCTCAAGAGTCTTAGAAAAAAATGTGGATGAGGGGACAGATCGAAGAAGTGCAGCGCTATCGCCATGCTTATACACTAGCACTCTCAGCTGGGATGGGTAGTATATTCTTTGGTTGGGACATGTGAGTGTTCGCCTGTAACCTTTCTGAACATCTCGATTCATTGTTTCCTTATAAAGTGGCCTGATAGGCGGTGTCCTAGCGCTACCATCTTTTCAAGAATACTTTGGGATTGACAAGAAACTTCCCGGCGAACGAGCTAGTGTCAACGGAAACATTGTATCAGTGCTACAAGCGGGTTGCTTGTGAGTGATTACTCAAACATCAAACATATTAGCTCAATTCTAGATAGCTTTGGGGCTCTTGCTATGAGCTACTTCTCAGCTCAACATGGTAGGAAGAAATGTTTGCTCGCTTCGGGCGTCATCTACCTTGTTGGAAGTATTATCCAGAGCATGGCTGGTATGGGAAGTACACAAGCGACCGGATTGAGAGTCTTGTATTTGGGTCGGTTCATCGGTGGCGTTGGAGTTGGAATGGTCTCTGCACTGGTACCCTCATATGTGTCTGAAAGCACACCAAAAGTCATTCGAGGAAGATGTACATCCATGATTCAGTTGGCCAATAACATTGGTATCATGTTAAGTTGTGAGTATATATATTATTCCGGGACGGGACATTCAAAACTCATACAACGTGTACAGTCTGGGTTAACTATAGCGCTGCAAAGGACATGGCTCCCTCCGAGATGCAATGGCGTATGCCATTCATAGTTCAGTATGTATTTCATCCGGCTAGTATCACTAGAATACTCATCTCGTCCATCATGAAGAATGATCCCTGGCGTGCTCTTCTTATTTTCCATGGTCTTTCAGCCCGAATCCCCTCGCTGGCTCGTTGAACACGGGAGACCAGACGAAGCCGCCCAGACATTGGCATACATCGCACAAGTCAGTCCAGAAGACGAATCGGTCCAAGTTACGCTCGATGAAATCAAAGCGGAATTTGCGGGAAAGAAAGCCCTCTCGCTTTGGCAACAGTTCCTTGGAATGGGAGAATCATGGCCTATCGTTCACCGTTGCTTCGTTCCTCCTTTGGTCATGTTCTTTCAGCAGTGGACGGGTACGAACGCAATCAACTATTTTAGTCCTCAGATTTTCGCCGGGCTTGGAGTTGACGGTACCAATGCTGAACTTTTTGCAACTGGTCGGTGTTTTTTTTCTTTCTCTATTCGGCGTATCGTCCTCATATTCAACTCATAAACAGGGGTTTACGGTGTTGTAAAGGTTAGGAAAAACCCAATTCCATCGCTTGGGAAGGCGCTCAATTCTCTCTGTTCAGGTGGTCGCCGTCGGGCTCGTGATAGCTGTCGCAGTCGAAAGTCTTGGACGAAAGAAATGCTTGCTCATCGGAGGCCTTGGCCAAGCATTAACCATGTTTTGGATAGGCGGGTACAGTGCTACACACCGTTCCGATGAGATTACCTTGGCTAGTTACATATCCATCTTGGCCGTCTATCTCTACGCCGTCTTTTACTGCATCGGTGAGCCCTTTATTTATTTATTTATTTATTTTTTCTCTTCGCGCGATAGGACAGGCAACCAACTTATATTTATTCAGGATGGGGTCCAATCCCTTGGGCAGTCAGCGCAGAAGTTGCACCAAACCACCTACGCACCATCATACTCTCCATCTCAGTGGGCGTGGGCTGGCTCTTCTCGTTCACCATTTCCAAACTGACGCCCGCCATGCTTCACGATATCACCTATGGAACGTTTTTCGTATTCGGGGTGATGTGTTTGATCATGTCGGTTTGGGTGTATATCTTTTTACCCGAGACAAAGGGTGTGGCGCTGGAGGACATCAAGTATATCTTTGGTCAAGGGTGGATTGTAAGATCGTTACAGGATGCGCCGATGGGTCACATCTTTTTGGGCGGGAAAAGAGCCGAACCGATTGAAACGCTGAGGGGGAGAGACGAAGAAGTGTCCCCGTTATTGCGTGGCGAATCTTGGTCAGGAGTGTCTGCTGGTCCGATCTAGAATGAGTCAATATCCGGGCAATCAAAATTCAACGAATAAATAGCGTTTTTATTCGGAACACCCCAAGAACCCTATATGTAACGACAGGATGATACAAGTACAACAAGACAAAAGAGAATAAATCGACATCTTTTAACAAGTTTATGTTGCAGACGAGTTCACAAAGTCGGAAGCAGTGAGGGTTTAGTAAAAATTAGGGGGAGGAAGAAATGAGTGAAAGTATGTACGTGTACGAAGCAGGTGTGTACATTGCTCGATGCGTGAGGGAGCCTATGTGATAAAATCTCCCCCTACACACCTGACCAGTAAGGAGGAGCACCGCTCTCCATGCGAACAAGTAATAGGTAGCGCGAATGGGGAAGGGACGAGGAACAAAAGGAGTACATATGCCGTATAAAAAAGCGACCCATTGTTCTGCTCGGCCTAAAGAATAAATAGAAGTATCGTAACATGAACAAACGAATGGGAGTGAACAAGTCATGAGGATGTAGCGTCCAACAAGAAGGAAAGAGAAATTGGAAAGAAGAATTTTCGTCTGCACCCATTTTTCTTCATCATCAACGAATCGCCACGAAATGGAATATGGACACTGTTTCTCCTCTCTCTGAAACGCAAGACTGCACCAGCAAGGGTAATTTGTAAAAGAAAAAGACTCTTGCATTTGTTGTTTAAAGGCATCATCGATATCGCCCCCCGTATGAGGGGGAGAAAAAGGGAGTGGTGGTGTGTTGAAAAGTCACCGCAAAGGATAATGTCACATATGTAAGCTTGTCAACTCTTTCGCTTCAGCACAAAGAACAAAAGAAAGGAAGGAGAGAGAGAATAAATACTAAAGAATGGGGTGTTGTGGTGGTGAAACCTATGGCTCAGTAAGCCTCCACAAATTCCCTTCTCTCTCGCGCACCCATGAGCATACCGAGACCTCCGATAGCCTTCCTCCTGATTCTCGTCGCAAAATTCTTGGGACCCAGCTCGTCCGCACCCGAAGGTGGCCCACGGGGCTGTCTAGTTGGCTGGCTCACCATCCTGTGGGAGACCAGGGCAACGGCGTTGTCGGAAGGGGCAGGTTGCTGCGCAACGGCGGAACCAGGCCTACCCATTCCGAGACCTTCGTACAACTTCTTGGATGCTTCCTCGCGCGGCGAGAGTGGCATCTCGTTGGACGAAGATGACTGAGGAGTGGTGGGAGACGACTGAGCTCCGGATTTGGAGGAGCTCGTGGACGAGGTATCGTCATTGTCATTACCATCGGAAGAATCGATAGTGACGGTTGGGAGTGGCTGAGAAGTGACTGGCGTAAAGCGCAAGGGCTGCGGGCGCGCCTTGGTGGTAGTTGGCGAAACGACGGGTGGGGGAGATGAACGCTCTGGTTCGGGAGGGGTTACTCTGACGCTGGGAGAAGTGACGGCACGGTTGGCGCCATTCAGCACCGAATTGCCCTTGCTACCACCACGCCTCCATGAAGAAACCGAGTCCGACTTTGACGGGGCAATATTGACGTTGTTGGAATTTAGGTTTCCGAGAGAGGTACCTCCGCTAATGACAGTAGTGGTGGAGCCGTGGCTTGGCGGGACATCGCCGTTATCATCAAAACGGTTCGGGAAATTGGTGCGGCTACCAAATTTGCCCCCCAAAGCGGCGGTCATGGGAACATGATCGTCGGAAGAAGCACCCAAATGAGCCTGATACGCCTGCTGGTGTTCTGTTGCGCGACGCATCTGAGCGCTCAGGGTGGCAGATTGGATATCAAACCCGGTGGTGAGTGGACCGGCGGTGGCAGGAGGGTTAAACCCCATTGATGCCCGCCTGTTTTGTTGTTGTTGCTGCTGACGCTGTGCTTGAGCCATCAATTCTGCCTGGTATTGCTGTGCGGCCTGTCGTTGTGACCGAGTCAGGATTTTTGAAAGTGTGACAATGAGAGGGATATCAGATCATACCTGGATCTTCAAAATTTCCAACTGCATCATTTGCATTTGAAAAGCTTGCTGCTGAGCCTGAGCAGAATTGAGATTGGTGTTGAGGTTGAACGCTGGGCTGAAAGGAAGGCTGTTTGGGTTCATGCCCCGTTGTTGCTGGTGGTGGGAGAAGCGGTTGTTGGGAGCGTCTACGGCGGCTGTCATGGGCATGATATGGGAAGCACCGTGGTGATTGTTGGCGTAGATGTTTCTGGAAGGCAATTCGAGGAATTGGTCGTCCTCCTCTTCCTCTGGGAAAGAGTGGGAAATGGATCTGGGAATGTTGAAAGTTGCGCCTGGGGCAGCAGTGTGAGGAATTGAAGCTGAAGCTGAACGGACACCGCCTGTGCGGAGGCCTGAGAGAAGAGAAGCTCTGTTGGATGGGGGGGCAGTAGACATGTTGTGGGTGTTTTTATTTGCGTATAGATTGAGGGAGAAGAGAGTGCGATTAAGGGTGAGACGTTGATTACTTGAACGAGAACAAGAGATACAGCTATGAGAGATGTTAGATTGACAAGAATCAAGTGGGATTGAACACTTGCTTTGAAGAAAGAAAAAAAGAACAAGAGAGAAAGAGGAACTCTGAGGACAGTCGTGGAGAGAGAGAGAGAAACAGTCCAGTGCAACCGTGACTGGCAGTGACTGGCAGTGACTGTCTGGTGACTGTCACAAGTGACGTGGTGAAACACAGCCCCTGCCTGCCATATATAGTAATCTACACTACAAATACTTTTTTGCACTTGCTCGAATTCTAGCATCAAATCCCTGGCTGACAATCGTCCGCTGTGCACTCTGAAACGGACTCATCATCGTCTTGATATACACCTCCCACACCTCCATCAAAAATCCACGAATCCCTTCGTCATTCTTTCCCTCGTGTAGCAACAGAAACTTGCTATCTTGAACCAACAGATCAGCATAGCACATACATCGTACTCACTACTCCCACTCACTTCCTGGTGTAATAAATGCAGACACTGTCCACTCGTTAAACTTGTCCACACACTTCAAATACCTACATCCTCCTTGGTGAAAAACATTAATATTCTCTTGCAGTTTCATCTCACATTGCATTCTCCTTTCTCATCACATCCTCAATCACATCCAAACTCGCATTCGCAATCATCTGAATAACATGTCGGTCTTGTCCCCCTCCAACCCGAACTCCACCTCCAATCGTATGTTGCGTCGCACTAGACGCTCCAGAAAGTGCAGTCAACGTTCCAGCAAACGCCGAAGTTGACCATGTTGGCAGGTTGGACGACAATGGCGAACTAATACTCGCTGCAGGTTTCGTCGAATAGTGCGTCAAGCTGTATATCGGAGTGTCCGAAGGCGAAAGGATGAATAGATGATGCGACATTTTCTCCAGAGTCAAGATGGATTCTCCAGACTGGTGCAAGTGTCAAGGCGTGTACAAACAATGACAAACTTTTTACTCTGAACGAGTATACTGTGCTGTCCATAAGTCCCCAAAATAAACGCCGTTCCCTTCTACATAGTCTTGTTCCTGACTTGACGCGAAAATAAATCCTGACAGAGGAACCACCATCCGTTCCTGTACTCCCTTCAGGGCGTCAGTCTTGTCAGCGGCCGTCGTAATCGATTGCGAATAGACGCCTCCAGAGCGACTCAATCTCGCCCGGAGCCTGACAAATCGGATTCTCCTGTCCACCGACACTCAACTCGCCAATGCACCAATCAAGAAATACCACTGATTCACCTCCCAAGTAATGAATCTCGACGCCGCACGTACCGCTGCTGCAAACGAAATATCCAAATATCAATACAGACGGCTTTTTACTCAAGTTGTTCCCAGTCAATAACCGCCTTGTGGATGCTATTTTTGAGGCCCTATACAGCAGTGCGAGAGAGGGAGCAGTTGGAAGAGGCGCGTAGCAAAAGTTGAAGAGATTAAACCATTCACCGTTATTCACTTCTGCTTTTCCAAAAGGAGAAGACCCTTGATACCCTTTGGTCTCAGATTCATTCCCTGCTTAAACAAAGTCGAGATTTCGACATCGAGATAGTCGAGCAAATAAGCAGTCATATTATCCGAGCACTCAGCACTGGCAGCTCGACCGGAGATTCATTCTCGGTTCGATTCTTTACCGGGACCGCCTTCACCCAGCGGAACTCATTGACGTTAAAAAAGGTATGCCTCAAACCCCACTACTGAGAATATCGTAATTCATCATGCTCGAGTCAGAATCCGAAAAAGCTTGCGCATGTCACTTCAGCGCTTGCCGTTTTAAAACCACCACAGCAAGTGGGATGGGACCCGAGTATGGCCATCTAGTCCTTCAGTACCATCGGGGAGAAATCTTGTCCAGAAAACTGCGGCAAGTTCATTGGTTAATCAAGATTGGCTCTGATTACTTTGTAACGATGAAAGCGTTGAGTATCCGCCGTGCAGGCTGCATGGCAGTGATAGTATGGGCAGCCACCAGAATCCAGAGAAAATGGTGAGCTAGGACAATCTTATTTGTGACCTGCTGTACGACATGAACTTATAATAGAGCGGATAGATCTATGTTATAAACCGCCGCCGCCGGCGGCCGTTACTCAAACCATTGATTTACACCCCACGAAGAAATTCACAGAGACGGAGATGGTGGTCCCAGAGGAATATGGGAACCTAACTGATCCGGGGGCTGCGCGACTTGAAGAGGGAAAGGAGCTACGAAGGAATCACGTTCGAACGTTCCAGGGGATTGAGCTTGATGCCGGAACGGTCATCTACGCTGCGAATGCTCTGGTTAGAAACAGGAAGAGCGTTGGTAAGAGAGTGGCTGCCATTTCCGATTATTTTCGGGAACTCTTTCGTTTCCGGAAACTTGGAGAAGGTCCTCCTTCACAGTCAACAAGCGAACCCAAGACAGTATGTGTGTGTTATTAACACAGTCCAATGATTGTAACGACTCATTTTCCCGACAGCGGCATGTCCGACCAAGCGAGAAGGGAAACACAGTGTGAGCATCATTGTTGGTCTTGTAGGGCATTATTGATTTATGATATTACAGTGTACTAGATCGTTCATGTCGCATGAACTACTTTCACCACACAGCTCCTTTTTCGCAGACGCAGGGCCTCGTATCCCCTCTTGATACTTTGCATGGCGTTGACGCTCTCTTCAAGCTATATCAGCGCCTGACCCGCAGTGAGGGAGGAGGAACACGTCGTGAAGAAGAGCTCAGTCATCTGTCAACGCAGATCACTCGGTATTTCAACTGGTCCATTTCATGTTCGACTGTTCAGCGACAATGACAGGAACGAAGCATTATGCTTTCAAGCACCCGGAATGGCTCAGGGAGGTTGTCGTCCCGGCCATTCATGATCATTGAGCTAATCCCAAGGACTCGTATTGGAGTGGCACCAATTCTCTATATGGCCTATCGTTTCCGGGGGGGGGGGGGGGGGGGGGGGGGTTGAGTTTGACCATATCCATACTCTAGTACTCCGGGCTTTCACCGGGTATATAGAAGGGCTTCAGAGGAAGGAGAAGGCCGTTCATTCCTCTATTGACACGACGACGGATGGACATTGAGAGTATTCGCGGTGTGTTTCTTTGTGAGACCAAATGCGCCGGGCCTTCAGAATCGTGTAATCCCCGATGGACACAAGGCGGGCCATCTGCAACCAGCTACTATCGGAGTTGGTAGCATTATCTCTTTAAAACACTCGTTCTTTTCCCTATCGTATGAACCTTACCTCTAATACGTATAGCCTAAACCTGCCAGTGTATTCCCTTGATTGTAGATATACGAGCAATGCATTATGTTAATTCCCCTCGACCAATATCAAACTTACATGGATAGTACAAGCAGATCCGAAAGCCAGCGAGCTTGTTGCATATGATGCAGGAGAAAAAGATATATAGAGTCTGGGCGGTGGGCCATGACTGAAGGTTCTTACCCAACGAAAGGCCTTCCTGTCTGCTGCAGACACTGATGCACAGCTGCAGGTGATGAGATTGTCATTGCAGTATTTACGAGGTAGATTGCAGGTGGTGCCTTGACGGCGCAAATTGAAAGCGCCCGTTATATGATATCGAAACCATTCCATGTCAAACGAGTACTGTCCATAGCAGCTAAATAATCGTTCCAATCGTTTCCAAAGTCCAATTGTGCTCCAAAGTCAACGTCGACCCCATTCCCCCCTATCCACGACTCGAATTGTGGCACTACATAGTCGTAATCATGCCTATATCCATACAATCCTTGTTGCTCTTCCAGCCCGTCACTCGACCCGAAGATAGATCTTTACAGAGGAGTCACCATTCCCATACCATCCACTCCTGTACTCCCTTCAGGAGCGCTAAACCAATCACCATCAACCGGTATATTTCCCAATTCACTCGAGTACACAGGCACTTGGTATTGACTCTTTTGAGTGTCCATGTAGGCCGCAACGCGAGCGCTTCCTGCATACGTTCTTGGTTCTTGAGCTTGTGCGACTGTGAATGGGTTCGAAAACGAAGAGGTATCGGTAGTTTGCCGCCGTTTGAGGGCAGTCACCGAAGGGATCCTAGATGGGTCTTCCTTTGTAATCATCTCAGAGAGGATGTCACTGGGCGAGCGTGAGTAAGAACAGGTAACCGGCCTAGTTAGACTTACACCAGCTGACCCGCAACTTGATACCTAAAATCAAATGAGTGACAGTTTACTGG
Source organism: Moniliophthora roreri (assembly GCA_001466705.2). Classification (NCBI taxonomy): domain Eukaryota; kingdom Fungi; phylum Basidiomycota; class Agaricomycetes; order Agaricales; family Marasmiaceae; genus Moniliophthora; species Moniliophthora roreri. Next base: position 11,482 of record LATX02000244.1, on the reverse strand, counting down.
CAATGTATAATCGCTGCGCACCTGTCCTCAATGGTCTGCAGTAGCGTCAAACACCTATACACCTCCGCTAGACCCTTGTCAGGGTCCTTCACCTTTCGGCCTTCCCACACTTCAGCCAAGAAGCAGTACACCCGAATCAAACAAAGTAACCTATGATTAACGGGTAAGAGCCACACATAGCTATCGGCGTCTATTCAACTCTGCTCACCATGCTGCTCGACATCGGAAGCACGCCTCTCCGCGCCATCAGCTCTATAGTTAATAAACACGACCGAGCTGCGTTTGCACAAATTGTCAGTGACGGGAACGCCGATTCTGCATTTTGCGAACGGATGAACGGACGGTGGATTTGCATCTGAACCCAGTAGTAGAATGCGTAAATGGTCATTGACTGATGAAAGAACGTCCTGTCTTGGCGGAGTGGATCCCATTTCACTGTATGATTGAATGAGTAAATACTCGAATAAGAAGAGACGAACACTGTACGGTGGTCCGGTATGGTATTCACCCATTTGATTAGCTCCTTGTCAAGATACGATAGGATTTGCTGCTTCCAGTCGGCGTTCCGCTCCGCCAATAGTTGCGGGCGTTTGATAGCAAACTAAGAACGTGACCATGGATTAGTTTGGTGAAGAGACGATGTAATGAGAAGGCTTACTATTGTTCGACTAGCATATCCCAAAATTTCTACTAGCTTCTATTGGCTAAACCTATAGGCAAGTAACGAGGGTTTTCCAGGTGGTTGTTTAAACGCTAACGTTGGATCCTCATGTTCCCAGTACTCATCATCACAGTCAACTGGTAGCTCCAAGTCATAACTAGACGACAGGTTATCAGAACGGAAACCGCAAAACGAAAAAAAGGTTTGGGAAGCACTTACTCGTCAGCGGATGTCGCTCTTGGTCTGCCTGCGAATGTACTCCAAATCACATCGACTGCAACTAACACGCAGAATGCTCGTTTCAAGAGTTCACCTTCAGCGGTAATCGGACAATCCTTGCGTCTATGCGAGCCGATTCCTGCGCCCGACGGATCCCGAGGCCTGTCCATGTCCATATGAATTGAGGACATGAGGCGGCGTTTATAAACATTGTCGCGAGCTGTTAAAAGCATGGGATAGTTGATAGGGTTGGAATTGAAGGAAGGACTCGGAAACTCACACTATATAGCTGGAGTTCATACAAAGACGGAAGCTTCATAAACGATGTTGACGACAAGTCCACCTGGCCAAACCATCTCCAGCCTATGCTGTGTGGTGAGGTACTTCCTGGATATAGAACTCGTGGATCATCCGAGAATTGGGAGGCAATGGCACACACTGCAAGGAGTGTAGCACCGAATTCACGATCACGGTAGTGTAAACCGGTCGAGACGGATCTCTCAAAAGTCGGGCAGTGGAGGAGGAAGAAAATTGGGTAGAATTTTTCGAAGTAGAGGTCGACAAGATTATTTATGAGATCGGCGTCAGGAAAGACAAAGGGTGTCGATTCCATGTTCTGGCATTCGCTGCCACTTGGGCAGGCGTTAGCTACTTAATTCTAATCGTTGGATGAGCTAGGGAGACTTACTGGAGATATTTCCCAGAATTCGGTCCGCTTCAAAGGGAGAGGTAAAGTATCGAAAGTTTTTAGCTCACCCGGACCCTTAGCTTCGTTCCATATGTGCATTACTGTCTGAGCAAGGGCTGGCCGGCTACCTGTGCCATAGTGCCTTAGTCGGGTTTCCCCAATGTGCATTTCGTACGTGGCATCTGATAGGCCCGTGGTCCTTTCAGCATCATCTTGTATGATGCGTGTGCCGGTTTCGTCTCGGTCGGGTGTAGTAGAGCCTTGGCTGTTCGCTGGTATTGGTTCCTTCGTTGCAGTTGGACGTGCGGCAAGTTCCTGCTCTAGAGACATCACTCTCCGCGCCAGGTCGGACAGTGCACGTGCTACATCGGCAGGGTCGTTGGGTAGGACGTAGGGTGTTGTAGTCGAGAGGACGGCATCGACTGGAGTCCCGACCGCACTGATTTCTTGCTGACTGGTAATCAGAAGTTGGCACTCAGACTCACATTCGAGAGATGTAACTCTCACCCAGTTGCATTACCAGACTTCGGACCTCGTTTCTGTTGCACTAAATCAGAATGTGCAACTCATACTGTCCGGGGCTTACTTACCTTCTTCGCAATTAGATGACTGCACTCGATCCTGGCTGGAATGCAATTCGAGCAAACACCGGCGGGCATGTTCGCACTATCGCCTAGGATAATGATGATCAGGACACCGAGAGGCCAGAAAGCCGTCTAATTCATACATTTGACTGAAATACAGCAATGAGCCAATACATTTCACATTCCAGAGGATACAAGCCTTTTCTCCGTCTGCACGAGTCGCACGAGCCCTGAAGTCGCCGTTGGCGTTTCTTGTGCTTGGGATTGTCTTCATCTCCGAAGGGTGCCATGGAAGTTGATGGAGAGGAGTGTGCCGAGCAGACGCGTCTGACGTTTCATGATGTCGCGCTTCCTCTCGAACGTCCACCATACGTTCAAAAATCCTTCGTGGATTCTACAATCCTCATTCAGATCCGCAATTCTTCCTGAAATCCAGATAGCGAGGTCGCGTACAATAACTTTCCCTCGGGCACCCGTTTACACCTCAATTATCCATACGCTTTCGACGAAACCAGCACCGATACAAACACCGGCTCCCGCTCTTTTATTCCCTTCTATAAGTCTTCCTCGCTCGGTCAACTGGATTCGATTAAGCTGGCCGCTAAGCCAAATACCGCAAGTAGGAGGAAGGACTAGACACCGAGGTAGCAGTGGTAGTGGTTCACGTAGAAGCCCACTTGACAATATCCCTCAAAACTATGTCTTCTATGGCATTATTGGCGTAAATGTTGCTGTATTCCTTGCTTGGCAGAGTGCTCAAGCTGAAGCAGTGAGTGAGTATAGAGCGCTGTTTGAAAAACCTTCTCATTCCCTCACGCAGAAACACAAACATAACATGGGACCACTGGTCTCAATGTTCAACAACTTTACGTCTAGCTGGAGGAATCTGTCTGAAGGACGAGTGTAAGCTTTTATTACTCTTGGTCAATATCGGTGGCTGACAGGCTCTAGTTGGACTCTTGTCACGGCAATGTTCTCCCAGAAAGACCTTGGCCATTTCTTCTTCAATGGGTTCGCATTCTTCTTCATGGCCAGGCCAGTGCTACAGATGCTGGGGAGTAAGTCCTTCCTTGGGCTGTACTTTGCAGGTTCGTTTAACTTTCCTCCTTCGGATGAACTTATCTGACGAGACTTCCTCCCAGGCGGGTTGATTGCTACTATCACTAGTATGTTCTTCCATAACAAGGTTCGGAATCGGGATCCTCATTGTCTTGGGGCAAGTGGTCAGTACTTCAGGGCTGTAGCAGGTTAATATAATAGTCTAATAAGATCTTCTGCAGCTGCTGTATATTCAATCGTCACCCTCTTAGCATGTGTCGCCCCAAACTTGACCTTCCAGATTTATGGTATTATTCCTGTTCCTGCTTGGCTATGTGTATCGGGAATGTTCGCCTATGACATGTTCGGAGCAGTAAAGGATGCAGGGGGAGGGACGGATCAAGTTGGGCATGTTGCAGGGATGCTGACAGGTGCTGGATACTTTCTGTTGAAGAGATTTAGAATCTTTTGATATTTGACTAATGTAGTCGATATAATTATCCTCGTTCTGCTAGCGGGATTTCATACTCAGACGACGCGCGCTGTAGAAACGCGAAATTGACAGGTTTACGAGTGTTTACGCGACGAAAGTTTCTTGCCAACTGCCTTCATAAGCCCTTTACCGAACAGGGTTGAGGGACTTTTTGAGCCCCTGGAACTCCATCCTTCAACATGGATTCATCGGAATCCAAACTAGAGAAATTTCTGAATCAACTCAGAAACAACGGTGCGTTGTATATTCATTACCAATCGAGCGTATATATTCTGACACTCTTCAGATGTCGACGTAAAAATTGATGCCCTGAACAAACTCCAAGCAGAGGCAGATGCAGGCATTGAGGCAAGCAGTTTATTTCACTCGTTTCGAAGTCCCGCAAGTCTGACTCAATTCCCAGATCGACGATCCTGAAGCTCTCATCAACGTCCTGAAGCCATGTCTACGAACTTCAAACCAACATCTTTCCACCGCCACTCTCTCTGTTCTACCAACGGTCATCCCACTTCTCGTATCCAGGCCATTCCACCTCTCACTTTCCCGTAATGGTCAATCCTCGGTACACTCGTCAACCTCATCCTCAGCACCGACATCAATAGTGGATTTGATTACTTTGCGCCATGTTCTCAACGCATTTCTTCCGTCTGGGGGTCTGTTTGATCGGTTGGGAGACAAGGAGAAGGCACAGTTGAAGGCTCGTGAAGCACTGGTGGCGTTGGGCGCCTTAGCGTTTCGGGCTTCCGGGCAGAGTACACTCTCGACTAGCTCTCGTGCCGCAAAAGGACCTGAAACGCCTTTGGCCATGTATGAGAGGTTTTTGCGGGAAAGTGGTCTCTCCAGCAAAGTTTGGAAGGTTAGAGAGCAGGTACGACTTCTAATACATCAGACGTGAATTCACAACTGACGCCATGTAGTCTATCCTTATTCTCGTCCACATCCGTCGTCAACATCACATGTTTCCGATCCGGTCTTACCTTCCACTATTGGTGGGCTGTTTAGAAGATACCGACGCTCATGTCCGTGAATGTGCCCGCCAGTCCGTCGTCGAGTTGTTCACAGGTCCAGCCGTCACTGATGCTGCAAGAGCCGACTTGAAGAAGGAGATGACGAAGCGAGGTGTGCGGAAAACCATAATTGAAGGTGTCTTATCGAAGCTTCTCGGCAGTGGGTTTGATAATGGAAGTAATCCCGCCAGTCGAGAAGGATCCGAAAACGGCGACGCTCGACCGAAGGAATATGTTCCTCCCAGCATCGCCCTTCAGCAAAGGAAGGCTTCAGCAACCAGCGTGACCTCAATGCCTCGTACTACAAGTTACGGTAGTGTAAAGGAGGTACCTAGACCTCTCAGCCGGGCTGCCGCCGCTACGCCTCCACCGGCGCCTTCTCCCACTACAGAAAGCTCGTCGGACGTTAGCCCTGTCTATGTATGCTTTCTAATTATCTTTTCCTACACACTTTCTGACATCGTGTCCAGATTGCTTCTGCTAAAGACCTGGAAACCGAGTTCTCGAACATGGCTAAGCCCTTTGAAGTCAGTACTATCTTCAATCTCTTCATGTTCGGCACTCATTCATCTCATAGGGAAAAGAAACGGAGCATAATTGGGCCCTTCGAGAACAAGCCATATTAAGAGTCCGCGGCATGCTTAAAGGTGATGTTCACCGCCGGTATTCGGACATTTTCCTTGCTAGCTTGAAAGAATTCATCCAATGGTCACTGAAAACGGTACGTTTCAAGTTCTTGTCTGGACACCCTGTACTGACAAGCCACATCCTACTAGTTGACAAGTTTACGGACAACTGTCGCTGTGAACACCTGTAACTTCTATTGCGAGTTGGCCGCAGCTCTTGGTCACGCTCTAGATCCATTTTGTGAAATTCTGGTTACCAATCTTCTTCGCATGGCTGGTTTTACCAAGAAGATGACGGCACAGCAATCTCAGGTTGCAGTGACAGCGCTAATTACACATACCTCGGGGAACCCACGGATCTTCGTAACCCCTCTGTGGCAGATTCTGCAGGAAAAGTCTGTCCAAGCAAGAACATATGCTGTTCGGCATTTCAAGACTTACCTTGAAACACATGGTCAGCGTGTGAAGCATGCTCCTGAGGCGGACGTCGTTGAGAAAGCCGTAAGGAAAGCTTTGAGCGACGGTAGTCCACTAGTGAAGGAAATTGCTCGAGCATGCTTCTGGGTGTTCGAATCGGTATGGAAGGATCTTGGGTTAACTATTCTATCCGGTTTGGACGCAACTGCTCGCAAGCAGTTAGAGAAGGCTTGCCCAGATCCAAACGCAGTACCTGCTCTTCCAGCCACAGGACCTACACCAGCGAAGAAATCGAGCGTAGCGGCTGCTATTGCTGCTAGTCGGGCCAAAGCCAAAGCCATCGCTGCAGCACCCCCGACCCTTCGTCACCAGGCCACCTCAGCCTCCCACGCACCTGTCCGACGACCAAGCTCACCTGGTCTATCGAAAAGTGTTAGCTCCACGCCTGTTGCACCCCGACCATCCTCACCGCTCCGTATGTCCGCCTCTCCGCCTTCTCCTCGAACGCGAGTAGCATCTAGCAACATGGTCAGAACAGCATCGGCGCCCATATCCTCTCAATCACATTCCCGTAATTTATCGAATGCATCTGCTCCACGACCGGCATCGCCGCCTTCGCCGTCGGCCGACAGGAGCATGCATCGACGTACTTCTTCTCCACTTGCACAACCGTCAACACTTCGTCGAGCTATGCAGACCGCGCTCCCAGCGTCTCCTCCATCCGCAACTGCTCCGCAGCGGCAGAGCGTACTGTTCAAAGCGAAGCCAGTATCGACGTCTTTTTCCGCTGCTGCTGCTCGGTCGTCCATTTTACCCGTGGATACCGCAGGGATGGACGACGATTCGCTGTTGCTAGCACAAGCGATCCCCTTGCCAGAGGAAGATAGCGATTCAGATCCTGAGCACTCTGTGAACTTGCTATCTTTCTCTGGATTCAGTCCACAGGATCAGGCAAGAAGACAGTTACCTCCTGCACCGGCATCCAATTCTCAAACACGATCCCTTTCGCCACGTTCTGCAGATTCAAAGGCCATGATTGGGGTTTCCAACGCTTTGTCTACTGACTCTGTAGCAGATTTATCTCAAGTCGGTGGGCAGCCCTTGGTCGAAGACGCCTTACGTGCACGGGCAGAACAAGCAGAATCTGCTGCTGAAAGACTCCTGGAGCTCGTGGAGCCCGAGGAGGAAGGCTTACATCACCATTCTATACCGCCCTCACTATTGGTTGGCAGCAGTGGTAATGCAACCGGCGGTCATTCGACTCCAAAGGTTGTCAAAGCTTTACCTCTGAAGTCAAAGCAGGCACCGCTAACGCCAGTAAGCCAGAGCCATTCACACGCTGCTATGGTGATGCGACAAGCAGCATTATTCCGTGATAGCCCTATTAGGAATGGAAAGCCGGCAAGTTTGCTGGATATGATGCAGGAGAAAAGGGTAGAGTCTGGGTGGTGGCTGAAGAGGAGAACTATTCTTAGCCAGCGGAAAGCCCTCCTGTCTGACGCTGATATTAACGCACAGCTGCAGACCTGGATTCAAGCCCTTGATGAAGGGACTGCTGATCAGACAGTCCTCCGACAACTCGTATATCTGTGTCTGGAAAATCCTGCTTACGGCGACGAGACGGGCATGATGTCTCCTTTAAGTCCTGATGTCGGGTTACCTGGTAGTCCGTCGCCGTTTGTCAGCAGCAATTCTTTGTCATCACTGGGTCTCCATGCAGATCTTTGGGAGAAGAACAGGAACTTTGATAGGCTGTTTACCACTTTGATTAAATGGCTAGGGGATAGCATTGATCGGGTAAGCCACCTGGGATGCATTGACTTCGTTGATTTCTGACTGTTAAGATCAGGATGAATCAGATATAGAACATGGTTTGATGGTGTTATGGCAGATGCACGAGAGTCTCGGTTCGCACCTCGAAGGGCACGAAGCTGATTTGTTCGGAGTGCTGCTTCGAGTGCGGTATTGCAACAAATTCAACGTAAGTCACGACGGCGGGCGGTCAAACGGTAACTCATATGCTACTACAGATCCTTGAGGCAACGAATGCGATCCGTGACGCCTTGACAAACAAACTCGAGCCTGTATATGGTCTGACAACTATGCACGCCAGTCTGAAAACTTTCCAAGCCGAAGTCACTCCTCCAAATTCGAGCCCAGAAATGAAGGCAGTCACATATGCCTTCGGTCTAATCGCCCTGGGAAAATTCATTCTTCGACTACCCGCTGAAATTGCCGAAGAGGAGCTCCCAAGAATACGCGGTACTCTCATTTCAGGATTGAACGAGCCAACCTCGCTAGTTGTGCGGGAGGCGGCAGCAGCAGCGATCATTTCTGCGCAGGTCGTGCTACAGGATGAGACACATCTGTTCACACTTCTGGATGGGCTAGCGGACGAGAAGAAGAACCTGCTAACATATCTCTTTGACAAACATGGTGCCAGGGGGTCGGGAAGTGGAATGGAGAAATTGCAGAAGGAGTTAAGAAGACTGGATACAAGGACAAGCACACCGCCAAGGGCACAGATTGTGGCTTCATGATAGTTCTGTGTTTCTCCCGTTTGCTGACGATGTGTTTGGCTTATAGGTCTGTATTTGCCCAGGATACCTCCTGTACTACAACAGTATCATGTCACTTCATTTTTCACATGTATCATATGGTATTTTTATGAATGTATATGGTTCATGGACGTCGAAGCGTGCTAAATCACGTTGAATCTCGGTTGTTATGGTAATGAAGCCTTGCGTGCGCACAGTTCTATGTCTTCTTGTCATTCTCATCCTTCTTATCAGAATGTCCCAGAGATTGTCCAGGTTGGACATAGTCTCGAATGCGTTGTTTCTGTTAGCTAGTGAGCATTGCATGCACGCAAAAGGTCGAAAATGGGCTTACCAAGACTTTTAATTCGGGAAACCCTCCTTCACTTTTACGGTCCCAGACCAGTACCGGCTTTTTTCCAGACCCTGTTTCCTCAATATCGGCAGCAGTCTCTTTCTCGTCCTCCATCCAAAGCCAAACTCGGAATCTTCCAGCTGTGTCGTCAGACATCCATGGTATTAGCGTGATCGAGCTGACAGCCTTAGGCCCAAATGTCAAAAACAGCTCTTTGGAGAATGGTCAATCAAAGGATCTTGAATGCAGCTTTTTTTTTACAGCTCCGCACCTGTTTGGAACCAGGTCGCTCTGTGAAGCCTTCTACAAGATTAAAGATCATTGTGAAGAGAGACAATTGTGGATCACATACCAACGACACTAGATGCCCAGATGCAATTCTACGATGAGTGAGGAGCTTCAATACCTGATATCAAGAGGCGCACTCTGTCGCAAAATTCGATTGTGATTCTGTTTCCTGAGGCAAATGGAGGGATGAACTCGCTCGAGTCGCTCTCCGCCGACATGATAGTTTTTCGGGAATCGAGGATTGTGTTCGTGCGAAAATGCCCTTCTTTCGACTTTCACCATCCACGATCCTCGCATCCCATGGCACTCCGCTGTGATCTAGCAAGCTTTTAGTCAACTCCATAAATACACACATCAGAATTTCCGGTCATATGGACGCGACAGAACGCACATCCGATGATGTCGGTTACCTCGAGGGGTTCAACGTTTCAATAGTGACTCAACCAAGATTTAACTAGTCTGTTCTGCCAAGCGCTGATGGAACGCGCCCGGAAAGATACCCCGCTACGCGAACGTTGCAACTTGCCTAAAAGCTCTAGGTCTAACACTGACACTTCACGTTCTACCACCACGTCATACTAGCAATGTCCTCTGAAGATGCCAAAACTGACCTCAAGGAACTTGAAATAAGCAACGAGGACGCGGCGCAGTTCGACCCCGCAGCCGAAGCGAGACTACGGACAAAGATTGACTTCTATGTCATACCCAGCATTTCGCTGCTGTATCTCTTCTGCTTCATCGATCGTGCCAACATAGGTGAGTAATAATGGAGGTTCGGCTTCGCAAACATCACTCAACTGCAATCTCAGGCAATGCCAGACTCGCCGGTTTCGAAAGAGATCTCAAGCTTGAGGGTTACGATTACAACATCGTCCTAACTGTCTTCTACGTCTCTTACATTATCTTCGAGATTCCTTCCAACATGGCTTGTAAATGGATAGGGCCAGGATGGTACATCCCCGCCATTTCGCTAGGCTTTGGAATCGTCTCTATATGCACAGCGTTCGTGAATAACATTCATGCTGCTTCGGGAGTTCGATTCGTGCTGGGAATATTTGAAGCGGGGATGTTACCTGGGATTGCGTATTACCTTTCGAGATGGTACAGGCGTAGTGAACTGGCTTTCAGACTTGGTCTGGTGCGCAAATCTTCCATTACTTGAGATGAACTTTTTTCCCTGAAGTGTCGAAAAAGTATATTGTCATGGCACCACTCGCGGGGGCTTTTGGAGGTTTACTGGGTACGTGCGGGTCGCCAAAGGGTTTCTCTCGACTTATACCGTCTACCTAAAGCCTCTGCAATCCTCGAATTGGACCATTTCGGTGGTGTCCGGGAATGGCGAATGATCTTCGCTATCGAGGGCATAATCACTTGTGGCCTATCTCTTATAGGGTTTTTCACAGTGACAGATCGTCCTTCCACAGCTACGTGGCTTAGCCCGGAGGAGAAGGAATTGGCTATCGCACGTGTCAGATCTGAACGCGTGGGGCAGACCAAAGTCCTTGACAAACTGGACTTGACCAAGACCCTGCGAGGAATTCTCTGCCCAGTGACATTAGCAACTTCCTTCATCTTCCTTCTCAACAATGTCACAGTCCAAGGATTGGCCTTTTTCCTCCCTACAATCGTCCGAACAATCTATCCAACCAGCTCCGTAGTTTCACAGCAGCTCCACACTGTACCACCATACATTGTGGGCGGATTCCTCACTGTCTTTTTCCCCCTCCTCAGTTGGAAATTTGACCAACGCAATATTTTCTTCATTGCTGCCTCTCCCTTATTGATGATAGGATACATCATGTTCTTAGCCTCTGGAAATCCCGAAGTTCGTTACGGAGCCACCTTCCTCATTGCCTCCGGGGCATTCATTTTCGGGCCTCTCTGCAATGCCCAAGTGTCTGCCAACGTCGTGTCTGACACTGCTCGCTCATCAGCGATTGGGATGAACGTCATGATGGGCAACATTGGTGGTTTGATCTCGACGTGGTCGTTTTTACCATTTGATGGACCGAATTATCATATCGGGAACGGGCTGAATCTGGCCACATCGAGTACTACTTTGGTCATCGCCATTGGATTGATGTTTTGGATGTGGGCTGATAATAAGAAGAGGGGGAAAGGGAAAGGAGATGTCGAATTGGCTACAATGGATCAGAAGCAGATCGAGGATTTGGATTGGCAACATCCCGAGTTTAGATGGAGGCTGTAGCAAACTGCTATTTGCATACTGATATACTTTTACTTCATTCAATGACTAGGATGGCACCGGACTGTGTGACTTCAGCCCTTCGGGCTTGGGGGTTTAACTGGGGTGTGAGCTTATGAGAATAAGTTGGGTGCAAACATGATTTCGGAAGCTTCAGCTGTTCTAAAATATAGCAATCCGATAGTGTCATTTCAGACTTCAAGTATTGAGGAAGTTTTGCAAAAAAAAAAAAAAAAAAAAAAAAAAAAAAACAACGTACCACCAATTTTTGAATTTTTGATCCTGACTCGACGTTAGTGAAGCTACGGCGCGACTGTCGTGGACGTCACTTGAAGGGTCAAGTTGGAGAACGGCATTGACTGT